>OX101821.2:39298029-39898029 GCA_944452925.2 Chrysolina oricalcia | reverse complement strand
ATAGGGTCAGTCAAAAAGTCAGGACGAAACAAAGTTGCTTTTTCTCTAATGGGACACCCTGTATATTATTCCATATTTCAATTTTGCTCGAAATTCTGAGCAAAATTGATACAGCACATCATTTCCTAAACTCAACCGTTTTCGAGATAACTTGTTACTACTCTCATATTTATTAAAGAAAAAGCACGAAATAATGAATATTTATTTTGAAAGTCACACAAGGTGGAGTATGTGGATATGATCACAATTTAATTATAATTTTTTTACAGAAAATAAAAAAAGCACATTTGTTCAGCGTTGATAAAAATGCATGAAACGATGAAACGCATTTTTAATGAATGTCTAGGATATTTGAAATTTCATGAAACAATAGTTATGCCAGGAGAAAAAGAGAGAAAACAAGTATTAATAAACATAAATTTTTCTTTGGACTGCTATTTAACAAGGTTCTCAAAGTGTTAACCATCTACCTCCTGACAGTAACGAACTCTCTGAACAAAATTTTGTAGTGAATCTAAAACCATGTGAGGAGGAATGGTAGAAATTTCATGCCTTATTCTTTCTTGCAACTCTTCGATATTTGGCGGCCTATTTTTGTAGACTACATTTTTTATGTGACCCCATAAAAAAAGTCAAGTGGGGTCATATCGGGAGACCTAGCTGGCCATTCAATTGGTCCCCTGCGCCCAATCCATTTATCAGGAAAAGTTCATCTAGATATGCCCGTACCACACGTCCAAAATGTGGAGGAGCCCCATCTTGTTGAAACCATATTTGTTTTGCCAGCAAATTGGGATTGTTATTATTCGGGAATAATCGTCTAAACTCTGGAATAATATGCTGTTGTAAAAGTGACAAATATCGTTCAGAGGGTCCGTTAATAAAATAAGGTCCTATGACGTGTCCACCAATAATGCCACACCAGACATTTACTTTTTGTGGCCGTTGAGTGTGAACTTCCTCAATCCAATGTGGATTTTGGTCTGACCAATACCTACAGCTGTGTCGATTTACGTGCCCATTTAAACAAAATGTAGATTCGTCAGAAAACAATATATGGTTGACAAAGTTGACATTTTCATTTAATTTATCCATAATAACTTCACAGAACTCGATTCTACGATCAAAATCGTCTTCACTCAATTCTTGTACCAAATGATTTTTATACGGATGGAATTTTTGCAGTTTGCAAATTTTTTGAATGGAATATCGACTCATGTTATGATTCAAAGCCCTCTGTTGTGCTGAATTTATTGGATTTTCCACCACATCTAAAGAAAGAAAAGAATTTTCTTCATTTGTAACGCTTACTGGTGTTCCACTTTTTGGTCGATCTTTGACACCTCCAGTTTCATGAAAACGCTGCAATGTTTTTGAAACGGTTGATTTAGAAATGGGTTCCCGATTGGGATGCAATTCATTAAAAATATCCACTACTTGGTCACAACTTCGTCTTCTATCACCGTATCCTATGATCATTAAAATTTCAATACGCTCAGTTTCAGATAAACGTGCCATTTTTGCGCGAAAATTATTTACACAAAATATATTTTTGATATGTGTTGTCAAGATCATCACTGTTAGACACAAGAACAACGCGGCATTGTTATGGAGCTGGAAACTTTCAAAGGTAACTAGATGGACTATGAACTTAATGGACTAAAACATTTTTGGATAATTTATTAGAAACTTATTTTCAAAATTCGATATCTCGAAAACTGTTGTCAACTCATTTAATACCACTGAAGAGATTGATACGGAATGCCAATAAAATATGGTTTATGTCATGATTACGTTGCTGCGACGCCCATGGTTTGATTTGACAAGGAGATAAATAAGTAAACGGACGTAAATAAACATGATGGCCAAGTTAAGAGTGAATATCATACGGAATTCAAACCTGATCAACATGTACAAACGGAAATATCCGACAATGCCCTTTTTTAACATGACTTGGGCATTGATGTTTGTAAACAACGTCGGGTATGCTGCTTTCAAGAAAGAGATAGAAAAGCCCTCTATATACCTTTTATTGCTTGTATTCTATGAAAATTCTTCTGGAATTGGTTTCCATGACGATGCTGATGAGACTTTTCATTCGACACGTTGTTAACAGTGTCCGAATTATTTTCTTTTGAGACAATCATTGATATTTGGGATTCTCTGGTTTTTTGATAATAAATCTTGAAAAGTTGTCTTTTCTGAATCTTTTCAGGTAATTTTGACCAGAGCTTTTTGTTGAGGCGAAAGTGTTTGCTAACGGAACCAAGAACTCTTGTTGGTTTTCATGACAAGTTATTGTTGATTCTGCATTTGTTCTTGTTGAGAATTGATGAATGTCAATAAGGTTTCTTCGGTATTCATGATAAAAAAATCCATTATCCTCGTCGCCAAATTTCCTCACTGGTGAGATCCACTATCATTACCTATGCAACTATGAAAACAAAACCTACAACATTCAATACAAAATGAGAACTTTAATTACATTTTTTGTATTACAATTAGATGTCTGATAACGAGTTCGAAATCGACAATAATGTCTTCTATTGTTGTTTTGGTACTCGGTCCATATTTCAAACCTTTTATTGGGTAGAAGATCAAGCTATAGAAGTTTTTTCAAAAAAAAATTAAAGATGCAATAGCCTATTAACAAGCAATAGTGAAAAAAATTACAACTTTTATGGTTTTTTGGAAATGTCTCAAAGATTCTCCAAGGATACGTTTTAGAGTTAACGGAACTTTTGTAGAGATATATAAAACCCACAAAACGCATTTTCATACGACCAGATCGGTGCATTTTCCAATGAGAAAATCTGGGAAAACCTCGAAAAAATACCATTTTTCAAAAATTCTTAATTTTTATAAATTTTATAAACAATATTGCGAAAACTGATAGTGATAATAATATGTGGTTCAACTGTACGCAAGATGTTTTCTGTCCAATTTGTAATTTTTGCACAATCGCGGCATCTGGAAGTAGAGATCAATATCTACAATGGACTAGTTTAGTGCTATTGAAAATACAATATTTGACGCGATGGAATGAAAATATAGATCATAACTAGTAAATCAGTGTTTTTTTTAAGCCATCAATAAATGACTGAGATATAGATTATTTAAATTTACGTATTTTAGCGCGGAACGTCTTTGGTCTCCGACTCGTCTGTGACGTCACGCCACATGTCTGAGATCGCCTCACCACATACAAATAATTACCGTTTTGTATGTTTTATAATTCAATGAAGAAAAGAGGTTTGTATTTTGTGCAGAAATATATTTATAAAATCATAGCAAAGCGCTTTCGATTATAAAGTCATCATCAGTGCGTACCTGTAAGTAAGTGAAATTGAATTGAATTTAGGAAATTTTGATAATGAGAATTTCGAAAAATTACTTACTCGTCAGGTGTACAAGAGCCAGACCATAAAAATATCATGTATCTAGAGGACCATGTAAAATTTAAAAACGGGACATATGAATCACATTTTAAAAAATCCATATTCCAGGATTAACCTGGATAAAAGTTTCAACAGGCAGAGTAACACATGTCTGTTGAAGCTTAGTCTACTGTCAAACTGAATGGATGAAATTGACATTGTGTCAAAAGTTGACAATGACAATGACGTTTGGCTTAGAACATTATCTTCTAGAAACACTGATCTGTGTTTTGAAAATTGATAAATGACCAATTAGTCAAATTAATCTGTAAATCTATTTATAGTTCTGTTAATCTAAACCTAAGGAAATGTGACAAACCGGGAGAAAAGTCTAATGAGAACCTCAACCCGATGTGCACAGAACCAGGTTAAAGAAACAGTCTCTTAGGTATTTGTGAAACCAATTCTTTGCTCAGGATCATGGGACAGGTCTAATGAGAACCTTCACACTTCCCAAAGCGCCAAAAAGGTAGCCCAAAAACAAGAGGCACCATAAACATAAAAGTTTTAAGAAAGTTTCAACAGGCAGAGTAACACATGTCTGCTGAAGCTTAGTCTACTGTCTAACTAAATGAATGAAAATTGACATTGTGTCGAAAGTTGACAATGACAATGAAGTTATGGTATAGAAAATGACCTATAATAAAAATGTTGATCTGTGTTTTGAAATTGATAAATTATTATCAGTTCAGCATCCTGGGAAACCAGATTGGAACATAAGATCATGAGATAAGTCTAATGAGAACTTTCCCAATCTCAATAGTAACAAAGAGGGTAACCAAAATGATGAGCCCATACCAGAAAATGTTTAAGAAATTTTCTATTTATAGTTCTGTTGATCCAAACCCAAGGAAATATGACAAACCGGGAAAAAAGTCTAATGAGAACTTCAATCCGATGTGCACAAAACCAGGCTTAAGACACAGTCTCTTGGGAATTTGTGAAACCAATTCAATGCTCTAGATCATGGGACAGGTCTAAGAGAACCTTCCCAATCCCAAGGCGCCAAAAAGGTAGCCCAAAACCAAGAGGCACTACAAACCGAAAAGATTTAAGAAATTTTCAAATTGTTTCAGATTCAATCAATTAAGTAATTCTATTAATCAAATCATTACCTGAAGTGGAAATTCTGTTTTTCTAGAACTTGGGTTTTTGCATGTGACGTGTCAAGTTCTCATTAGACTTTCTCTTGGTTCAGCAATTCCCTCATTCGACCTGTCCCATGATCTAGAGCATTGAATGGTTTCAAAAATTCCCAAGAGACTGTGTCTTAAGCCTGATTTTGTGCACATCGGGTTGAAGTTCTCATTAAACTTTTCTCCCGGTTTGTCATATTTCCTTGAGTTTGGATCAACAGAACTATAAATAGATTTACAGATCAATTTTTGGAAAATTTCTTAAAAAGTTTCTGGTATGGGCTCATCATTTTGGTTACCCTCTTTGTTACTATTGAGATTGGGAAAGTTCTCATTAGACTTATCTCATCATCTTATGTTCCAATCTGGTTTCCCAGGATGCTGAACTAATAATATTAATTTATCAATTTCAAAACACAGATCAATATTTTTATTATAGGTCATTTTCTATACCATAACTTCATTGTCATTGTCAACTTTTGACACAATGTCAATTTTCATTCATTTAGTTAGACAGTAGACTAAGCTTCAGCAGACATGTGTTACTCTGCCTGTTGAAACTTTCTTAAAACTTTTATGTTTATGGTGCCTCTTGTTTTTGGGCTACCTTTTTGGCGCTTTGGGAAGTGTGAAGGTTCTCATTAGACCTGTCCCATGATCCTGAGCAAAGAATTGGTTTCACAAATTCCTAAGAGACTGTTTCTTGACCCTGGTTCTGTGCACATCGGGTTGAGGATCTCATTAGACTTTTCTCCCGGTTTGTCACATTTCCTTAGGTTTAGATTAACAGAACTATAAATAGATTTACAGATCAATTTGACTAATTGGTCATTTTTCAATTTTCAAAACACAAATCAGTGTTTCTAGAAGTTAATGTTCTAAGCCAAACGTCATTGTCATTGTCAACTTTTGACACAATGTCAATTTCATCCATTTAGTTTGACAGTAGACCAAGCTTCAACAGACATGTGTTACTCTGCCCGTTGAAACTTTTATCCAGGTTAATCCTGGAATAAGGAATTTTTTTAAATGTTATTCATATGATGTTCCGTTTTTAAATTTTACATGGTCCTCTGGACACATGATATTTTTATGGTCTGGCTCTTGTACACCTGACGAGTAAGTAATTTTTCAAAATTCTCATTATTAAAATTTCTTAAATTTAATTCAATTTCACTTACTTACAGGTACGCACTGATGATGACTTTATAGACGAAAGCGCTTTGCTATGATTTTATAAATAAATTTCTGCACGAAATACAAACCTTTTCTTCATTCAATTACATTGGAACGTGCACACAGCTGGACAATTTTCACTGTTTTATAATTCTCTACGAAAGTTTCATGAACGATTCTGCCAACAAATTTTGAGATATTTGCAATGAAACAAAGAAGGTGTGATTTTTTTACTATTTCTTGTTTAAAAAAATCCACAAACGATTTTGTTGGGGCGAAAACCGGGGTTTTCACTTGCGAACTATCTTATAAAAAGTAAGCGTATGCGTCTTTTATTTGTGTGAAAAGAGCCTATTATTTTCATCTATAGCTTGGCCTATGTAGATAGTTCATCTCTGATGGTGGGAACTGTTTCTGGAAGGGATTTCAAAGATATCGATGTTGATCCTTCAGAATGGTGTTTCAGGTATTATTATAAGAGGATTACTCAGATTTTCATCGAAAATTTGGTTTTTCTGGCAGGTTCACATTTCTTTTCAAAGTTCTCGACATCTTGACTAAATTTGGCTGATAGTATTTTTATTTTACACGTCCAACAGTTTCGTAAAAACTTCAGTGTAAATAACTCTTGCCGGAATGATAGTGACCCTAAATAATTGGGATTTCCCCTGACTGATGTGACCAGATTCGTATCTGTTTTTATTTAACTTCATCAACAACCTCCAATTCCAATTTCTTATTGAAAATATGCGGTAACAACCTCTGACGATCGTTAAGAAAATATGAAACCCTTAAAGGCCTTCCTGTTATTTGTTACATATTGGTTCATCGACGAAAAAATAAACTTTATAATGTCCTCAACTCACATACATTAATATTATTTGGATAAATTGACTTACTCTTTCATTTTCGTTCCTGATTTCAACTTAAAAACTTCCCGAACTGGCACATTAACACATTCTCCTTGTCCACAGATGACTTCAGTTTATCAGGTTATTGTTCTCATTTAATGAGATAAATTTATTAAACATTATTATTACACAGAATTGCTTCTTTTTATTCATTACGCGACATCAGTAGTTCATTAGTTCACCTCAACTCTCTCTCAAACTGATTGAGGTGCTGTTGCAAATTGCTTGTGTATTGTTTATTATTCAACCGTCAAAATTGTCCGCATTTTGCTTCCAGACTGAGAGCATTTCGCGAAGACAGACTTTCTAATAATAATAACGTCAGACCTCCGCTGGAGACATACACCTGAATAATTGAATATTACGAAATCGTTTCAAATCCATCTCTGATGCTTATCGCCTAATTAGATCTGTTCAGAAAAGGCCATTATCCTAATTTGAAGAAAAATTAGTGTCCAAGTACTTAGTGAATCGATCAAATCACCACAATAATTGTTATTTAAATCTCATTTCAGTCTTGTAGAGGAATCTAAAACATGAAAATATTAACGATGAAAATGAGTTCGATAGGGAGTTTCTTATTTTTGATGAAGCAAACTCTCATTAGACGTACTCTGATCGAATGCGCCTTTTTCTTCTTAAATAACCGTCATTTTTGAATATATTATTATTTCTTGTTCTTATATTACTAGTTTTGTGAAAGAAAACAAAATTTAAAAAAATCCAACAAATTTTTTGGCTCTACCCTCTCCACCGAAAAGAATGTAACTGAGAAAGCCGAGAATGTTCATTTTTTTTACTTAAGCCTCCACAAAATAATTTTTTTCTTTGCACATTATATATTACTGCATTGAAAAATAAAAAATATGATATGAAACTCAGAGCTGTGGATTCTACGAAGGAGTAGAAGGGCCACGTGCAATTCTTTTTTGGAATCCCGACTTTAATCTCGGACCCTCGACTTTAAACTTGGACCCCAGACTTTAATCTCGGACCCCCGACTTTAATCTCGGACCCCCGACATTGAAGTCGGACCCCCTACTTTAATCTCAGATCCCCGACTTTAAAGTCGGACCCCGTCTTTAATCTTGGATCCCCGACTTTAATCTCGGACTCTTGACTTCAATCTCGGACCTACGACTTTAAAGTCGGGGATCCGAGATTAAAGTTGGGGGTCCGACTTCAATGTCGGGGGTCCGACTTTAAAGTCGGGGGTACCTGATTAGAATCGGGGATCCGACTTTAATCTCGGGATTTCAGTCAAAAGCGAATCAAAACATCTGTTCATGGTGGTAGTGATGGTCGAACGTTCGCTTATTAACCATAAGGGCATCACACGTTAAAAGTTAATGGCCTGGTGTCTCCAAGCTTACACAAGTCTCCCGGAGACTTCCAATTGTTGCACGTTAGGATGCAGCCGGTTGACAGAAATAACAAATTTTGAACAAACAACAACAAGTATCATATTATTATGTTTATATGAAGAATCAGCACACGGAGTTTGTTGGTCTCATTCTAAAAAACACCCTATATATATATATATATATATATATATATATATATCACGAGGTGTCGCTTTACCAATTAAAAATCGAATTTACGGACTCTAACATAAGTTGGTAACTGTAAATTGGTACCACTGACTAAGTCATATGTCATGTCAACTGTCTGTCTTCTCTTAACCAATAGCATTGATTTGGCCTGACGTGGTCAAAATATAAAGTAATTTTAACATTTTAAATGTAACGTATTTTTATCCAAATATTTTATGACATCTTTACAATTTCACTTGTTTTATATCAATTTTCATCGTGCACAATGTGCCACTTATGGTTGAATAACATCGCGTCGAATAATCTCAACAAAGATGTAAGTTAACCGTACATATATATTTTTTATATTACTTACACATGCAAATTGTAGTATCCCTGATGATGGAAATAAGTTATTAAATTTCCGAAAGCTTGGACAAACTTTAAAGAGTACTCTTTGATTTTGCTGCAAAGCCCCACTATTTACTAGTCCATTTATATATATATATATATATATATATATATATATATATATATATATATATATATATATATATAAAATAAAACCAGTTAATATTGGGGATTGCAGCAAAGTCAAAAGTGTACTCTTTTATAGAGTTTATTCCAAGCTTTCGTAAATTTTATTTACATCTTCAGGGAACTACAAAGAATTATTATGTCAATTATACATTTTGATGTTATTAAAATTTTACTTACAACTATAGTGAGGTTAGTTGACATGTTCTTAGTTCTTTGGATAGTGACATTACAGCTTAAAATTGTAAATAATAAGGAAAAAAGACAATCAACAAGTCTTTTGTTTTTCGACTGAAATTTCAAAATTTTCTGTTATTTATATTCGTAAAGTCTTTTTTCCTTATTATTTACAATTTTAAGCTGTAATGTCACTATCCAAAGAACTAAGAACATGTCAACTAACCTCACTATAGTTGTAAGTAAAATTTTAATAACATCAAAATGTATAATTGACATAATAATTCTTTGTAGTTCCCTGAAGATGTAAATAAAATTTACGAAAGCTTGGAATAAACTCTATAAAAGAGTACACTTTTGACTTTGCTGCAATCCCCAATATTAACTGGTTTTATTCTTAACTAGTCAGCAACGACTACCCTTATATATATATATATATATATATATATATATATATATATATATATATATATATAGATATATATATCTGGCTACGGATCTCAGTCTGGAAGAGAATAGTTACATTGATTTGTTCAGATAGTTTGTTTGGACTAATATTTTCTGACCGATACGACGTTTTGAATTTTAATTATTTCATCTTCAGGACCATTCAATAATGAGTTTACATGTGGTGATATGGTTCAGAAATGAAGCAAAGAATGAATGTCCCATGTATTGAAACGTTATAGAAGTAAACTTTTGAATTGAGATTAAAGTCGAAGGTCCGAGATTAAAGTCGGGGGTCCGACTTTAAAGTTGGGGGCCCGAGATTAAAGTCAGGGGTCTGACTTTAAAGTCGACGGTCCGATATTAAAGTCGGGGGTCCGAGATTAAAGTCGGGGGTCCGAGATTAGAGTCGGTGGTCCGAGATTAGAGTAGGGGGTCCGACTTCAAAGTCGGAGGTATGAGATTAAAATTGGGGGTCCGAGATTAAAGTCGGAGATCCGAGATTAAAGTCGGGGGTCCGAGATTAAAGTCGGGAGTCCGCGATTAAAGTCGGGGTCCGAGATTAAAGTCGTGGGTCCGAGATTGAAGTCGGGGGTCCAAGATTAAAGTAGGGGGATCCTACTTCAAAGTCGGAATTCAAAAAAAAATTGCTCGTGGCATTTCTACGCCTTCGTAACTATACAGCTCATAGATGCCAGGACAGCTTGAGTCCTTCAGACCAAACGTTGTACTTGACTTCACCTGGTGTCATGGGTAAAAAAGAGAAGGATCCACAGGTGTTTGCGGGACTCTCAAAGTCGGTGGGATAATGTTTCGCATCGGGGAGAGGTATATGGAGAGGGATATTTGTTACCTTCACAATTGATCAGTCTAGGAACGTTAGCTCATATTCTGTGAGTTATTCAAGTAGTTCATATAAGCATTTCTCTCATTTATTTGGCTGCCCTAATGGAGAATCAAATAATGGCAGATCATTGAATATTTAAAATATTCCAAAAATGTAAAGCTACTTATGAGTATGAACAAAGAAATGAAAACGAATGTGATTTACACAGCTTCACAAAAAAAAATTTGAAAGTAGTAAGCTTCAAATCAAACCAGTTCAGGTATGAAATGTGACGATAAGTGGAGAAATTTGCGAAGAACTTACGATGAAGTGAGGACAGAGATGAGTGAAATAAGAAACTGAAATGTAACCTGGAAGTCTTTTAAAAATTTTTATGAAATTTACTGAAAATATCCCTATTTTCTTCCAATTGCCACTGCTTGCTTTGCTGCTAAGTCTATTGAAAGGAAGGACGTACTCTTCTCTTAGCTTACTGCGCACATGAATTAGGAAATTTGGCTGCCCAAATTAAACCGATTACAGTATGAAATGTGATGAGAATTGGAGAAGTAAGGACAGAGATGAGTGGAACAAGTCTTTTCGAAATTTTAGGAAAGAAGGGAATGCTTTTTTGGGTCCCATGCTCCCGGTCACAAAATTTTGCACACTTATAGATCCATAAAAAAATTTTTTTCCCCAATATTCCAACTTTCAAACCATTCCGGAACATCTTCAAATGAGTTCTTTTAAAGCAGAGTTTGTGATGACAAAAAATTATAAAATGGACATTATGGCAATACAGCTCAATAGTTAAAGAGCTGCCTATATGATTCACTGGCTGGTAAGGCAACCGTCTGCTGGGCATGAAATAGCATTCTTGGTGTTGCCCCAGGTAGCCTGGATGCAGTTTTAGAATTTCTCCAGGTCAAGGTCAAGGAGGGGAGGGGGAGCGTTTGAAAACCAGTCAGTTTGTGACCGTTTGCTGGTTTCACATTTCGGTAGATATGGTGCTGAACATACCTTCTGCCAAGTTTGATCCGCGTACGATGTCAAGAACCAGAGTTATGCCGAAAAAAACGCGATTTTTAAAGATCGCGGTTTTTCGGCATTGCAAAATTAGGAAGATATCCTCTGAACAAAGGAGAAGGAAAAAAACAACATTTACTGCTGCCGGGGGAGAGATTTAAAAAGAAAATTTTACTGAAAAAAAATGTTAAAGTGGTTTAATGAAAACCAAAAAACAGTATACCGGTACTAAATTTGAAAGAGACTGACTTCGGTATTTTGATAATAAGTATAATTAGTTGTGTTCTTTTCAAGAATGTACTTTCTCACTTCACATATTGTTTTGCATTGCAGAATATAATGAAGTACTATTTTCCTTCATTACCACAAAACATTTCCATAGTTAATATGATTTGGCATTTCAAACCAGTGTCTATGTGTACACCTAAAAATTATGTTGTTTCCAACATGGTGGTCGATCAGAATCATGCTCTTTTCCAATCAATTTTCTGAAGATCAAACTCAGCCTCTAGTAAGTCTGGTCAACTTGTCATTTATAGTTTTCCACATCCAGCAATTTTTCAGACGAAACAGTTGGTATCAGAGAAGATAAGCTGGAAAGTGCATTTTTGTGGTCTATGGTCTATGAAATTATCTTTCACTTGTCCAATCAAATCTCCCAAAACTGGAATTACTATGGATACCGGCAGTCATCTTTGAAACTCCTGCAATATTTTTGAAGCAGCATCAATCGCGAAATACGAATCACAACATCAACACCAGCAATTCATTCTCGATGTTAATTCGAAAATGTTCAAAGCTGGACACGATTTTTACCTTTCGAGAGCACTATTATTGCCCTTCACAAACAATCACCTCAAACTTATTCCAACGATATCATTCAATTGTTCAGTTGATTATAAAATAACGTTCACTGTTGAAGCTTGACGCTATTTTTACCTTCGACATGTGGATCGCATAGGCAAAAGACAGGGTCAAATTCACAGTATTATCTTCATTCCATCAATCTCTATTCATCAATGGCCTTGGGAAGCCATTCTCTGATGCAATGAGGAAATGACCATCATGACCTTTTCTAAGCAGTGTCGCAGTAACTATATATCAGCAAGGTAGTACATATTATATCAAAATATCATTCTCAAAAAAGTTCTGACTGAATGCTTAAGGATATAATCATTAAAACCAGTTTTAATAAAAATAAATTAGTGTAACATAATTTCACGTACCTGCCATCATAATTCTTATTATTCTTTAAACAACGACAGAATAATGGGTGTGAATTGAAAAGCAGCCATAAACAAGCGTTGCATTCTTGTTGGTCATCATCAGAATGGTGTAGCTAAGTGCAACGATGTGCTGTAATAAATCACTAAGGACATCGTAGAGATGAAACAAATTTTCACTGAAATAAAAAATAAAAATGCGTCTGTGTGGGATGACTTATCTTTACAAATATTTTCTTATCTCCCCGACTCCACCCTTACGGTACTAGTTAAAGCAGAACATTTTTTTAATTTCCACAGGAGTTTTCCACCATGTTAAAAAAACATAAAATACATAAAAAAAAGTAAAATAACATTACCTATATTCCCATACTTCTACGTATACTATCCTTCAAACATTTCAACTTTATATCTTCATACTTCATATCCAGATCTTTATATTCGACATTTTATGATTAAAACTCTAAATTCATTCACATTTACATTTAAACATTCGAAAATATTTCAACAATCATAAGCATAAAAATTGAAAATTGCCAACTTTAAAGATCAAATTCTCATGATTATAATTAAGACTGAAACTAAAGAAATTGCATAAATGCTCCTACTGAAATGTACAGTTTTTGATTTGATTTGAAGATTGAGACAGTGACTGTGATTAGGACTATGATAATGGCAATGATGCATAAATTGTCCCTTACATTTTTAAACCTTCACGTTTTCTATAATTCTACGCATTTTTAATTATACCTCTCTCTTTGAGAAAGTCACATAATAGTTATTTATGTACCAAGGGTATAAATAGATGTTTATGCCCTGAGGGCGACGTTTTACGAACCCGAGGGCCTCTGGCCTGAGGGTTTGTAAGTCGCCCGAGAGTATACACATCTGTTTATGCCCGCGGTACATACATAACTTTATGTCATACTAGTTCGTTATTGCAATCCAATCTCAATACAAATCAGTATTTTAAAAAATCCGGTTTGAATTAATAACATTGCCATTTTATCATAGTAGACACTATCGTTGCTAGGTGAATGTTCACAAACGTAAATGTCATAAAATAACAATAATCTTCATATGTGTCAAAGTTAGAAGTCAAAATGAACGAAGATTATAAAATAAGTTAAACAAAAAATTATTTATCGACATTAGATAGTTGGTAACTAAGCAATAAAAACACAATAATGAACTGGTATGAAACAAATTATTTTTATGACCAATATTAGACTCTTAATTAGTATTATAAGTGTGTATAGTATTTAAATTTTCTCTTAGTATATTGTTATATTATATTTTACATCTTGAAATTCTAATATCTAATATATCCATATTTTCAAATCATATATTAGTTTTTGCTAATTTTATATATAATTAAGTGAGCATAGTTTTATATAAACCGGTGATAAATACGTCCACAAACAAGCAGTGTCCACTGCTTCGTGGTATATTCTTTACACAACCATGATGTATGTGTCGAATTTACCTCTGTACCTAGTAGACCAGCATCCCACGCCTATTTTCAAAAATGATTAATAATATGCTGAATCTTCCTGAGTAGCTTCATTTTGCCGAGTTGCCCAACTTTTTCCTCTACGAAAATTCTGGATATTGGTAGCCAATAAACTATGCAGTCGTCAATCATGTCGATTTGGTGAGTGCAAAAAAGTCATTTATAACAGTTAGTTTTTCAGTTGGACCTCGAGATAATTCGATAAAGTACTCGAAAAAACTTTTGTCCTACAAAATGGATGGTAGGACTGAAGAGTCCCCCACTCCCAACATGTACCAATGACGTGGTCATAAGAAATTAGTAACCAGCGGATTTTTTTAATATTTGTATAATTGAATGGTCATATTATAAAAAAAAAATTATTAGTAACATGCTGAATCTTCGTGAGTAGCTCCGTTTCGATGAGACGCTCAACTTTTCCCTCTACGAAAATTCTCGAAGGTGGTAGCTAATAAAATGCGCAGGCGTCAATCATGTCGATTTGGTGAGTGCAAAAAACGAGGATGCGGCCCAATGTTAAATGTGCAAAAATTAATATCCAAAAAATAAAAATATGAATGTATAGAATTAAAATTCAGGGTGAGTTTCTATTTCATGCGACTCGATCCTGATTACCTAACCTAACCTGAGAAATTCGCAAAATTGCGAAAAGCGGTTTTTTGTTGATAATTAAAAAACTACAGCTCCGATCAAAAAAAGTTGAATTAGGAAATTGTAGGTATTAAAAAGATCTATCAATTGAATGACCAATAATTTTTTGATCATCGATATTTATCGAGTTATATCGGAAAAACCGTAAAAAATCGGGTTTTCTATTACTCGTTTATTGTATGGTATTGAAAATTGTTACTTACAGTTTTGTGTAGCCTATGGCAAGCCAAAAAAGTCTTTTTCAAAAAAATTGATTATTTTTCAAAATATATGAAGTTTTATCAAAAAGATGCTCTATCATTATGTCTACTCTTGCTCGGGGAACGATGCTACAGTAACGATTCAGGGCTTTTTTTTTCTGTAAGAGTTGTACTTTCAAATTATCGAATAAGTATATTGATTTTATTTATTTTAATTGTCAAAAAATTACTTTAAAAAATTGCACAATTTTTTTACATGTTTTTTCTAAATAAATATCTTAATTTTGTCTTTATAGAAATGACTTTTATGAAAATAGATTTCTAGCATGACTTCACGCATTAAAAAAAATTGAATTCCTATGATCACTAGGAGCCGAGATAATTGTTTTATTTCAACAAAATCTGGAACGCGCAATAATCATCGTACAGCAGTCACCTTCATGGATATTGAGGTTGATTACCTATATTTTCCATAAAAAAATTCTAGGATATGTCTAGTTTCCTCAGGACAACTGAAAATACGCTTTGTACAATAAATGTAGGAAATAATAAATGGAGTACTTACTAACGTGAGAATGAATAATAAAATTGGCAAAAAACGAAAATGAAATATACATGAAGTGAAATGAAATGACTGATGTAAGAATGACAGTGACTTAATTTATTTCAGAATCTTCCAACTTGATTACTGAAATAAATTAAGTCACTGTCATTCTCACATCAGTCATTTCATTTCACTTCATGTATATTTCATTTTCGTTTTTTGCCAATTTTATTATTCATCCTCACGTTAGTAAGTACTCCATTTATTATTTCCTACATTTATTGTACAAAGCGTATTTTCAGTTGTCCTGAGGAAGGTATCGAATTATACCGAAAGCTTGACAGTATCAAAGAGTTTTCTTTGAAATAGCCCGCAACCCTGACTGCAACCCCACAAATACTACAAACTATATATATATATATATATATATATATATATATATATATATATCTATATAGAGGTGAAAATTCGTGACTGGCTGTATATTAGTTTGTAGTATTTGTGGGGTTGCAGTCAGGGTTGCGGGCTATTTCAAAGAAAACTCTTTGATACTGTCAAGCTTTCGGTATAATTCTACAGTAACCGTCCCAGGCATATCAGGTTACATTCCAGGAAAACCGCCGACTCGACAGTCTCACGGACCCAAGCGATTGATATCCAATTCTAACTATCGAGCAGCATCGTCAGCATCTCAGATGTTATAAATTCACGTTTTCAAATGTAGATTGTCACTTATTCATTTCATGTAGTAGAATAAAGTCATCTTAGTATTATCAATTTTCTGTAATTATTAAACGGTGGTTCGAACCACCCGAATACAATTTTTAAAAAGTTCAAAGTGAAAACCCAGATATAACAATTGGCGCAGTCGCTGTAGGATCCTTCAACTCCTGCGGAACAAGGAAAGCCTAAACCGAAGGAGGTGGATTCCAATCCTTAAAAGGAAGAACTAGCAGCTCCAGCAGCAAACTCAACACGAAGAAAACCCCAACTCAACACGAAGAAAACCAAGGAAGAACAGCAGGACGATCTCTTCAACGGAGGAAGAACACGCGAACGCTAACTTCGTCCGGAGCATCGCTTGTGAAGTCGGATTTCATCCACCGTATGGACATCCTTTGGTAATACAATTTAAGAATCGTCTCGTACATTATTTTATCGATTTATTTCTATTTTAATCAAATAACCAGTTCTTTTATCAATCAATCATGCCTGATAATCATCCCGAAAATCCCCCAGTTGCAATTGAACCTTATAGACTAAACGAAATATTTTCTATCGTCCCCGAATATGACGGTGACCAAATATTTTTAAATACTTTCACCCATGCATGTAATACTGCTTACCGCATGGCAGTGCAAGACCAGAAGGTGCTCGTAGTTTTGCACATCAAAAACAAATTTCGAGGAAAAGCCGCGGAACTAATAAGTTCTCGTAACCCTCAAACATGGGACGAAATAAGAATCCTTTTGAACCAATATTTTGGTGACACTCGCGATTTAACCTCGTTGATACAGGATCTTCAACGAATTCACTAACTACCGGGAGAGTCGCCACTAATTTTTATAAACAGACTGCAAACACATAGTGCAAAAATGAATGCGTGTATCCAAAAACAAAATCTTACTTCCGACCAAAAAGTATACCAAAGTGCACTCGTCGAAACGATGGCACTGAACACACTCTTAGCTGGTTTAGAACCCCAAGTAGGACAACTAGTTAGGGCAGGTAACCCTACTGACATGCTCTCTGCAATTCAGAGAGTAAGAAGAGAGATGCAGTTGAATTATTTTCAGCAGCAAAAATCGACAAATAGTAGAAACACAAATCCACAAAATAATAATCAATTTAGAAAGACAAACCCGAACCCCATACAACAAAAATTATGTTCTTTCTGCAAAAGACAAGGACACACTTTGAATGAATGCCGTACAAAACAATACCAACAGTCTCAACAACCTCAACAAAACTTCCAGAGACCCAATTTCCAACAAACACCGAGATTCAATCAGAATCCAAGACCCAATCAACCAAATCAAACGTTTACCCAAAATCAATCACAATTCAGACCCCCAATAAGTGGGCCAAATCCTAATTTCAACCAACAGAGACCATCAGTCATTCATCCAAACCCAAATTTCAATAGATTCAATAACACTCAAAGAACTCATCATTTAAATTCACAGAATCCCTACCCAAATAATTATACCGCTAATTATTCGGATCCACAAAATTTTGACGATAATTATCAAGATCCTCAAACTTTTGACGCTGACGGTTATACTGATAACTATCAGGAATACCAAGACTTCACTCATCAGTCCGACTCCTATAATACTGAATATTGAGTCAAACCAATCTGAAAATTATCAGGTTTTTCCGATAAGCCCCACATGTTTCGATCCACCAATAAATCAGCAAACGAACCCCACTTCGGAACTACAGAATCAAATGCAAACCTTGAACTTATCAGACGACTTGAACCCAAACCTGAACTTTCCAGAACAAAGATTCCTATAACCCAGTCGCTTATGATTAGTTCAAAAAATTTGTATTATATTATGGACGCAACCAATACTTTCAGAATACTTATCGATACCGGTGCTGGTCTGTCGATATTTAAACCAAAAACTGTTCAAAATTATTTCAATAGATCCCCTGAAAACATTTTGATTCAAGGTATAACCAATCAAAAAATCAATATCTGCGAATCAGCATTGATACCCTTTTGCACAAACAACCCTCACAAAGTTTTTATTTACGACTTGGATATAGAATTTGATGGACTCCTAGGATCTGATTTTTTGGAACATTATCACTGCATAGTGGACCTGAAAAACAGACAACTTATTACTGATTTCAAAACAATCCCCCTGATTAAAGTAACTGACTGTGAAAAACCCGCCGAAAATTCAATTCCGACACCCGTGGGCAACATCCAAAATATAATCTCAATTGAACCACGAACCGAACAAATTTCTAAACTTAGGTGCAATCTTGTCAACACTGAAGCTATACTGATAGCCCAGGTAAAAGACAATGTTAGATTACCCAATGCGTTAGTTAGAGTGAACCATAGAGGCGAATTTCTCACTTCTGTGATAAACTCAAACGCAATGCCAAAAACAGTAAATTTTTCTGATATACAACTGGAACCAATCCAAAATTATTCAATCAATAATTTCAACGAAACAAATGATATTGACGTACAGACGGACAGAAACTTTGAGATTCAAAATCAACTTCGATTAGAACATCTGAACGAAGAAGAAACTGAACTCATAACCAACGTCTGTCTTGAATACACAGACATATTTTATTTAGAAGGAGACCGACATACATTTACGAACGAAATAAAACATCCCAATGATACTAAAGACGCCAAACCCGCGTTCCCGAAATCATATCGCTACCCCCAAATCCATAAAGAAGAAGTCAAAAGACAAATGAACAAAATGCTGGAAGACGGAATTATGCGCCCTTCCATTTCACCATGGTCCTCCCCTGTATGGGTGGTCCCGAAAAAAATCGACGCTTCAGGTAAACAAAAGTGGCGCGTTGTTGTCGATTACCGAAAGTTAAATGAGCTTACCATAGACGATAAGTACCCCTTACCTATGATATCAGATCTACTAGACCAACTTGGCAGATGCCAATATTTTACTACTCTTGACCTCGCATCAGGTTTTCACCAGATCGAGATCAATAAAGAAGACATTCCAAAAACTGCATTCACCGTTGAGAATGCTCCATCAACCTTCCAAAGAGTTATGGACAACATTCTACTCGGAATTCAGAATGAACAATGCTTAGTCTATATGGACGATATCATCATTTATTCACCAACAATCCACGAACACATTTCTCGGTTGAAAGAAGTCTTCAAACTCCTCAGAAAAGCCAACCTGAAGATACAGCCTGACAAATGCGAATTCCTAAGGAAAGAAGTAGCATATCTTGGTCATCTCATAACCAGAGATGGAGTAAAACCAAATCCGAGCAAAGTCAATTGTATCATAAACTTCCCTGAGCCAAAGAACCAGAAAGAGATCAAATCTTTTCTCGGACTGGCTGGATACTACAGACGTTTTATCTCAAATTTTGCCAAAATCTCTAAGCCACTGACAAAATTACTTCAAAAAGACATCCCATTCATTTTTGGAAATGAATGTAAGATATCTTTCGAAGAACTAAAACGAACACTCACTTCGACACCCATACTCATATACCCCGATTTCGAAGATACCTTCTTATTGATCACAGATGCAAGTGCATTCGCCATTGGCGCCGTATTGTCCCAAGGCCCGATCGGTAAAGATTTACCAATCGCTTACGCCTCAAGGACGCTCTGTTCTGCAGAATCCAAATACTCCACGATAGAACGGGAACTTCTAGCCATCGTATGGGCCGTAAAACATTTTAGGCCATACATATTCGGTAGAAAGTTCAAACTCATCACTGACCACCGACCACTAACATGGTTATTTTCTATCAAAGATCCCGGAAGTAGACTTGCGAGATGGCGCCTGAAATTAGAGGTATATGACTACGAAATCATTTGCAAACCTGGAAAGATCAATAAAAATGCCGATTCACTTTCCAGAATCAAAATCGACTCCCCTACAAACTGCTTCTATTTAAATTCCAAAATATTCACTGGTACTACCTACAAACGAAGACACCGACACACAAATAATTTCAGACAGTGACGAAGAACAAACCACACCTGACCCAGAACCGAAAGAAAAACCTCCCGATACTGACAAACCTCCCGATACCGAAAATCCCTCCGATACTGAAGACATTCCTGAAAATGACCCTCCAACATACTCTTCCGAACAAATCGAACGAGAATTCCGAACCTTTATAAATTTGTATCGAAAAATCACTAATTGACTATTCGAAAGTCGAATATTCAAACTGTCAATTGCTCGACAAAGAAAACGAACATATTATTGTATTTCCACGACAGAAAAAAATCGAAAACCTCCACCACACGATTTTTGACGATATATTTGAACAAAAATGCGACATCCAAAATTTAAAAATCAATACCGTTTCAAGCAACACAGTCCAACGTCGAAAATACTACATTATATTTCTCCCATTTGATGACGACTTAGTGATAGAACATTTGTTTCTCACCCTGTATAGAAATCAACATGAACTTGACATATCACACATTTATTGCGTTGAGAATAACTTAGAACTTCCTATTCTTGAAATACTTTGTTTCATTTTCGCAGAAAAAGGTATTAAATTCAAAGTTTGTCAAAATTTAATAAGAACTCCAGACGCTGACCAAATCCCAATAATAATCGATCAATTTCATAATGGAAAAAATAATCTCCATAGAGGTATCAATGAAACCATTCGCAGAATAAAAGAAAAATATAATTGGCAAGGCCTTACATAAGAAGTCGAAAAATATATAAAAAATTGCCAAATTTGTCAAAAAAGCAAGATATGTAGGAAAAACCTTAACAACCCACTAGTAATAACCGAGACTGCCTTCGAAAGAATCAACATCGACATTATAGAAATCCCGACGAAAAACTATGCACTTAGTATACGCGACAAACTAACAAAATTCACACAAGTTTACGCTATTGAAGACAAATCTTCAAAAACTGTTGCAAACGCCCTACTCTGGTATTTCCAACATTTTGGCACACCCTTAAGAATACATTGCGACCACGGCAGAGAATTTGACAATGCAATCATGAAAGATCTTTGCGCACTCTACGACGTTAAATTAACATACTCCAGCGTAAATCACCCTCAATCAAATGGATCAGTAGAAAGATTTCATGCAACCCTTCTCGAAATGATTAGAGTATTTCTAGCCGAACACCCAGACGAAGAACCATTAAACGTACTTCCTCATGCAGTTATTTGCTACAATAACTCGGTGAATAAAAGTCATGGTTTCACCCCCCATGAGTTAGTTTTCGGGCACACATCTAATAGACCCCCCGAAACGATATACAACTAGGAACAACTGATTACCAGATACGTAAGGGATCTGAATAACAAAATTTCACATTTCTATAAACTTGCTCGTGAACGCATACTGAAACAAAAACAAAATGCCAAAATTCGATTTGATCGAAACATATCCGGAGAAACCCCAAATTATCAAGTAATGGACAAAGTCTATGTCAAAGAATCTCAAATCAAAGATAAATTGCAAAATAAGTTTAATGGCCCCTTCATAATCGAACAAATACTTCGAAATTCGGCAATTCTTTTGAATCCCCGAACCAATCAAAGATCGAAAGTAAACTTCGATCGTATGAAGCCGTACACTGAAAATTGATTTATTTTCAGGTTACCGCTGCTGTTCGGATCAGTAGTCTGTCAATACCAAATCCAATCAATCAATAATACTATTGGCGTCTACTACCACGAAAACATCAACATCGTCCTCACCAATGACAAATGGACCATACTCGTGAACAAAGACATTTCAGTATTCAAAAATATATACGAAAATAATAGGAACATTTTAGAAACCCTTATCAATACAACCCTATTCACTGGTCAGAGTATGAAAGAATTTCACTCTGAAGTAAAGACCCACATCAGTCTTCTCACCCAAATTTCAAATTCAATAAAACAAAAACTAATAGAAATTGTTTTAGATACCAAAAGGTATAAAAGAGGCCTTATCAATGGTATAGGTAGTATTTTCAAATCAATCACAGGAAATCTAGACGCTACCGATGATGAATATTACACGAACTGTATCAATAGATTAAAGAGCGATGAACACCAATTAGAAAACCTAATGAAAAACCAAATTTCGGTAACAGCATCCGTAATCCAAAATTTCAATGATACCATTCGAAAATTGCGAATCAATGAGGAAACTTTCAACTATGACATAAAAATCGTAGAAAGTTCCATTAATAATTTGAGCGATAATATAAACAAAATCGAAGCAAAATTAAAATTCTTCGACATTTGCGAAAAATTAATGGAAAGCTTTTTATTTCTCGAAGAAAACATTGATGATGTGTTGGACTCGATCACCTTCGCCCGATTAAATATCATTCATTCTTCGATTATTAGACCTGATCAATTAGTTACTGCTTTGCAAGAAATTTCCCAAAATTTACGACGGAACAACCTTCCTCTCCAACCGCCAACATAGCCCAATATCTTGAAATCATTGAACTTTTCAAACCAATTCAAATTTAGTTTTCATCCTCAAAATTCCTCTCATCGAACCTCAAATCTATACTCTATACCAACTATTTCCTATTCCGATTTACGATAACAGAACTGGCCTCCATCACATTCTTTCTATTTCTCAAAAATATATCGCGAAAGACGATGATTCTTTAATGTTTTTACCAGTGACGGACTTGAAGCAGTGCAAGCCACTTTCGTATAAAACTGAACTATGTTCCGATATGTTCGCGTACCTCATTGACTATAATTCGATTTGTGAAGCCCAAATTTTCAAAAACAATAAAGACATTCCGCAAAGTTGCAGAAGTTCGTTAGTTTTCAGCCAAGGTTACAATGTGCAAAAACTTGAAAACAACCTTTGGCTAGTGATCCTTTCCGAACCATTGCAAGTTACTGTGAATTGCCCAAAAATGAACTCGAAAACTGAAATAGTGTATAATAATTCTATAGTTCAAGCAAACTCCCAATTGTCAAAAATTTCGAACGTTACCTACAAAACACATCCAATTTCAATTCCGTATGAATGCTGTGCTGACATCCCGGAAAAATCAAAACTTCCAAAATTACAGCCACTCAAGTTGGACGACCTCAACATCGATGATTTGAACATCGCCAAACACAAGTTGGATTCGTACTCCAAAACTTTGGACGACCTAATCCAGAGACCATTCGTCGAGAAAAACATTTCGTGGTTTACATACACCACCATAATATTAATCATACTTTTAGCAGGCCTTTACCTCATCTGCAAGTGTAGAAGAAAACTAAAATTGGCACCAACTAGACCCGACGCTTCGCCGCTTCCTCCGACTAGATCGTTCAGACCGTTCCAAAGGATTCCAAGCATCTTTCCAAGGAGAAAACCAAACCTACAAGAAGAAGTGCAAAACGAATCCTTCAATCTAGACGCAGTCGCCTAAGCAACCCCCGTCTGAGGAACCCTTGCATAGCAGCAACTTTTCTAATATAAGGGGAGCTGTTATATCCAACATCTACAGTAACCGTCCCAGGCATATCAGTTTACATTCCAGGAAAACCGCCGACTCGACAGTCTCACGGACCCAAGCGATGGATATCCAATTCTAACTATCGAGCAGCATCGTCAGCATCTTAGATGTTATAAATTCACGTTTTCAAATGTAGATTGTCATTTATTCATTTCATGTAGTAGAATAAAGTCATCTTAGTATTTTCAATTTTCTGTAATTATTAAACGGTGGTTCGAACCACCCGAATACAATTTTTAAAAAGTTCAAAGTGAAAACCCAGATATAACACATATATATATATATATATATATATATATATATATATATATATATATATAATATATATATTTCTATGTACTGTTGACATTAAAGACGCTTTCGTCCTGACAGTGTTATTGAAAAAGAAAACGTACGTGAACAACAAGCCGAGATACTTAATATTTTTCAAGTGCAAGCCTCTTTGAACGCACGAAATAAGTTTTCAGTGCTATCCCTACTCCGCCAACCGCTACAGCTATCGCGATCCGCGCCTGCACGCCTCACTTTATTCATCAATTAATAATACTGCAAATGAATTAGACACATCCCATTATTTTTTTATTGAAAATATTCAACCTTAATATCCATGAAAGTGAATCCTGTTCGATGATTATTGCGTTTTCCAGATTCTTTTGAAATAAAAAATGTATCTCGGCTCCTAGTGATCGTAGGAATTCAATTTTTTTAAAGCTTGAAATCACGCTAGGAATCCATTTTCATAAAAGTCATTTATATAAAAACAAAATTGAGCAATGTATTTAGAAAAAACATGTAAAAAAATGTGCAATTTTTTTAACGTCATTTTTTGATCCTTAAAATGAAAAAACTCAATATACTTATTCGATAATATGAAAGAACAACTCTTACAGAAAAAAATAAGCCATGAATCGTTACTGTAGCATCATTCCCCGAGCAAGAGTAGCCATATTTAGTGAGCTTTTTTTTTGAGAAAACTTCATATATTTTGAAAAAATATTTATCAATTTTTCAAAGAAAGACTTTTTTGGCTTGTCATAGGCCACATATAACGGTAAGTAACAAGTTTGAATACCTTACAGTTAACGAGTTATAGAGAACCCAATTTTTCACGGTTATTCCGATTTAACTCGAAAAGTATCAGTGATATCGGATATATATATATATATATATATATATATATATATATATATATATATATATATATATATATATATATATATATATATATATATTACAATTTTTTTATTTGACTTTTTTTGATCGAAACTCAGTTACTGTTCATGACGTGTGTGGCCAAGTTACCTGATAATACTGGCCACATGAGCACAACGTACAAGAGTACCGGCTCCAGTTTCACAAGTGCCTGGCTACTTCAAAGAAATCACCACAAAGGCCTCTATTTAGACACTGTATATTTGAACGGTCCAGGAGAAAAACCCGATTAGTGACATTTAGCAAATTTCATACCAACATTTGAATTATGGACATATCCGATTTTTTTCTGGTTCGATGTCACTAATCAGGTTATTTCCCTGTATAAGTATTTTCATCAATGAATATCTAGGGATCCATCAGGATATTTTCCTGTATAATTCACTAAATTCGAATCAATCCATACAAAACAAATATAAATGGATTTTACTCTTCAGGTTTTTCTCCTGGACCCTTCATTTTGTTTATCTGCAGAGTAAACTTTTCATAGAGAATTACGGGTATTTGTATATAACAATAAGCAGGACGGGTGAGGCTTCATAAGAAATAGAACATCTTGTATATGATATATCAATGTAATTGAGGAGATGCTAACATCTGATCTTATTATCTTTCGAATATATAAGTTTTTAGAAATCACTAAAAAACTTTTTACTCACCCTGTATATCGTGAGTATGTGCAGGAATGAATATGCTCTATAGTGGATTTGTATCGGCCATATGAAGAAACGGTGAATGGTTGAGTTGATTTATATATTCGAAAAATTGTCTTCACAATAGCCATTTGAAATTTTGGAAAAGTTAACTTCAGCACCCTGTATAACCTAAACCGTTGAATTTTGAGCTTGAGCGCAATAAAGACATTTGATCACTATCACAAGTTCTATAATATATGATAAATTTGAGCAATTTTACAAAAAGCCAATTTCCCTTGCTCAGTGCTCACCCCACTTTTTTGGTCTTGCATCTAGAGTTCCACATTCCTAAACTAAGCTACACAGTACCACAGAACCCAAAGAACTTTCTGTGCACTGTACCTATGACCAAAAAGTAATATATCAATATTATTTGCTCTTTGAGATTGGTGTATATAAAATGCAACTATGAATTATTGTCTCAATTTAAAATAAAATTTTACCAACAAATATGTATGAATTATTCATTTTGCAATAGAATTTTATCAATTTTTTCCATAAATATCTACATTAATTATTCGGTTAGTATCGTCAGCTCGTGAATGCATTATTTTTATTACCAAGCTTTTATTAACACGCTAACTTGTGTGGCTGTGTTCGTAACACTTCGAACTTTGAATATTGCTCAGAACTGGATGACAGCACAGTACTGTTGCATAATATACAGTGTGTCTCACTTTTCATGGAAGCACCCCCGTAACTTCCGTAATTATCAAGGTAGAATGATGAAACTCTCAAGACTGGGGGCAATTGTGAAAATGCATCTACCGGTTCAATGATGATGTCCTAAGTGATATACACTGCCCACCAGTCGCGATGCAACAACCCAATTTACGGTAAATCATATTAGGGGGCAAAATAGTAGCGAAATTCCATCAGATTCGTGATCAGGACCCCCAACTCATAACAGATACTCCTTTTTCCTCAGAAAAATTCAGTCCTGAAAAATCCGAATCTGACTCACTTTTCATGGAAGCACCCCCGTAACTCCCGTAATTATCAAGGTAGGATGATGAAACTCTCAGGACTGAAGGAAATGGGCCGTTAAACGGAATTCTTCTTCTGAAAAATCGGTTCCATCTTGGAAAGAAGGGTGCCTTTCTCTAATACATTTTTCTCGAAGACTTTGCAGAAATGTTTGCAATTGCTGGCCCTTAATCATATCTGGACGATTTACATACCTCAATCCTTCTAGTCTGATGTCTTACAAAAGACCATTTCCATTTAAATGATGGTTGCAACATCTAACATCTTCCGGATGTAGATGTCTACTTTGTTGTAAAAGTCAATGCGTGTTTTCGTGTGCGTTGCAAATAACACAACCTCTTTGAGCTATGACATTCTATCGCGAAGCTTCTAGATTTTCCTCTAGCATGAGTATTTCTCTTGAAACCATTGTGTTACAGTTATTGCATCGCAGAGTACCATTTTCTATTCTTACAGAGGCCTTCCAGCATTTCGACGCCTTTCAATAGCAATTTTCTTTTGTTCGGGATGCCGAGAACTTCATTTTCTCAAAGTTACAGTCAATTCGACAGAGGGCCAGATTCCCATAAGGTCTGTGCGGGGTTCTTTAAACAAATATAAACACACATTCACTTTTATAAGATCTATAATTATAACGATACATTATAACGACTTAAGAATACACGTATAAAATATAAACAGATGTCACAGATATGAAAATACAAAAACCCACACAAACTAAAACGATATATGTAATTTTTCGTTCACCTGAGATGATCCGTGGTAGAGTAAAAAATTAGGTTCGTTAACACAACTCTAAAGGCTCAGTATCTTTGCTCCCGTCAGTGATGGAGTGATTTCATTTGAATTTGTGGTGTGTTCTTCGATTCAGAGTTTTGAATCAATTAACAATATCACAATTTGAGTCGTTGAACAAGATCACTACATAGACTTAATACAATATCACAATATAGTTGACTATAATCGAAAGTCAATTACTTTCTGATCTTCCATTTCGAAAGCTGCATTACATCGCCCAGACGAGCTACTTCTTCTGACACTATTGGACAACTTGTTTCTTCCAGCAAAATGCTCTGTAATCTCGAATAGAGACTTTCCTTCCGTTTCCGGTAAAATAAAATATAATACTATAGTTCCAGCGATACCAACGCAACCATAAAACCAGAAAACCCCGGGTAGTGTCATAGTGGCCACCATGTCCAGGAAGAGTTTATTTGCGACAAAGCTGATGAGGTATCCGATAGCTGCAGATAAACCGGCAGCTGAGGCTCTTATTTCGTTACAAAAAAGCTCTCCGATTAAAACCCAAGGCAGAATTTTTATGCCACAAAAAGACAGGAAAGAGGAGAGGACTAAACAAGTAACTGAGATCCACTGATGGGAGTACGTTCCAGAATCTGAGCTGAACGTCGAGTCTGCTGCTGATGAATCCTCTAAATACTTGATATCGTTGATGTAGGCGTAGGTGCCAACTATGATGAAGCAGACTCCAGTTCCAGCTGTGGAGATGAAGTTGATAACTCTTTTTCCAAGGAATTTAATAGAAGTGATACACACGATACATCCCAGAAGCTGAACTAGACCCATCAAAGCCGTACAATTATATTCGCTGAGAGAAGTTCTGAAAACTTTGAATACTTTTATAGCGTACACCTGCAAAGATGTGTTTCCATTGAAGTGGCACAGAAAAAATGCCAGCGTTATCAGAAAGTAGGGCCAAACGAAGTTACGTCTTCCGAAAAGTTGTATGTTCTGCAGCTTCTTCGCAATGGTGTTCGTGCCCGTATGTCCGTCATTTTCCAGCTTGGTTTCTTTGTACAGCTGTTGGAATTCTTTTTCAATGTTATCGATAGTAGTCCAACCCCGCAGCCATGCTAGGCTCTGCTTGGCTTCTTCTAGTCTGTTCTTTGTAACGAGCCACACTGGTGTTTCTGGTATGAGCATGAGTAATAGGAAGGATGCTACTGGGAAGCAGAGGTTTACCAGAGTTATTGCTCTCCACGAAAGGTAAGTTCCTAATAGGAATTGGCTGAATATGCCCAGGACTATGGACGTGGTGCTTGTTGATGAAAGCATCCCTCGTAAGTGTGGCTGGGTTACTTCCGCAACGTAAGTGAGAACCTGGAAAGGAAGTAACGGTAAGTATAGGTAAAATGTCTTAACGTAATAGGATTTTGGATATATTTTTATTATACAAATTTTCGGGTATTCTAATTACCATAATCAATCGAAACAAAAGAATGGTACAAGTCAGTCAGACCGTTTGGCGGTCATCAGACTATTCGACTTGATTGTCCTCAGATGAAATTTGTTTTCGTACTGAGTGTCTCATTTTCTTGGAAAACACCGATTATTTGTAAGTATTTGGTGACAGAATTGAGATTATTATTTGCAGTAGAGTTTCAAGGAATATGTGACCACCCCTACGATAGGTTGTAAGATGAAAGTTTCAAGCTACATCAAAGGTTAAATTTAAGTGCATTTCAATCGTTGTCCAAGCAATCGGGCCAGGTATTTTCCAGCTCCGTTTTTGAAACGGAGGCGATTCCTTTGAGAATACACTTTCAATAAGTGTGCAGGGAAGGCGTTTACCACCTCTATACGATTTTATCTACGAATTGAACTGATACTTCAATAAGCTTCAATACGCAATTTCTTGAATTTCAATAAGCAAATAGACTTTTAGTTCTCTTGGTTATATCTTACCACGAATAGAACCGATTGACCATGAAACAACTCGAGTTTAAATTTAAAAAAAATCAATTGCTTACGACTTGCAAGTACGGCAGAAAACACTCATGATTTTGGATTTTGCTTATGGCACTTTTTGAAAGAAATTCGATTTTGAATCACACAATGGCTTCGTGACATAAACCGCGGACTGCTCAATTAATTTTTCACAAATAATCTTGACACCGGAACAAGTTGCTCTTACTTTGAACTGCTAGCAGGAAGTAGTATTTAAATGTCAGTATCAATTTGTAGGAATTAATGAAAATCAGCAAAATGTCTCCCTGACTTTTTACGACATCAGAAACAAAGCCCTTCTTAAAAAACGGGATCTCGAGAAGTGAAAGTTTTTTAACAATAAACTCTCGGACACAACAACGGCACGGCAGTGAAGCAAGGTAGGATTTGATGAAAATCAGTTGCAGTGCAAAAAACATGATTGTGAATTAATTATCTCAATACTTATGAATATCCCATTATAATAAAAATGATCAAAGAATCGAACTGCAGAAGACTGGTGAAAAATTATATGTGAACAAGACTGAACTTACAACAATCACATTTCGAAAAGTCTTCGAAAGGCTTACGCAATACTGTCAACGAGGCTAATTAAGATAATTCCAAGTGAGACATAAGTTTTATCACATCTGAATTACTGTGATGTTTTATATGATCGCTGTCTCAGTACAATAAAATAAGTAAATAAAAAAACTGTCAGAATGCACGCACGAGAGTAGACGTGTTCTCAGTGAGCTCCGCAAAAATTGAAAATTTAAGGTATGCACTGCTAAGTTACCCAATATAGTATAGTGAATCAGTGAAATCAATTGAATTACTCGAAATTCTGATAGTATTAACATAAAAAAAAATCAAAGAAAGAGGAATAGTTACAGATACCTTGATAATCTCCATACATACCCACGGTACGACAATAAACAGTGTTGGGTCGTGGCTACGATACATTGCAGAAGTGAAAATAATCATAAAAATGCGCAGGAATGAGCCCAGAGGAAAAAATCCTAAAACAAATTTGTACGAGATACAAATGGAAGTACTAATAGAAAAGATAGGAGATAAACTGCTGATGAAACTGGAAATCAGGTTTGAAAAACTTGAATCAAAGCTGAGCCATCTAAATGAAAATGTCATGAAGATTAGTATGACGGTAAACTTACCAGGAACAAACAGTACAGGAGTTGTCAAAAAAATCTACTGAAGCAGAATATCTTCGTAAGAAGAACTGGTTGAGATTTGATGGATTGAAAGAAATCGAGGGAGAAAATATTCTGGATATCATTCTCACTTTATTCAATCAAACCATGCAAGTAGTATGCGCTCGTAATGAAATTGACGATATCTATAGAATTGGCAAACCGAATAGTAATGGTAATAGTAATAAATGCAGAACGGTCATGGTCAAATTTGTAACATATCTCAGAAGAAATGAAATATTTAAGGCCAAACGTTGATAAAAACAGGCATATATGTGAATGAAGGTCTAACTAAGCAACAATATAGCCTAGTACAGTCGGCAAAACAGAAATATGGAATGCGGCAAGTATGGACATCATCAGGGAAAATATTCGTGAAATCGGAAGATAACATAAGAAGTATAAAATCAATAGATGAACTATAAATAGCTTTCACAACAATGCATAAACAAAACAAGTTTGTGATAATAATAGATAAAAATAATAATTGTTTGTAAAATATTAAATACATCTAGAAAAAGAGGGTCTGTTGTTTTAGACTTTTTGTTCGAGCTACATCTATTTATTTTGTTCGTTTCTGACTAGCAACTTTAGCATTTACTTGACAACTAACAAAAACGAAAAACGTTCGAAAAAACTAATACGTTTTTATATTGTAGTGAATTGAAATGAAATGGTTGTGGCTACTATACCTACACGACAGTTTCATATTCTAAAATGAAATACCTTATGAACAATGTTATTTCAATTATGATGTAGAGCTTACTAGGGATGTATATAGACATTAGATGGACACTGTATCCATTTATTATCAGAACTGTCGTGGACTGAGAACAAAAACCCATAATTTCTATTGCAATACATTGGATAAACATTATGATATAATTCTGGCTGTCGAAACATGGCTGCAAGAGGATATTTTGGACGGTGAACTTTTCAATTTAGATAAATATGAAGTAGTGAGAGCCGATAGAAATTTGACATATCCTACAGGTAAGAGTACTGGAGTTGGAGTATTGATCAGTGTCAATGAAAAAAATATAAAAACTTTGAAATTTAAAAAATATATATGAAATGCTCGTAGTGAATTTGAGAATTTGAACAAACAAACTTACAATTATTTTACTATACCACATATATACCACATATGAGATTTACTCTGAAATTTTTGAGATATTACAACAGAATATAGAAAATGAATTTACCTATATATTTGGAGATTTCAACACCCTCGAAGCGAAAGCGGATATTACAATTCCTCAAAATATGAATTCAAAATTGCATATTCTGAACGATTTTCTTGAATTTAATTAATTCAATTTACTCAATAATATAAAAAATAAAAAAAGTAAAACATTAGATTTGGTAATAGGTATGAATAAAACGCCCAGTAGGACGTGTGAGATTATAAATGAATTATTTCTTATTGTTAAGGAGGATGAGCATCATACGTCGTTGGATGTATCAATCAAGTTATCGAAAAACAAGAGCTATAAGGTAAAACACCCAGTGATTGTCATGGGACCAGTATTCGTCACTTCCTTGAATTATATGCAAATATTAAGGTTTGTGATCACGAAAATTGTTAAGTTCAACAAAATAAAATTTCTAGTGATATTTGTCGGTATTGAGTTGGTATTATATACACCCCAACGTAACTACATTCCAGTTCAGTAACAGTTTACTTTAGTGCTTCAGCGATCATCGCAGTTTTTGACAGTTCGTTAGCTTGCAGTTAAGGTGAGTATATTTTTCTTAGTGACATAAAACGAGTTTCTTAGAGGTATACGGCATTTATTACTATACAGATAGCTTATAACATATTAAATTATGATTTAAAACTGAAAATATAAGCTTGAAACCTACCTTTATCTGAATTTATGGGGTGACGAACACTCGTCCACCAGAAATAGTACTAAGCTCAATGTTCGTCATGGCTGACGATAACTGGTTCATTTCATCAATGCCATATTATTCGATTTTCAGCCTTACTGTACGACATTATAGAGCCTTAACAGGCTGAATCTATTCTTTTTATATTATAATACTGAAGGACCAGTAACCGTCATACATTTTTGTTTTATTTGAAACTTTAGCATGCGTTTGAAAACTATGACGAATACTCGTGCACAGCCATGACGATAACTGGATTTCTGTTTTTTTTGCAGATGTCTCGAAATAAATATCCAGAGGACGATATGAAAAATGCCATGAAAGCTGTGAAAAACAGCGGAATGAGCATCCGAGGTGCTGCCACACAATTTAAAGTACCGCGGATGACATTATCAGATAAATGTAAGGGAAAAACCCCGCTTGCTAGAAAAATGGGCCCACCTACCATACTAGACGAGAATGAAGAGAACAATCTAGTGCAATGGATTTTACACTTAGGGGAAAATGGTTTTCCAGTTTCCAAGGACCATTTACTAGACAGCGTCCAAATGCTGGTAAAAAATCGTAAAAGAGAAACCCCCTTTACTGATGACCGACCAGGAAAGCACTGGTATAAAGCATTTTTAAAACGGCATCCTATTATAACACAGAGGGTATCGCAAAATTTAACGAGAACTAGAGCAGGGGTCACAGAAGCAAATATTAAACACTGGTTTAATGAAATTAAAGAATACCTCGAGGCAAAAAATATTTTTGATATCGTTTTAAACTTCGGAAACAGAGTATTTAATTGCGATGAAACCGCGTTCTTTTTGAGTCCTGCAGATAATAAAGTTTTGGTAAGGAAGGGTCAGACAATCGTGCACAACATCATCAACTCCGATGAAAAAGAAAACCTGACAACATTATTGATGGGAAATGAAGCAGGCGAAATTGCACCACCGATGGTTGTTGTTAACTTGAAGCGTATACCGAAATCAATGACTGAATCTGTGCCATCTTCTTGGGCCATCGGAAGATCCGATAATGGATGGATGACCAGTTAAACGTTCTTTGAATACATTTCTATGGTGTTTTATCCTTGGTTGACGGAAAACAATTTCGAGTTTCCGATAATAGTTTTTATGGATGGTCACGTTTCTCATTTAACGCTGCCTTTAAGTGAGTTCTGCAGTGACAAAAACATCGAACTCATTGCTTTATATCCCAACTCCACTCATTTTTACAACCCATGGATGTGGCCATGTTTCATCCCCTTAAAGCGGCGTGGAAAAAAGAGGTTTATAAATGGAGGATCGAAAACTCTGGAGCACGTTTGAAAAGAGACAATTTTTGCCCCCTATTAAATAAAGTTCTTGAGTCAACATGTAAAGGCAGTACATTAAAAAATGGGTTTAAAGCATGTGGGCTTTTTCCTTTCAACCCAGATGCAATTTCATATTTCAAAACTAAACAGGTACAAGGCAAATCTGTTAGCGAAGAACGGAGAAGAGGAATTATTTCATATACACAACTGGAGTTTATTGAGGAAAACATTTCTGATGAAATGTTACAACGATTTAAAAACTCTGGTGACATGTGGTCTGGAGATATTAAGGACACCAGTTTATTTTATTTTTGGCGAAATGTTAAAGAACCAAAGTCACAAAAAGTTGACGCTGAAGTTGAGAATAATTCCCATAATGAGAGGTTTACAGAAGTGGATGAACTTTTTCTAGATGATATTTTGAGGAATAAAGATGTTTTAGAATTTGAAATTGGTGATGGCGGAATTTTGGAACATGTGGGAATCAATCCAAATTCACATATGTATGAAAATGCGAATAATGAAATGGGGAATGAAGAAACTGAAACTAACGATGTCATACATGAGTGTTTGTACAATGCACATGAGGAAAACCCAGATGAAGAGGATCAAAATGGGATCAATGAAGCTTTGGAAGAAAATTCAGAGAATGCGCCAGGAGAAAAGCCAAATGAAGATGAAGAGCAGTACCAAAACAATAAAACTTCGAAAGGATATTCAAAGGATGCATCAGGAGAAAGATTACATGAAGAAAAGAACCAAAATGAGAATAGTGAAACTTCAAAAGATTATTCAGATGATGATAAAGAAAACACAAAACCGAACAAAGAATGCGACATTGAAAAAACACAAGTGACACCTCCACAGTCACCCAAGCCAACATCATCAAAACAGCAGCAAAATATTCCAGAAGGGGTGCGACGCCATTTAAAAATCTTTTATTCTGGCCGGAAATGTCACCGAAAATACCAAAGAAGGTAGTAGAGCGAATTCCATCAGTAGCCACATGCGAAAAATGGAAAGAATATTACAAGAAAAAGGAAGAAAAGAAAGTTCAGAAACAAAATGAACAAGAAGAGAGAAAGCGAAAAAGATTAGAGCAACAAAGTAGGAAGAAAACCAAGAAAACAAATGAAACTAAAAAAACAAAAAATGATGAAAGCGACTGGCATTGTGTTATTTGCGAGGAAAACACCATTGAAAATATGATTTGTTGCAATGGATGCACAATAAATGTGCAAATGTATCCGATAAACAAAAGACATTTTACTGCGGTTCCCGTGCTGCTCAAAAAGAAAAATGAGTTTTTTTTATACCATTGTATATTTTTGGTACCTAGTTACTGAAATTTTTTCATTAATAAATATTCTTTCAATTGCTTATTAATAATTTTTCCCCTAGAGCGACTGTGACGAACTCTGGTGCTAATTACTGACGACCACTGGGTTTACAGCATTCCTGACATGACGAACACTGGTACATCGGTTCCTATTTAATTGAAATACAAATTAAAATTACTTCAACTGTATGTAGTATAAACAATGTAACTTCAAGGTATCTTTACATTTGAAGGGCAACAACACAAAAAATTGAAAGCTTATCTCGTTTAATACTATTTTTCAGAAGCGAATTTCTATAGCGTTAGACCTTAAAGTGACGAACACCTTTACCTTATATGCAAAGAAAGGAAATTAATTCTGGAAAATATTTATAACTTTCAGAAAGCAAAATTTGATTCTATAATAATGAATATAAGAGATTCCCAGCAGTGAGGGAGGGTATTTGAACAAACAGATGTTAACAAGTCGGTAAACGAATTTTACAAAGTCTTTCATAATCTGCTTGATGAATGTGTCCCTAAATTTAAATCTCACCGTAAACATGATAGTTATCCAATCTGGTTCACCAACGAAATGAAACAGATAATAACAGACAAAAATAAATTTAAAAAACTGAGAAATTTATCAGAATCCTACAATGAAAAATATGAAGACACTAGGAGACAACTGAAGAATTTAACTAAAACAGCTTACAAAACATATATATCTGAAACAGAAGAAAATATTTCAATAAATGTTAATGCATTTTGGACATTTGTAATTGAAAAGCAAGCAAATAGTATATCAAAAAATGAACATTTCAATCTAAATGGTACTGAATTAATAGGTGACCCCTGTTATCATTTCGCTGAATATTTTGCATCGGTATATTCGGATGTAGAACCAAACTATAGTGTCGATTGTAACATAGCTGACCAATTTACGAATGACATATTCATTTTGAATCAAATAAATGCGTCAGATTTTAAAACCGCAATTAAGAAACTAAAGCCAAAAAAATCAGCTGGTGTAGATAAAATTCCCCCATATGTATTGAAAGCATGTGCTGAATGGCTAGAAAAGCCGTTGTTGTATGTATATAATTTAGCGATAACAACGAATACCTTTCCAGAACTTTGGAAAACCGCAATCTGTGTTCCTATACATAAATCTGGAGAGAAATCAGATATAGCAAACTATAGAGGTATATCGATACTCTCATCACCTGCAAAACTTTTTGAACATATACTATTCAACAAACTATATAAGCATGTCGAAAATAGTATAAATGAATGGCAGCATGGATTCATAAATAAAAAGTCGGTCAATACCAATCTGTTTTCATTTACCAATGAGGTGTATAAAGCTTTCGAGAATAAAAATCAACTTGATTCTATTTTTACGGACTTTTCAAAGGCTTTTGATGAGGTAGACCACGAAAAATTACTTGTTAAATTAGGAAAATTTGGTATCAGACATGGACTTATCACAAGTTATTTAAAAAATAGAAATTTTTTGTCAAATATAATGGGAATATTTCGAATAAATTCGATATTAATTCTGGAGTGCCTCAATGTTCAAATCTCGGTCCGCTATTTTTTGTACTTTTTATAAATGACATCCCAACAGTTATCAAATCTTCATATGGGCTCTTATTTGCTGACGACTTCAAAATGTTCAAAGAAATCACTACTATAAGAGATTGCGTGGCACTCCAAAAAGATATCAACAGTATTTTTGAATGGAGTATTGAAAATAATCTACATTTTAATATAAACAAATGTTTCATTATGACCCTTACTCTTAAGAAAAATTCAATAATTTTCGATTATGACATGAATTCAGTTGCGCTGAATAGAGAAACAAAAGTCAAAGATCTTGGAATTCAGTATGACTCGACCTTATCATTTGCACTTCATTTCGAGGATATGACTAGGAAATGTAATAGAAATTTAGGCTTCATTATCCGAAACTCGAAATTTTTCACTAATATAAATACACTCAAAATGTTATATTATACACTTGTGAGGTCGAGATTAGATTTTGCCAGTATCATATGGGGTACACACTCACAGACTTACCTAAGTAGACTCGAAAAAATTCAGAATAAGTTTCTACGGTATCTTTATTATAAAACACATCAAACATGGCCAGATTTTCATACTGTAAGAACAACAGAGTTAAGAAAAACGTACCAAATTTTGTCATTGGACATAAGAAGGAACGTAACTATGTGCATGTTCCTGTATAAAATATTAAATAATCATATCTCGGACTCCAGTATTCTAAGTCTCATAAAATTTTACATTCCAACACATACACATCTAGATATTCTTTGCTTTTCAAAGTACCATACACAAGAATGTCACTTACTTCACGCTCTCCTCTTTCAGTTATGCTTCGTACAGCTAATGAAATTAATGTCACTAAAGATTTAGATTATTCTGTCACGAAATATGTTTTACAATACTATTGTGAATTACTTTCTAGAAATAACAATTTAGTATATTGTGTTATCCATGTATCCAGGTACCCAGATGGGTACCATGTGTATTATTAATATGTAAAAGGGTAGTTTATATATAGTTGAGTGCAGTTAAGAACTCTCTAGTGCCTATATTATCAATATGTATTTATATATTTCCATGTAATAAGGCAAACCGCCTGTATGGAAAAAGAAAATAAATAAATAGTCGAAAGTTGTATTCCAAAACTATAGAACTCATGTATCAGGATGATCTTTGAAGTACGAAAATATGGCCACATTAGTCACCTACTCAAACTCATGAAATGATGAAAAAAAAAGATATTTGCACTCTGCATATTTTATCACTCACTCACTCACTTATAGCAGATAAAACTCCGCCACATCTTCATGAAAAACTAAAATTCCTTACAGCTGTCCCTAACATCAATATTAGGTCTAGAAGAATCGTAACCTACGTAAAAGTACACAATTTCAAAGTTCATACAGTTATAGACTTACTTAAATATACAACATCATTTTTACTTTTTGATTCAAAAGACATTGTGATTGCTTGATAGAGGGGGCGGATGGAGGGGGAGCACATCAATTTTTGAAATTATCATTTGGCGGGCACATCAATTTTAAAATATTAAATCGCAGAGGTGTCAGGGTCACATCAAAATTTCTTTAGATTTTGTTTATATTTTTTTACCATATGTACCCGAAATATCAAGTATGAGTATAGATCTTAGCAAACAATATTTTGAATAGTCCGATACTTCTTTTTGGAAGAAGATACATTGCAATTAGTCGACAGATGGCGTTGGGCGCACATCAACTTGAAAATTGAGAAAGGAAAAGAGATCGAAATTGTTAAAAATGCGATCAATATAATAAAAAAATTAGATGGTTGAAAAGAGAATTGAATTATCTTTTCAACGATGTGTAATTTTATCATCATTACATTTGAAAAAGCAGCACGGTATATTTCTGTTTATTTTATGATTATTATTCATTTTTCTTATTACATTTACTATCCCAAGCAAAAGAAGGAATTAATCGTATCATTTTAACGTTATTTCTCTGAGTCATGTTTGTTTCAATTTTCAATAATTGAAGGTATTTCCTTTTTTTGAACATGAATACCTTCCAAGAGGTTATCTTGAACTAACGTTTGTCTTTCAGTCGCAGATGATTCCACATCTGATTTTATGAAAATCCTTTTCGTATTTTCGTAGGTAATACCACAAGTGTATCGGTGATTATCGAAATAGCAATTCCTTTGAATTTGAGAATCAAATTATGTTGCTTGGCAACCACACGAGCGCTTGCGCGAGTGTGGTTGCCTATAGCAACATAATTTGATTCGAAACCGAGAAAGAATTAACGATAATCGCCGATAACACGAGTTGTATTTGTTAAGATTATTTCATGAATAAAATCGAAACCATTTTTATTTATTTACTATTCAATTTAACTATGAACAGTAATCCCGCATTTAGTTTTGAAATTATGCAACTAACAAAACATTTACTTGATATCTATTTCATTTACAAATGACAGAATTGACAGAGCGCGTCATTCGTAGTTTCGTCAGCATGTCTAGCCTACTGCTGAGGTTATGTTTTGATAACATTTTGATTTAAGTGATTTTATTAATCAACGAGTATGCAAAATTTGTCGAAAATTGTGAAGTTGATATGAATTAATTGTGAGTGCTTATTTAGTTTTGATCAAAGTTTGGTGTTGTGTCATTCTAGCAGCTTGCTAGTGGTAAGTTTTTGTTTTGATAATAACCAATCAGGAATCGAACTACAAAATCGAAAACACATCATATACATATCCAGTAGCCAATAAAGAGCCGAACTACAAAATCGAAAACATGATGTTTTCATTTATCAACACAAAAATTTCAACCAATCATAACACGCTATTTTAGCATAAGTAAAATAATCAAGGGTAATATAACAAGACCTTGATAAATAGTCGACTATTTTTATTGCATCTAAATTTCGACTGTATTTTATAATAATTTAACGAGACATTATTTTGGCATTAATAATCTGATGAGATCCCGAGAGCGAAGCTCGAGGGCTTTCATCTCTGATTATTAATGCCAAAATAATGTCGAGTAAAATTAATAAATACAAGAGAAATTTAGCAGCAATAAAATAGTCGACAATTAATCAAGGTCGTGTTATATTTGTGAAGATTATTTCTTGAATCTACTTCTTTATATCAGTCATATGAATGAATGAAAATTAAACAATTTGGAATAATTCATTCAAAATATCAAGAACAAAGCACAAAATCTAAACAAAAACAGCACCATCTTTATAATTTATCAATTGAAATTAAAAACACAATTATTGTATGTGACATTTCCACCATGCGTAATTTGTGACATTTGTTCAGCTTTTGAAGAACTTGCAGTATTAACCGTAGAAGGTCCACATTCATTCTCTTATACAGCTTCAACACGATTGATTTTATTTGACGTTTAATATGTATTTATTTAGAGTACTGTCAGATGCTCAGGCTCCTTGATATGAGTATCATGCTGAATAGTCGGTGACTATTGTGCATCATGTAAATAGTCGCTAATAGAGCGTGTTGATTGGTCCTGTCAAACAGGAAACAAACGTATGATTGGTTGATGACTGATATTTAATAGACGAAAGAAATAATCAATAAAATCAATATTTCTCCCTTATTATACAAGGTGCTAGATATGTAACTGATACAGTGCTAATGAATATGTATGTAATGTTGAAGATGATTTGTAAAAAATATTTCTCTGGTACATTGTTTAGGGGGAAGGGGCAAGCCCGATTACATATAATCCATCAGAACGGTAAAATGTCAAATGAAATAGTCTATAAATTAAAAGCATTGAACCTTTAAAATTCAGTGAAGATATTCTGGAGAGAAAGATATGAGCCGTGGTGGTAAAAAAGTAAGGGCTGCGTCTTCCCTAGTTCGCACAAGTCTCTCGAATACTTCTGAGGTTTGCACGAAGAGGTGCAACAGGTTGACGGAAATAACAATAACCGAACTAGATGATAAATAATCGAAAGATAACTCTGTACAACCAATACACTACAATAACCAATTTTCATTAAAATCTGATTATCCCAGAATCTCAATTTATCATATCGGACTTTCGAAGAATCGAAATTCGAAGAAACGAAAATTTGAAGAAGATAAATGTGTAAAACATTCGAAAGAGAATAAACGAAAATGTGAAGACTATCATTCGATCACACCAGCAAATAACAAAAACAATATTATTTGCTAAGAAACATGAATAATATCAAAAATGGTTGATTTTGAAGGTTAAAATTGGTTTCTGTGAGTCAACCTAGGAGATTGACATTTTTTCAGTTAGAAACAAATTTTGATGATCAAACTTACAGGAGCTTCCAAAAGTCCTCCACTGAGACCAGTCATGCAAGATGCCAGGAAGATCTGCCAAACTTCGGTGGAACAGTAGAACAACAACCAGGCTGCTAGAATCGGAATATTCACCAACTGCATGGTCATCCTTCGCCCAATGCAATGCGTAATATATCCAGATATTATACAACCCAGTGGAGCACATATCAAATTGATAGAACCTGTAAAAAACAAATTAATAGCAGCTTCAATAAAGAGATTGATGATATTTCTTTGGTTAAGAGTCTCGGAGGTACTTTAGCAACATACAATTATAATAATGATTACCATTTCCGACACAAAAAGTTTCATCAATACTTTTGATTATGGTACATGCAGTTTTTAGCAATTTTGAAAGTACCATGTGCCTTTCGATACTTCTGTTTGAGAAACATCTCATTTGTGACAACCAACGTAATAGTAGGTATACCGGGTGACACAGCAGACATGTAGCAGCCTGTAGTTTTTTTATTTGAAGAGATGAAGATTTGAAATTTGCAGAAGTTACGTAATCAATGATAGCGCTTCATTTGAATTTAACGACAACATTTTTCAACTACCTGTTTGATCGGCAGTAACTCCAACTTCTTATTTTTGAATGACACCCTGTATATTTATCCAGCCTATCTTATTTGTCTTGAAATTCTCTATTCAACCGTGTATCACAAAGTGGCATTCGTTCCTCAATTCGCAGATGAATTGCATTTTATTAAAAAACATCAAGTTGGCTGTTACTCGAATTCGATAATCTTTCGATGCTTGGTAGGCTTGGAAATCCAAAGAGTATCAGTTAAACGATATAATTTCAGTTTTTCCATACCTGATCACTTCCTACAGATTGTCAATAATTTCTTTAATCAAAAGAAAAAACATCTGAAAATAACTCACGATATTGCGAAAACTGAGGTAGGAACATATTTTTTTCAATTTGGCTACTTGTGAAGAAACTATCTGTCTTTCTCTTTGGCCATGTAGCCATATCATGATCTTTCCATTCGGAAACATAAAATTAAAATTGTTCCCCTGATCCACCAATTCACAAGTCTATAAGTCTAGATATTTGCAATAATATTTTGCCTAGTAGGCGGTGTACATAGAATGTTTTGTGTTCGACAGGTAAACATCATTTGATTGTACTGACTATCTCCGTCAGTTTTATGCTGATTGCATGATTATGATCTTTTACTCTAGCGAAATAATTATCAGGTGGGTGGCGACTTTCCGGAAATCTTTCGACATACAATTGTTCAGCCTGTCTACAATTTCTCTTGCACTCTCCGAATATCAACAACATATCGACCTTTTCGTTCTTTGAATACATATTTAGTATCTAATTAAACGATGCAATTTCAATCAGCATAAAACTGACGGAGATAATCATTGCAATCAAATGATGTTTACCTGTCAAACACAAAACATTTTGTGTACACCGCCTACTAGGCAAAATATTATTGCAAATATCTAGACTAATAGACTTAGGAATTGGTGGATCAGGGGAACAATTTTAGTTTTATGTTTCCAAATGGAAAGATCATGATATGGCTACATGGCCAAAGAGAAAGACAGATAGTTTCTTCACAAGTAGCCAAATTGAAAAAAATATGTTCCTATCTCAGTTTTCGCAATATCGTGAGTTATTTTCAGATGTTTTTTCTTTTTATTAAAGAAATTATTGACAATCTGTGGGAAGTGATCAGGTAAGGAAAAAACTGAAATTATATCGTTTAACTGATACTCTTTGGATTTCCAAGCCTACCAAACATCGAAAGATTATCGAATTCGGATAACAGCCAACTTGATGTTTTTCAATAAAATGCAATTCATCTGCGAATTGAGAAACGAATGCCACTTTGTGATACACGGTTGGATATAGAATTTTAAGACCAATAAGATAGGCTAGATAAATGTACAGGGTGTCATTAAAAAAAAAGAAGTTGGAGTTACTGCCGATCAAACAGGTAGTTGAAAAAAGTTGTTGCATTGCAACTACGTCTCAACATACTATTTTTGTAGTCTAGGTCATACTTTTCTCAGTAACTTGCGAAAAGAGTTTCTTCATTCGATAAAAAAGTTTAAAGGACTAGGCACACATATAAGGGGGGTTCTAGGTATCGATAGAATTGGCTGAAATTTTAATATGTTACGCCAAAGGTATATTAGATCAATAACTGCACGCTACTCGACCACGATAACAATTGCATTACTTGATATACAGAGTATAATAGAAAATAGAAAGTAATTTCTGGGTACCGATGGAATTTGCTGAAATATTAGTATGTTATACCTAAAGTAAATGGGATTGATGAATGCAATCTACGTGATCAGCATAGCAATTGCTTTAGTTGATATACAGGGTCTAATAGAAAATCTAAGAGGGGTTTCTAGGTATCGATACAATTTGCTGAAATTTTAGTTTGTTGCTCCGAAGGTATATTAGATAAATTATTGATTGCATGCTACGCGACCATGTTAACAATTGCATTAGTTGATATACAGCGTGTATTAGGAAATAGTAGGGGGTTTCAGGGTATCGAAGGAATTTGCTAAAATCTCAGTATGTTATACCTGAGGTAAATGAGATCAATAAATGCATTCTACGCAACCATGATAGCAATTTCAACAGTTGATATACAAAGTGTAATAGAAAAAATAAGATGGTTTCAAGGTATCGAAATAATTTGTTGATTTGAGTATGTATCACACCTGACGTATATCAGATTTACTATTGCATTCTACGCGAGCACGATGGCAACTGCATTCGTCGATATAAAGGGTTCGATAGACACTTTTTATGCTTTCTCATGTAATAAGCTAACAAATACATCGATTGTAACATTTTTATCTCTTCCGGTTCGACTGGAAATATAAATATAATATCAATGTGTTGCATGTACATCGTCCATACTTTTCGCATAGCCGAAATAATGATGCTGCTAATTTAATTCATGGCCTGAAACAGGATCGGGCAAATCTGAGACAATGGGTTCGAGAAGGCGCCATTTTTAGTATTGATCGATGCTACGGGGATGCACTTGGGTTTCTCGAAGATTTAATATTGATTATGAGATGCCACCATTTTTAGCTAGAGGCCAAAAACGATTTACGACTGAAGAGGCAAATCAATCAGGATTAGTAACTAAAACCAGATGAATTGTGGAGTCGCGGAACAGACATTTAAAAAATATTTTGAAATTATTTAATAATAATAATAAATTGCCTTTATTTAACTTGGCGGAGTTCAGCTGTCTCTGCTCTTCCACTCAACCATTCGGGACATGATTCCAATACAACATTCCTCTAACTTGGGAGAGTTTCTAAAAATTGCTTGTGTCATAGTTGATTTACTTCACAAACCTACTCTTTAGCAAAATACAGATAATATGCTTTAGCCCAAAGAATGATCCAACTAGCTCAAACTGATAACTTGTTTCAAATGAGTAAAAAATGGGCTAAAATTAGCTCAATTTCCCCAGACTGCCACTGCAGTATATTTCAGACAAAACTTTCGGTACATATCAAGTTTGTTTGGCACCCGCATATATCCAAGATAGATTGGGTCGTGACAGAGTACCTACGGCGAATTTATATTTGAGACTCGATTATTTCCACATTGATTAATAAGAGCACGATTTTACTCCCGATAAACCCAAGCAAAAAAGCATACTTTGTGGATATGTTACGATGAATACCCAATGAATAATCATAACCAAGGGCCAGATGAAGAACCAATAAGCGGAACTTATTGCACTTGCAAAGTAGGTGCAAGAACTCTTGGAGTATATGCTCACGATCATCATATGGTTCTTAGGTTATGCGAGGTGCAAAGAAAATATTGTATACTTACCCCGATAATTCTTATTAATGATTATCTCAAATTTCGCAGAAAGAGAAATCGAAATGTTTATAATATTTAATTGTAAACTATCAACTTGTTGAATTGTTCTTGCATTATACTGGAATGTTTAAAATAAATCACTGTGTGTCATGCGGAAGTATGAATTCAGAAATATATCGTCTACAATCGAATAGTTATTACAGAGTTTTATTCTTTTTGTTCAGTGGTGCCACAAATCAAATGTTTGCCGAAGCACCAAAACCTGCTGGTTTCTACTGGAGGGTATACTGTAGCAAATGGGCATGCACCCGCAACAATATAAAAAATATTGTTAGGTAACCTCAAGATTTATTTCATTTATTCTATTGATAATATAAAATGAAATTCTATTAGTAAATATTGCAAATATTAAGAATTTCCTACATAAACTTCAAATGTTTCGACGCTGGACTGTAGAAAGAATTGATAGTATTTTCAGTCGAATCAGAAGAGATAAAAATGTTACAGTTGATGTATTCGAGAAGAAATGTAAATTGTCTATTAAAACCTGTATATCGACGAATGCAGTTGCCATCGTGCTCACGTAGATTGCAATTGTAAATCAAATATACGTCAGGTGTAACATACTCAAATCAGCAAATTCTATCGATAACTAGAAACCCCCTTATCCCCTTACCCTTACCCTTACCCCCTTTTCTCTCACTCTGTAACTCAACTAATGCAATTCCTATTGTGGTCGTGTAGAATGCAATAATTAATCTCATTTACGTTAGGTAAATACTAAGATTTCAGCAAAGGCTATCGATACAAAGAAACCCCCTTCTATTTTCTATTACACTCTGTATATCAACTAATGCAATGGTTATCGTAGTCGTGTAGCATGCAATTAATAATCTAGTACACCTTCGGTGTAACATACTAAAATTTCAGCAAATTCTATCGATACCTAGAAACCCCCTTATATTTTCTATTGCACTCTGTATATCAATTAATGCAATTGCTAGTGTGGTGGCGTAAAATGAATTTATCAATCTTATTTACCTTGGGTATAACATACTAAGAATTGAGCAAATTCTATCGATACCCAGAAACCCCTTCCATTTTCTATTATACTCTGTATATCAACTAATGCAATTGTTATCGCGGTCGCGTAGCATGCGATTATTAATCTGATTTACCTTCGGCGTAACATACTAAAATTTCAGCAAATTCTATTGATACCTAGAATCCCCCTTATATGTGTGCCTAGTCCTTTATGAACATCCAAGTTCAATTCCTTTTTATAAACGTTAAATATTCCAAATTTCAAGGCAACCCTAAAAATAACAAGGCAGAGACATAACCAGGGCAGTGGACAGAGGAAGACTCGAGAGATAGGGCAAGGGGAAGGTGAATACTTGCTGGGGATGGTGATGCGGAGGCGGCAAAGGAAGAAGAAGAGAGAACAATAAGGGTGCTACAGGAAATGGGAGAAACAGGGAATAACAAGGAGCAAGAAGCGGAGAATGATGACAAAAGAGATTAACCCCGCAAAAGAACTAAGAGATGCAGTGTGATGTGGGAAGAGCAGAGGCGGTGCATGACATGGTGAAAGAAGCTGAAGAATCCAAGAGATGAAGAAACAGAAGAGACAGTTAAAGCAAGCTAAAAAGAAGACAAAGAGTGAGCGATGGAGAAGAGCACGAGGACATATGGGGACAGGGGTACAAGACGTTGATGAGGACACTTAACCCATCACTTCCGTACCAGCTGAGCATAGATAAGAATACTGTTCGCAGAGAAGGAATACATAGTGGAGGTGAGGGAAAAGGAAGAAAAGGTGCCAGAAATCACCAAGAAGAAAATGCAGGAGACTGCAAAAATATTTTCGAATTAGAATACTGGTTGTATCAACTGAATCTGAGTCACAAAGTTTCAAATATGTACCTCTCATTTTAGCAAATTTTAGCAAATTATTTTAGCAAATTCAATCACAACAATTTTTGGACAAAATGTCGAATAAGATATTTCATACGATAACACTTGGAGTTGTTACCTAGCAACAATCTATCTAGCACGGCGTGTTTTGCTTTTCAAGATTTCGCATTCAACAAGGATCATGGTACATAATAAAAAAGATATAATTTGTTTCCACTCACCAATCCATGATATAGCATCATATCCCAAAATTATATTTTCAGATTCATCATCTCCTGATAGAGCTGGTATAAGGATAGTTGGAAAACCTAATGTCATGCCAAAACTCAACAGAATCGTATTCTTGATGGACACCGCCAAAATTTGGGGTAGGGCCTGTCTCCATCCTGGCAGTTCGTTTTCGGATGTTGATGTTTTGGTCCTGGAAAAAAGAAATAAATCAGATTATTTTGTGAATTCCAACAGTAAAAAACGTATGTAGTTGGTGAGTAGATGGTGGGAGGGAGGGGGGGTATGGTAATGAAGTAACCACCCGAAAAAGAGAAGTTTTGGTTGATAAAAATAAAATAGAAACAGGTCGCAATGTGAGACGTAAGAAACTAAGTCACCAGTTAATCTCTGATAACAAAAACCATTGATATACTACAACCAAGCCCGCTCAGCGGACGATATCAACAGGGCTCAGAACAGAAAGCCATGAAAACATTTATAGACACCGAGTGCACCTACCGAGTCTATAGTAAACGCCCTAACAAAAATAGAGTACCTCATCTATTGTGCCAGTAGATGAAGGTCAACAAAGTGGTTTGTAGGTTGTAGATTGTAGGTTCTAAAGTCAATACGGCCTCTCAAGCAAATAAGATCATTTGTGCACAATCCTTAATCAATTCAAGGCCCGGGATTCCGAGACTCCGTATGAAGTGTGCCAGTTTCCTGGGAGCTGATTTCCTGACGTCGGACGGTGTTGAGAAGGCTCCTTCCAGGAACTTGAGCCTCTTGCAGAAAAGCGCTGGTCATTCGCGAAGCAAATCTTCTGTAGTTTCAGCAAAGTTTTCGCATTAGCAACAACTACCACTCATCTGTAATCCAGTGAGGAGTCCCGTTACCAATTTAAGGTCTTCCTTATCCAACTTTAGATGCTGTTTAGCTTCTCTTAGCGATAGGCTCACTGGACTTTTTGCTTGTCTTTGTCCTGGCTCTGTATTTCAGTGAGATTTCATTTCTTCGGTTGCCCAGCATCGGAATTCTTCTTTCAAGTGGGCTCTGGAGAGCCCACAGAAGGTTTATAGGCCGGAAAATTGTGTGTTTGCCCCTTCTTTGGCAAGGCATTCTGCCATCTCGTTGCACCTAATATATCTGTGATCTGGTACCCACATCAAAGTGACCTAATTGTTTTTTCTGCCAGTTGTCTCAGGGATTGTTTTCAGTCTCAAGATAGCCTCAAAATAATGTGGTTGATTTTGCTATTTCATAGCAGTTTTTGGTCTGATATAATGACCTCTTTGGAAAAAGTTAGCTGGGTTTCATTCAGAACTGGGGCTTTAATTTCGTACTTTCGAGATGTGTTTAGGGCAACTCTCATGTGGTTGGGAATTATTCCATCATGTCAGCCCCTAATAGTGACAACCAAGATATCACCGTAATCTTGAGTCATAAAACCAACATCGTGTAGCTTCGCTATCAGGTTGTCGACAACCAGTGACCACAGCAAAGGCGATAGAATTCCTCCTTGGGGACAACCTTTTTCTGATGTAACTCTGACGGACTAATGATTCTGCTTATCAGCATTGATTGTATTCATCTGATTATAGACTGGGCGATGGTGACAGATTTCAGGTGACGATTTTCTCGTTTATGCCTTTGAGACCAGTGAAAGATATGAAAATTCTGACAGAATGATGAAAAATTTGAGCGGTTCCGATACATACATTTTGGTAATAATGCTTGCAAATATGGAACAGGTAACCAGCGGAATGAAAATATGGATGAACGTCGGAGTTTCAAATTGGCAGCGATAATTGATGTCTCAAAATTGTATTCTCATCTCGGCCCCGATCTTTGCAAATCGCTACCTGGGTACCACGCATTTACAGGTTGCGATTTCAATCCTTCTTTTTTCAGAAAGGGTAAAAAACCATTGAAGCTATTGCAACATTCTAAGGAATACCAGACAGCTTTTGCAAAGCTTGGGGACTGCGACGACGGAGCTATCGACGATGCAAATTTCTAAAATATCGAATCATTTGTATGTCAGATAAGGGCGTTAAGGGCATACGACATGTAAACGAGGCGCGATTATTAAATTTCTGGAACAATTTCAAGGTCAATGGCGTTAACGAGAAATTCGCGAAAAAGGCGATGACTTCTGATGGTTCGACAATCCCCCCTTGCAAATCAAAACTCGTAGAGCAGGTTCTACGAGCAAAATACATTGCAAATATTTGGTGTCACGCCCCCCAGAAATTCCCCACCAATCTTTGCCCCACCGGTTATGGGTGAGCAGGTTCCTCAATTCGTCGAATATATAATAATCCAGCGAGAACTTTCGGATGAAAATGGTAATTCAGAGAATATTGAAAGCATTTCGGAATACGTTCACTTAAGTGATTGCGATAGCGATACTGATAGCGGCGATTAAGCTCTCGCATTAAGAAGTGATCCTTTTTTGTCGAAAATGAAAAAAAAAATCAATAAATATTGATATATAATATTATGATTTTTTATTATGAACACTCCATTATACACCTGGTTTATGATATTTTATATGTATATTTTATACCATTCAACGTAAGTATATCAATACCTCGGCCAAAGTGCCATACAAGAGAATACTGATATCTTGGCAGTTTTCTAGTGCTCCGGGCGATGCAGAGCAAACTTTGCGGGCCGGCAGTCACTAGAAAGCAACGGACTTCAGGTGGCAGTCACCCGGCAATGGCCTTTGAATGTGTTCAATGACGTCAGATCCGATTTTCATTCACTTTGCAATGAGTCAGATTTTCAAAATTTTTATTAGCCCGTTTTTGATTGGCAGTCACGGCTTAACAGCCGATTTCGAGTGGCAGTTACGAAAAATCATATTTAATAATGTTTTCCTATGTATAAACGAATTTGGACTCTCAACGCAATCGGTCAGATTTTGACCTACGAAAAAGTAATAATTTTTTTTAATCAACGAACGCAAGGCGCTTGAGCTGGTAGTCACCGGTTTTCATATAATACACGTTCGGGACTACATTATATATTTTTTCCATCCACTATGCGATCAGCTGGTGACGCTATCTCTTGGACTATCTATTTCTTTTACCACGTATGTCTTTTCGATGCCCTAATTAGTGCTTGATGAACAAACTATTTCTTCTGGAGCGGTGTTAACTCAAGGAGTTCGCTTCTAAAATAACAATCTGTTAATAAAATTGAAAGAGGGTTATCACATCACCAATTGGCGAAGTAAGACTGATATCTAGAGCAAATAAGGGTTGGGTGGGGAAGGGTGCAATCGCCCCTTCTTTGTGCCATCCTAATACAGATCATCTAGATGCTAGTCTAGATGCTTTAATTGCTTAGGATACGCCGAAGTCATTGCAAAAGGCAAATTTGTAAGGACAGTTTCGGAGCAGACTCAAACAGCCCTAGATATTGTTGTGTTTTTGACTAAATGTAATAAAGCACACTAGAAGCTTCCACGTTTCATTTAAACTTCTCCACCCCCGACATGACATGTTATCCGTCGGCCATCTTATAACATCTAACTCACTTATTCATTATTCCTAACAACGTTCGTTTCTAGCCGTGTCTAGTCTTCCGTATCCGGGACTATATAAGGATTACAGAACATCCCCCTTTTTCCAAAGGTGGAAGAATAGACACTGCTAAGAAGTAAATACAAAACCTTTACTCTTTATATAGATTCGACAATTCAGAATCATCAAATAACAAACACATACAGATTAGAAATTATTACATAACAAATGCATATAGGTACAATATTTTTGTTTCTTACATTTTATTTTATTTTTTTCAATACTTACTCTACATAATCATTCATCCACAAAGGTTTTTTTGTACTGCGCTTTGATTATTTCTCTATCAGGGTCATTATTTTACACTTCCCTCTTTAAGGAATTATTACAAGGGAGATCACTTCCACTTGAATTAGTATTTGTGAAACGTTCTCTATTTTCTAGATACATAGGAGGAGATTTGGAAAACTCTGTTTGAGGTACTGGTTGTTGTGGTACATAAGGAGCCTTAACCAGTGCCCATCGATTTCTCCGATATTCATTGTTTGCTGTTTGAACTACACAGGAACGAGGTTCCTCACATTATATTATCACTTTGGCATAAGCTCTCAGGTCAGAAACCCAAACAGAATCGTTTACATCTAGATCACTTAAATCTTTAGCATTGTGTTTTTTATTATAATTATTGGCTAATTTTTCTTTATTTTGTTCATTTTTTTTTCAAAATTATCGATTTTGCATCGATAATTTCTTCCAATTTACTTGGCAGTATTGGAAGTAGTGTTTTGATCTTTCTGGACATTAATAATTCAGATGGACTGAATCCACAATCCAAACGGAGTAGATCTATACGACAATAATGCCAAGTAAATATCATCGTTTTTCTTCAGTAAAGATTTAGCTATTTTCACTGCTGCTTCCACAGCACCATTTGACTGGGAAAAATAAGGACTACTAGTTATATGTTTGAAATTATATTCCAAAGCAAACTTCCTAAATCCTGTTTGAAACTGAGAACCATTATCAGATCGTACTGTATCTGGAATTCCATATCTAGCAAAAAGCTCTTTAATTTTTTCAATAATGCATTGCTCTGTTAACATTGATAAAGCGATAATCTCAAAAAATTTCGAAAAGTAATCAGTCACGATCAGGTACCATCTCTTATAGTTGAATAGGTCCACTGCGATAGTTTGCCATGCTCTTGTGGGAAGAGGGCTTCGATGGAACGTTTCTTTCATATTTAATCTTTCCTGTACCCATTTAGGACAATATCTTACAAGATTTTCAATTTGTGAAGACACCCTTATCCACCAAACAGACTGTTTGGTTCTTTCTCGACACTTGGCCACCCCTTGGTGACCCTCATGAATAAAATTTAAGACTTGAAGTTGCAAATTTACCGGAATTACTATTCTTGAACCTTTCAGCAATAAATTTTCACTAATGGAAAATTCAAAGCGATATAGAAAATATGGCAATAATTCTGGAGTAATTTTCGATTTGTCAGGCCATCCTGAAAGTGTGAACTCTTTTAATTTTTTACAAATATCATCTGAGGATTGCTCATTAATGATTTTCAACAGAAAATCATCTTTTACAGGTAAACTTTTTAAAATCATTTGTACATGTGCATCAGCTTCTGAAGATAATTCTTCAATTTCAGAATTATTTTCCAAAGGATTTCTGGACAAGGCATCAGCTATTACTAAATCTTTGCCGGGTGTATACAAAACTCTATAGTTATACCTCATTAATCTGATGCGAAATCTGGGACTTAAATCATCAACATTTTTTGTTTGTAAAATTTGAATTAAGGGCGGTCAGTTTCCAGAACAATCGGAATGCCTATAACATATTCTTTGAACCTATCACAAGCCCAAGTTTTTCCCACTGAGGCCACGCGGCTGGGTTTGCAAAGGAGGGGAGACCTGGCCTGACGCCGCCATTGAGAAAGAGTCCTCGTTCGTATCGTATTTATTTTGCTTATAGGATCGTTGAGGCACAGATTTGGGTTGATGTTCTAAACCGCTGCCACCATGTTGTGTTTTTGACTAATAAAGCACACTTGAAGCTTCCACGTTTTATTTAAACTTCTCCACCCCCGACATGACATGTTATCCGTCGGCCATCTTATTACATCTAAATCTAACTCCCTTATTCATTATTCCTAACAACCTACATTTCTAGCCGTGTCTAGTCTTCCGTATCTGGGACTATATAAGGATCACAGAACAGATATAATCGGCATGTGGTGTAAAGAGGAACTTTCAGTGAACCCTTATAAAACCACAATAAATAAATTCACACGAAAGGAAGCGCTGCAGAAACTATATAAGGTCACCTGTACTTGACCGCCTAGAAATTCCTTTTTTCCAAGAGGCAAAGTACTTAGAAGTTATATTTGACCATAAGCTCAGATCAACAAAATCAACACCTGCAAAAAGTGATAGAAAAAATACAGTAGGGCAGGAGATCGTCGGTATCTTGAGCATACCATAAACCAATCAATATAGCATGAAATGATTGAGTTTCTAACAAAAATACTATAAACTACAAAAATACTAAATAGGAATCCGACTGTGTCATCACATCAGAGACCCTTTTGTCAAGTAGTGTCGTTCATTCTTCACTATTCGAATATTTTTATTGCTATACGCTAAAATAACAATAAAGTGTATTCAACAGAATTTACAAGAAAAGAATAGGTAAATATTTTGAAAAAACAAGAAAAGAATCATAGAAGCAGTCATTTATGCTGCTTTTATGTGACAAACGTATAAAATAGTTCCTGAAGATTATCTTCCATATAATGATACACAGTGAGTAATAAATAAATAACGAGAGGACACAGCAATACACATTTTATTAGCGAATACAAAAAGAGTTTGTAAATAGGTTTGTAAATAGATGAAGGTTTATATCATCAATAATTGCATTTTTTAATCTATGTTCACTTTCTCTCCTGGTTGAAATTGAGTGAATGAACTTTAAGGTTTGTTTCCAAAAAATCAGTATCTATAGTGTCTCTAGATGGATCTCTACTTAGGGTATCAGCAACTTGTAACTGTTTACCCGGAACGTATACCAGTTCAAATCAACACCTGAGCTTTTACACCAAGCAATAGAGCATAAAATGAGTGAGTTTTTAACAAAAATAAGAAACCGACAATGCCATCACATAGAAGACAGTCCGTAGTTATATTCTGTTATGTTTTGGACTCGCAACTGTCATTTATTAAGTTGTTATAAACAATTGAATGCAAAAAACGTGCTTTTTAGTGCTTTTCTTATAAAATACAGCAATTTGGTTGCTCCAATGAAAAAATTGTAGAGAATTGTAATATGAACAAAATGAGATTCCATACGACCTGATCGGATCATTAGTAACGGAGAAAAACTGTAAAAACCAGAAGATTTTGCGATTTTTTTAAAAATTCATAACTCCGCCATTTTTCAAGAAGTAGGATTGATGGCCATTCCCATGAAAGTATTGAATCATGTGTACTTTATGTGAGCACACAACAGGCGCTGTCGGATCATTAGTTTTGGCACAAAAGCAATTTCAATTTTTTGCACTATCTTGCTGCGTGCCTGGATGCTCTAGTGATAGCCCGATTTCAATTTCTCAAACAGATTTAGGAAGTATAAGTATAGTACCACAAAACGTGGTACAATGATGCGCAATTATGCATTTTGCGCTACAATGATGCAAAATGGGTGAAAATTTCTTGCAAACATAACTGAAAACGACCGAGCCCGCGTAAGCAGTCGAGTAGTAGGGGTTGACGGGGTGATGAGGAGAAGCGTATTATCACTTAACCCATTCATTGAGAAGAATTCGATGTTTTCATTGGAAAACCATTCTGCCAAGGAGGGTATGCTTTTCTGGGTCCCACTCCCGGCCATAAAATTTTTCACAATTACAGATCTACAAAAAAGAAACATTTTTCCCATATTTTAACCTCCAAACCATTCCGGAATATCTTCAAATACGTTCTTTTGCAGCACAGTTTGTGATGGAAAAAATTATAGAATAAATATTTTGGCAACACAACTGATGTGTGTATTCTGCGGTTTGATATGATACATGGATGATAATAATTATAAAGCCATGCTTTGAATTTTTTCACAATGACTGATAAAAAATTATTGAATGTGATAACTTATTCTAGATTGAAAAATAATGAAAATGTTTTACTATTTTACGCATTTCTGAACATTTGAAAGAATTTAATTTTTTTTTTCAAAATCCGCCCAAATTTCCATTTCAAAAGCACATCCTCCTTCGGAACTTCACATAAGTTAACACAAACAATCGATCTGAATTGTTTTCAGTGGCGCAGCACTTCCGGTTAAACCAGAAGTTGATACAAACGTCCTTATTTTGAATGGAACGCCATGTATTTTATTTAATTTTAGTAATCTACGTACTATTTCAGTACATTTTGTATATTAATTCGTGACCGTTTTCGTGTTATTACGATTCTTGTGAAACGATTTGAGTTAGCACTAGTATCTTCAATATAGGTACTATGTATGCTTCTGCAAACACTATTTCATAATGACATTTCATGAACAAATTCTGAATTTTGATCTATGTAGAGGACATATATGAGAGTATGAAAAAAGATGGCAAGAAAAATACTTTTGCGCAACATAGATAACAGGTCGCCATCTTGGAAAATGACAGTGTATGAAATTCACATGGGTTTTTGAGCGGCTGTACTCTAATTTTGAAGATAGAGGGTTGTTTTAGGTTTCAATCGACGCAGAATTGAATAGTCTAATAGAAGGTAATCTGAAAGCATAACAAATTCTACACAAACTTGGAATTACACATGGAAACCTGTAAATACCACAGAAGATGGTATCCTATATTTTAAGTTAGAGTCACAGTCGCCCACAAACCAATGTGATTTCATACACTGTCATTTTCCAAGATGGCGGCCTGTTATCTATGATGCGCAAGAGTATTTTTCTTGTCAACATCACTTTTCATACTCTCATATATCGTCGGTGAAACATGTTAACCAGCTAACTCCTGTTATAGGTTGAAATACGTTTCTTATATCGTTAGGAGAAAAAATGCTCTGTAAGTATGAAAAGCAGCTTTCCGATAAAATCAAAATAATGTAGGTATCTTGTCTCAATAATACATGCTATCTCCAAATGATTCGAAATTACAACCGAAATACTGCTATTTCCAGCATTCCAGCAGATTATCACGAGTTTTATAATAACCTACCTCATGCATAGTTGTTTCTGTATTATCTGTTATTTGAGGCTTCCGGACAATTGCCCGAAAACAATTTCCCGAATGGACAATTGCCCGAATGGACAATTTCCCGAAACACAATTGATCGAATGTTGTCCCAAATTCGAGCCTCATCATTGGGATCTCGGAAACCAGAAGAGATACGAGGTCGGTTAAATGGAGGCAAAGTTGCGCAATTTGGTGCTTATTGAAACGCCGCTTTCATATTTGAAAAATTCTGAATACTTCCGAAGATTTTTGGAAGAAACCGATTATTCGCGATTTCATTTTTATTTTTTTGTGACTCTATTTGAATAGACATAACAAAACAAATTTCACATTCTCATTGCTACTTTTTCTGTTCTACAAGATGGTGTTATCAGATTTTCAAACAGACGTTTCGTATTTGAGCTGCCATCATCAACTTTGTTTTTTTAAATACGGCCCTGGATTTTTTATTATGGATTTTAAAATATTCTAATGTCCCAAAACAAATGATGTATCGCACTTATTCGAAATGTTTATATTAATAGCATTTTCCATAAGAACTTATGTGTTAGAGAGAGACAGAGAATAGATTTTTGGTAAGATCTTAGCAGGATATCGTTAAAATAATTTTTTCGAAAAAGAACGATACATCATTGTTTTAAGGACCTCAGAAGCTTCTAAAAATTAATATAAAACAATGTGTGATGTTCAACAATAGGCATGATGTTTTAATTATTCCAAAAAAGTCAAACAAAAACTATAAAATTGAATACCCAATGAAAGTTAAAGCAAATATTCAAATTGTAATCCACCTGCTTGAATGCATTTTTGTGTCAGTCTCTGAAGTTTATGGATGGCACGCTGAATGGTCCTTGCAGTGATAGCCCTGATCTCCCTTATTAGGTCTTGTCGTAATACTTCAAGATTTTGTGGCGTGTTTCGATAAAGACGGTTTTTGAGAAATCCCCAAAGAAAGTAGTCTAGAGGGTTTAGGTCGGAGCTTCTAGCTGGCCAATGTACGGGACCTTGGTTTCCAATCCATTTATTAGGGAATAATTCATTTAATAAATTTTTAACACATCTCCCATTATGAGGTGGTGCACCGTCTTGTTGCCACCATAGTTGACGTAATACGCCCAAAGGTTCTTCCATTAAGGAATCCAATATATTGGTCCTTATTAATTCTGCATATCTATCGGAATTTAATTTTCCTTGAATAAAAAACTGGCCGATAATTTTATTGTGCTACATACCGACCCATACGTTAAATGATTGTCGTCCCTGAGGTCTTACTTCTTGATTCTGCCTTGGGTTTTCTATTGACCAATAGTGTTCGTTATGTCTGTTAAATAGTCCATCTGTTGAAAAACTGCATTCATCTGTCCATATAGTTTTATTTAGGAAGTCATCATTTTCATTAATTTTATTTTGCAGTTTCAGTTACAAAATTCTAATCGTCTCTCAGCATCGCCAGGTCTTAGTGTTTGACTAATATGGATTTTGTAAGGTTTATATCCACACTTATTTAAAGTTCTCCAAACTCTCATTCGCGGTAATACTACTTCTTCTGAGAAAACTCTAACTGAAGCTCGAGGATTATTATTGGCCTTAAAAAATAATTTAAAATTATTCATTTTACTTTCTACTTTGTAACAGTTTTCAAACAGTGTTCAAGATAATTTGTTCCTCTTCTGGATCGATTCGTGTTCCATATTCAACCCTTAGCTTAACAGAACTTCCGTACTGAGCCAAATTATTATCAATATTAACAAAATAACTATGATGCGGCTGCCGTCTTTCTGGATATTCCAACAAATAGCGCTCACAAGCCGTTTTTGAATTTCGATTCGAAGTATAATAAATCCTTATCATGTCTCGTTTTTCTTCGTTCGAAAAAGTCATTTTCGTTTAATAAGAGTTAACGATTAGTGAACGAACAGTGAACTGTCAAAATAATGGATAATTTACATTAACAAATGAACTAAGATAGCCAGAATGCACGATGCACGCCACTTTGATAAAATGCAATTATTTTTGTAAATATAACCTAGGGCCAAGAGTTTGAGGGATGACACTTCAATTATATTATTTATTAACCACCCACTTTTATGTTAGTTTTTGAGTTTTATGCAGTGCGTTATTGCAAAAAAAGTTTATTTTAACTCTACTAAAAATCTAATTTTTGTCTCTCTCTAACTCATGAGTTCTTATGAAAAATGCTATTAATATAAACTTTTAGAATAAGCGCGATAGATCATTTGTTTTGGGACATTAGAAACTTTCAAAATCTATAATAAAAAATCCAGGGCCGTATTTAAAAAAAAACAAAGTTGATGATGACAGCTCAAATACGAAACGTCTGTTTGAAAATCTGATAACACCATCTTGTAGAACAGAAAAAGTAGCAATGAGAATGTGAAATTTGTTTTGTTATATCTATTCAAATGGAGTCACAAAAAAATAAAAATGAAATCGCGAATAATCGGTTTTTTCAAAAAATCTTCGGAAGTATTCGGAATTTTTCAAATATGAAAGCGGCGTTGCCATGAGCACCAAATTGCGCAACTTTGCCTCCATTTAACCTACCTCTTATCTCTTCTGGTTTCCGAGATCCCAATGATGAGGCTCGAATTTGGGACACCCTGTACAATTGACCGAATAGACAATTGCCCGAAGAACAATTGCCCGAAAGGACAATTGACCGAAAAATGTATTTTAGCGCTACTTTATAAATTTGTAACCAATATTTTCGGAAAATTCTGTATACTATTATTTCTTCTCTGATTTACAATAACACCCTTAATACCTACTATAATAATTAAGGTTACTCATTGAACGTCTCCAGGTACACTAACTAAAAATATTAACTCCAAAAATGTTATAATCCCGCTTAATAAATAATAATCCTGATATCCTAACATCCTAATAACACCCTTAATACCTCAACATGATCGTACGCGCAATTAAAAATCTATTGGTTTCACTATATTTAAATACATTTTTCGGACAATTGTCCTTTCGGGCAATTGTTCTTCGGGCAATTGTCTATTCGGGCAATTGTACATTCGATCAATTGTGTTTCGGGAAATTGTTCATTCGGGCAATTGTCCATTCGGGGAACTGCTTTCGGGGAATTGTCTTTCGGGAAATTGTTTCCGGGCCTAGATCCGTTATTTGATACTAGACATGAGATTGGACGAGAATAGTGTTGTGCCTAAAATATAAAAAAAAATTAAAAAATTTAATTGAGTTTTATTTCTCAAGAATGAAAAGCTGCTAACTCTATAATAATTATCCCCGATATAATTTTTCAGGGTTCAAAAATCTGCTATCTCCAAATTTTATGTAAAAAAATAAATGAAATAACATAGACTGATGAGTTTATTGTAGCTCAATGAACATTATTATTGCGTACCTATATTCTATCGCAAGTTTCTACCTGTTACTCGTGTAGAAATTAGTCTGTTCGATTTTAATGCTCTCTCGTGAAATTTGGTTGAATGGATATAGTTGTTTAACAAGATTCACCGACGATAAGTCCCCTACATGGATAGAAAGTCAGAATTTGTACAGCAAACTGGTCCCAGTACTTTGCCATTTTTTTCATCGTAGAAATTTGAGATCCCGTACTACTGAAATTATCATGTCATTTTCATGAAGAAACCCTTATAAAATGACAATTTTTTTGTATTTTTGCTAATATTATATCAAAAAATATTAGAGAAATCGTTTTACAGTCTCTGAAACTTTTGTAGAGAATTATATCTGGAAAAACCTCGAAAAGAGACCATTTTTCAAAAATTCCCTATTTTTATAAATCTGGAGCTGCTCAAACAATATTACGGAAACTGATAGATAATAACATGTGATTTAACTGTACGCAAGATGATTTCTGTCTGTATAGTTTTTGCACAATCGCATTATAAACAATTTAAGGGCAAATCTTTCTAAATGCGCCGATTTAAGGAAAATCATGTTATTCAAATTCTTTAAACGGCATTTGGAAGATCAATATCTACAATTTGTATATTTTGGTTTTTCACCTGAAAGGTAGGAAATGTTAGAAAAGGTCAGTAGAAGTTACTCTAAATGCTTCAAAGTGCACCCGAAGTCGACGGAACTCAACTCGAGATAACTTCGGTGCGACTTCGGGTGACTTTGGACGCACTTTGAAGCGTTTTGATCAACTTTCAGTGACATTTTCAACGCATTTCCCACCTCTCAGGTTATGATCCAAAATATACAAATTGTAGATATTGATATCTACTTCCAGATCTTGCAAGATGTGCCCTTAAATTGTTTATAACGCGATTTTGCAAAAACTACACATCGGATAGAAAACATTGCGCACAGTTAAACCATATATTATTATCTATCAGTTTCCGAAATATTGTTTGTCCAGCTTCAGATTTATAAAAATTATAAAGTTTTGAAAAATGGTCTCTTTTTCGAGGTTTTCCCGGTTTTTCTCAGTGGAAAATGCACCGATCCGGTCATATGAAAATCCATTTTGTCAGTTTTGTAATTCTCTACAAAAATTCCATCGACTGTAAAACGATTCCTTGAATATTCTTTGAGATATTTCCAAAAAACCAAAAAAGTTTTAATTTTTTTCACAATTGCTTTTTTTTAAATTCCACAAAGCGATTTTTCTGGGGCGAAAACTGGGGTTTCCGTTAACGAAAAATAAGTATAGGCCATTTGCGTCTGTTATTTTGTGGAGGAAAAAACATCTATAGCTTTAACTCGGAAAAAAACAAATATCTACTGCCACCATATTTTTCAATAGATAGCTGTCAAATATGTGAGACATAAGCATTCAGATCATCAGTTCTTCTCTGATGACGGACATATCTATTCTTTTATCTTTTCAACTGAACCGGCCTTGATATTCAGAAAACTGGATCCAAAAAATGATACCTAATGAATTATGAATCTCGATAAGATTGATGAAAAAACAATCATAATCTAAGGTAATCTATTTTGTCTCAGTGAGAACAATGAAAGTGTTTGGTGAATTATATATCCTGATTCGAAGTGAAAAACAATTTAATTGAATGTTTTTTCCATTGTTTCTAATAGGTATTTCTCACATTAGATTCTTCCGTGTTGAGAAGGAGATACAAACCGTACATGAAAAAATGGAAAACCTAAGTTTTCTTTTCAGATCACTGTTTGTAAGGTCATAAACGTTATCCATGCTAATGGGAATTCCAATCATTATTATACCTTATATAAGTTAAGTCATTTTCTTCGTCATTCTGTATTTCATCATGAATTTCTACGAAATAAATAGATCATCAATCCTATTAGGATGTATTTAATCGTTTGTAGTGTTGGTGAAATTGCCAGAAATGAAAACTCACATTTTATTTCAACTTCTGGTTTCTACGAAGAGGAAAATCCTGTACAGTTTTTCAAAATTATGGGGAATGAAAAATATAAGAGTGATCCAAATTCCAGGTTAATTACAAAACGGGGAAACTGTTATATCTTTTGCATTTTTGAAAAATTCTGGTTAGATGTTCTCGATACTTGCCTACAAATGATATTTTTCTTAATTTTGGATACATAAAATATGGAAAAATGTAAAATATTTTACACCCATTAACATTTTTTTAGTGGTAATTATTTCATAATATGATATATTAAAAGTAAAAACTCATACATACTTGAGAATGTAGTGAGGAAAAGAAGAAATAATATTCACATGAATTTCAATTTTCAATTATTAGGAAATTATTTTCATCCACTACCAAAAATTACTCATGAAAGTCAACAAAAAATTATTGAAATAAATTTTAAAAGAAAACACGCAACTCACTTTTCCATAATAAGTCCGTGTTGAAACTTGTTTTATAATCACTTTTTGAGGATGCACATCAACACCGTTCATACACAATAATGACTTCGATATATGGGTTCATTCCTCTTATATGACAAGATAATATGATTTGTTATTACACATTACACCTCCTCATTTATTATTGTTTTGTCCGCACAATCGGGCGTCAAGGTTTATTCTTTTATTTTCGCCAATTTCAACAAACAAAAACAGTACTTTTCCCAAAATATTGGCATAAAACGGGCCTTGTTATCTTGTTGTTTTTTGGTAGATATTTGCACGATGTCTACACAGATTATACTTCTAGAAATATGTCTGATTTGATCATCAATATCCCATTACTGTTATTGACAAGGCATTATGTCCCCAACCATTTCCTTTGGTGTTTCTTTGGTATATCGTACGATTAAGCAAGTATACAGGGCGTCCCTCCTGGAACTGCATCGATCAATATATAGAAAACCATAGGTGGGTCGAATTTGAAAATTTGGGAGTTCACTATTGTTGATAAGTGCTATCCGGCTAAGATGTTTTGAAGATTGTGGCACTTCCGGTTGTACCGGAAGTGAACCCTAACTTCGTTATTTTAAATGGGACACCCTGTATATCATCAAAGTTTTAGATTTTACGCATGATTCTGAACATGTTTTATGTATAATGTTCTATACCCAAGTCTAACCGTTTTCGAAATATTTCAAATTTTAAGTTGACCGAAATATATTTTTTTTATTTCTGGACATGATCATTTATTTTCGATTGTGTATCAATTTATTCGTAGGAGATGACCCAGTTCAGTAGAATTTCGATATCAATTCGATTAGAGTTATACAGGGCGTTCACCAGAAAATGATATAGATCCGGTTGAAAAAATTGTTGTAGGTCCATTTTTTCAAATGGAAACCCCCCAATTTTATATTCTCATTCGATTCGGCATCGAAAATGAAGCTAACTTTGAATAGGGTTATCTATGCCTACACTCAACAGTTTTCGATTTAACATGTCTCAGTTCCAGTTGCGTTGGAAATAATCAACTGCCACGAAAATATCATTGTAATCAATCATGCCGACTCGTTTGAATTATTCGAATGAAGATTACTTAAATACTTACTTAAAGTAACTTCTTACTATTAAAGTAGAACAAAATAATTGTATTTTCTTATTTTCTTTTAGCTGTAATTTTGATTGTATTGATCGCACATTTTATTACCAGGTATGGATAAATTCCTTATTAATACTACTAATAAATGGTACCACGCTACCAATATGGTCCCATTTGAAAAAATTGATTTTTACCCCAAAAACGATTACGATGAACTTTATTTGCTCATAAAAAAGGCAATTTAGTATTTTTGACGGGATTTCGATTTTTCTAGTATTAGACGGGTCAATTGGAATAAATCGAAACCATAATGACACACTTAAATGGAAAACTAAAAATTAAATTATAAAAAAATTCGACGTTTGAAATGTCACTTATGTGATATCATTGGATTCAGAAAATTATGAAGATTTCAGAAATGTAATAATATACAGGGTGTTCTATTAAAAAATCGAAAGTTGGTATCACTTCCGGCGAAGCCGGAAGTTAATAAAAAATCATTTATAAGTTGAAAAGTGCCGCTTATTATGTATATGGGATATCCCAAATTTTAATCTATTACCTTTAAAAGTAACGGAGACATCCCAAAATGGCAATTTCAAAATCTTCATCAACAATTGGCTTGTTTCTCTGCACTCTTGCTTTGACGGATCCAAAGTTTTTGAAGTTTTCTATAATTCGTTTAAGACTATTTTGTGGGGGCTTCTGCTTCTGCGGATACCTAATAGCAAATATATCACATGTTCTTGAGATAACCCTACTACATTCGCCATAAATAATAAATAGATTTAAGTAATCTTTATTCGAATAATTCAAACGAGCCGGTATGATTGATAACAATGACATTTCCGTGGCAGTTGCTTGTTTCCAACGCAACTGCGGGCGCCATGGACAACTAAGAGTAAGTAAACTCAAGAATACTAGATTTTCTGGAACTGAGACATGTTAATTCGCTAATATTTCGAAAACTGTTGGGTGTAGGCATATAAACCTTATTCAAAGTTAGCTTAATTTTCGATGCCGAATCGAATGACAATATAAAATTGGGGGGTTTCCATTTGAAAAAATGGACCTACAACAATTTTTTCAACCGGATCTATATCATTTTCTGGTGAACGCCCTGTATAACTCTAATCGAATTGATATCGAAATTCTCCTGAACTGGGTCCTCTCCTACGAATAAATCGATACACAATCGAAAATAAATGATCATGTCCAAAAATAAAAAAAAAAATTCGTTCTGCAAATGCAATTTTCAACTTAAAATTTGAAATATTTCGAAAACGGTTAGACTTGGGTATAGGACATTATACATGAAACATGTTCAGAATCATGCGTAAAATCTAAAACCTTGATAATATACAGGGTGTCCCATTTAAAATAACGAAGTTGGGGTCCACTTCCGGTACAACCGGAAGTGCCACAATCTTCAAAGTATTTTAGCAGGATAGCACTTATCAACAATAGTGAACTCTCAAATTTTCAAATCCGGCCCACCTATGGTTTTCTATAGATTGATCGATGCAATTCCCGGAGGGGCGCCCTGTATAGAGTACGTTCATTTAGTATGGAAATACCTCATTATCGATTTTTAAAAGATTGGATCACGTTTCATGTCAAAAATTGGAATGAAAAATTGATATTGACACAAAGTATTATTATGAACGACTTCATCACAAAATTACCTCAAGATTCAACACCCAATCAAGAAATGGGAGAAACGGCTGTATATCAAATTGTTATTAGGAATTTTTGTAGCCAAGCGTACCGAGGCCACCAATCTTGACTGAGATGGTATCTTGTCGTTTGTGATAGTTAATACGTTTTTGCACGATCCTTGAATAACCAAATCAAATGATATGATTTTTTATTAGTTTAATGTCAAAGTGACATTTCTGCTTTCCGATCAGTAAATTACTATTACTACTTCAACATTGAAGCAGAATTGTCACTTTGACATTGTGGAATATCGGAGATTTGTAAAATCAACCTACCATTTTTTTAAACGAACTAGCAAATACGTCAAATTGACCAATCGTGCAAAGAATAACGTACGTATATCTACAAATGTTATTAAGGATGGACATTGGGGGCGGGGACTAGCACAGTGGTTAAGCACCCGCCTGCTAACCGAGAGGTTCCATGTTCGGTTCCCAGCCGAGGCGGGCTTTTTTTATTTTCAGATGTGAAAGTCTGTATGACTGAAGTTCGTGTCGGCTTGGTATAATAATCCTCCACGATTCACTGTTGCGTCAATAATTAACAGTACTGCTTCTAAAGTGGCGTATGGAGTTAGTAACAAGACCTATCCAGAACACACGCTAATGACCATAGCAGTCGATGCCAAAACACCAAGAAAATAAGAGAAAAGAGAATGGACATTGGTACGTCCAATGACATACAGTGTGACCCACTTAAGACCGGAGCACCCTTATAAAATTAACATTTTTCAACCGCTTACATGGTGGTTCTTCGGGTTGTAAGGCCGACGTATGTTTACAGAAGTTCTCGACGTTTCGCCAACACGAGTGGTTAGCATTTTCAAGAGATATTTTTTCAAAGTTTCTTGTTTCTTAATTCGCTGTCAAATGCTTGACATTTGTTATAAGATGTCTCAATAAATACCTGTGATTTGACGTTCTTACATCTGATTGGTCCATAGCGTTAGCTGACATCATAGAATCGTTCGTACCGTTATTTTGTGGGTAGGGAGCTAATTGAGAATTTTTGAGAACTGGAAGCCAAACCTTGTTCAATTGTAGTCCTTCTTCGGTTCTGTTGAAGTTGTTGTGGTGTTTCTGAATTTCAATTGCTTCCCGGAAGAGTCTTGGGTAATAGGCAGATGTTGAAGAGATGACTTGAGTTTCTTCAAATTTCACTCTATGGTTATCGTTGTTGAGAGTATGTTCTGCGACAGCGGATTTCTGTGTGTGCCCTAACCGACAGCAAGCCTTGTGCTCTTTGATTCTTGTTTTAACGGAGCGTTTCGTGGTTCCGATATAAACGCTGCCACAGGAAAATGGAATGTGATAAACTCCAGGATAGCATAGTACGTCTCGTTTGTCCTTCGCTGATCTAAAGTGGTCTTTCAGTTTTTTTGAAGGTTTATAAACGGTTTTAATCTCATATTTTCGTAGAATACGGCCAATACGATCTGTAACTCTGGGAACATATGGTAAGAATGCTTTTCTTTTTTCGGTGTTGGTTTGACTACTACTTGGTTCACTGGATGGACAGTCATTTGGTCTACTAATGATTCTTCCGTCTCTGATTTCTCTTCTATTTTTCATACACCTCTCAATATCTCTTTCTTTGAACCCATTAGAAAGAAGGGCGTTTTTTAGATGTTTCAGTTCAGCTTCCAGGTATTCAGGTTCGCAAATTCTTCTAGCTCGATCAACTAATGTCTTGATTACACCTTGTTTTTGGCACGGATGATGGTTTGAGATATTGTGGAGATATCGATTAGTGTGTGTTGGTTTTCTATATACCGTATGCCCCAGACGTCTTTCTTTTCGAGAAATGAGAACGTTTGAGAATGCCAGTTTCTTCTCATTTTCAATTTCCATGGTGAATTGAATATTCGGGTGTATATCATTGATATGGTTGAGGAATTCATTGGGTTTTTCACATTCTGAGAACAATTTTTACTACCGCTTGTTTCGCTGCTATTATCTGCTTATATACAATGTAGCAGAAATTCAGCTTTGCCGACTTTTGGGTTGACTGGCAACAATTTTACGCGAAACAAGCGGTAACAAAAATGGAAACGATACGTTTCGCCGGCAACGTTTCGCCGCTAACGTTTCGCCGGTAACGTTTCGCCTGTAATGTTTCGCCGGGTATGTTTCGCCGGTAGCACAATTCGCCGGTGGGTTCCTTTAGTTATCTCTTCCACAGTTACGTAGTGGTCAAATTTCCACGCACTCAAATGTCTACGTAAGGTTAGTTCGTTCAAGTTAGAACAGACTAAAAAATTACGTAATGATCAAATTTCCACGCACTCAAATGTCTACGTATGGTTAGTTCGTTCTGGTTAGAACAGACTAAAGTTATTTCAAAAATGTACTGCTGGAGAAACGTTACCGGAGAAAAATTCCCGGTGAAACGTACCTGTCGGCGAATCGACACCGGCGAAACGTAACCGGCGAAACGTTACCGACGAAACGTATCCTATCCAATTAAAATTGTGTCGTCTGGTTGCAAAACCGGCCAAGTCCAAAACAAATTTTTTTCAGGAGAGCAGATTTTCTGTCACATGTAGGGAAACCGAGATAAGAACCAAAACTCTTTTTGTTCATACATCACCAGGGTAGCAGGTTTTGAAGCACCTTAAGATATTCTGGGGGTACGTGCAGGGAGGGGGTAATTTGAAATTTAATTTTGGATTTGGCCGGTTTTGCAACCCATTTTGGAGTTGGCCGGTTTTGCAACAAACTAAAGCAAAAACATCGACAAAAATTGCGTTAATAATCAGGTTTCAGGCATGAAGAATTATCCAAAATGTCTGCTGTATCATAACTTCACTAAACAATATTCAAATATTGAACTGAATCCAACAGAGGTAAACTTTGAAAACGGAATCCTACTGAATTGAACTTACAAAATTACGACGGCGTACTAGTGCCACTGCAGAAATAAAAATTCTTCAAATTGACACATTTATTCTGTCATTTGACACATTTAATTTGTCAATTGAAACATTTAATCTGTCAATTGTCATATTTAATCTGTCAATTGTCATATTTAATCTGTCAATTGATACATTTAATTTGTCAATTAGGTGATTATTTTGTCATGTGACAGATTTTTTTCAATCCTCTATTCATGTTCATACGCTGTTGAACCACATGGGAGTCCAATGTCTAACAACTATACCAGCTTGCATGCATTACAAACTTTAGAAGCGTTTCAGTATCTCTATATTTTCTCCACCAGAACAAATTTAACAATGTCAATCATAGTTTCAGTGTTCTTTCACGAATCAAAACATCATCACGTAATTCCAAATTTAATAAAATTTCGTTATTGCTCAACCCAATTGAAAAGTACCTAGGGATGAGTTGGTTCATGACCATTCATTGGTCATGTTGAAACTACCCACTCCGTGGAGGTCGTGATGGTAGAGCATTCGAATCTCAAGCAAAGGGTCTTGGGTTCGATTCCCAGCATGGTTAAAAGGTGAGGGTTGCGTCTTCTCTAGCTTGCACAAGTCTCTCGAAGACTTTGAGGGTTCGGCGTAGGGGTGCAACAGGTTGACGGAAATAACAATTTCAACAATTTTCATCATGGATATGCTCCAGTCACCTCATGTTGAATTGAATTGAATTGAATTGACAGATCAAATGTGTCAATTGACAGATTAAATGTGTCAATTGACAGATTTAATGTGTCAATTGACAGATTAGATGTAGGAATTGGCAGATAAAATGTAGCAATTGACAGATTAAATGTGTCAATTGACAGATCAAATGTGTCAATTGACAAATTGAATGTGTCAATAGAATAAATGTGTCAATTGAAAGTTATTTTCATTTTTGTAGTGGCTCCAGTACGCCTTCGTACAAAATAGAAAGAAAAAAGATAATAGAATAGGATAATAGGATTTAAGACTCGGAGCCATTTCAGACTCTAAACATTATTCAAACATTGAACGGAACCCAAAAGAAAAGTAAACTTTGAAAACGGAATCCAACTAAATTAAACTTTGACTGGCGCTACCTGGCGGATGGACCGTTTTGAAAAACTCAGAGGGGTGGATTTGGCCGATTTTGAAGAGTAAACCAGAGCTACGCAATAAATTAAAAGAAAAAATATGTCCACCGAAATTGTGAAAATAGAAAAATTGGAGTATCGAGCTATCATCAAGTACCTGCATTTAAAAGGGTTAAGAGGTAAGCAGATTTACAAAGATATGCAATACCCTTGGTGATCAATGTCCTTCGTATTCGACCGTGAAAAATTGGACTGCAAGCTTCAAAAGAGGTAAATTTTCCATTGAAGATGATGATCGATCGGAAAGGCCAGTTTTTGTGCGAGTCCCCGAAAATATCGATACAGTTCATTACATGATTTTAACAGACCGTCGAATTGGGCTAAAACGGATATCTGAAGCACTGAATATTTCATACGAACGCGTTCATCATATAGTTCACGTCAATTTGGACATGAGAAAAATGGCTGCAAAATGGATTCCTAAATGTTTGAAAGGTGACCAAAAGCGTGCAAGAGTAGCATCGCGTTCGATCTGTGCTCGATTTGAAAACGATATAGACTTCTTAAACCGAATTGTTACTATGGACGAGACTTGGGTACATTTCTACGATCCAGAAACAAAGCAACAATCGATGGAATGGCGACACTCCGGTTCTCCAAGACCTAAGAAGTTTCGTGTCCAAAAATATGCTGGAAAAGTTCTTGCTTCAGTTTTTTGGGATTGCCATGGAGTAATCATGATTGATTTTTTGGATAAGGGTAGAACAATAACTGGAGATTACTATTCGACATTATACTGACTACTCTACGGGAAAAAATTAAAGAGAAAAGACGCGGAAAGCTATCCAAAGGTGTTTTGTTTTTGCAGGAAAACGCCCCTGCACACAAATCTCATGTTGCCAAGCAAAAAAATCGTGATTTAGGGTTTGAATTACTAGAACATCCCCCTTATTCACCAAATTTGGCTCCGTCCGACTATCATCTCTTTCCTCAACTGAAAAAAAGTTGAAAAAGTAGTAAATTTTCTTCCAACGAGGAGGTAATAGAAGCTGTGGAGGTCTGGTTTGCAGAGCAAGATGAAACATTTTTTTTTTGAAAGGTCTAGAGATGTTGCAGGTTCGCTGTAATAAATGTATCCAATTAAGAGGAGAATATGTTGAGTAATAAAATATTTTGACAATGAATTTTTGTTTGGTTCTATAGTAGGCTAAGAATTTTTCAATATCCTCGTATAACTTCTAATAACTTCCTGTCTCTTTGTTTCTTCAGCAGGTACCTGCAGCGGGATTCTTATCTCTCGACTCGACAGCTGTCGTATCAAATAAATAAAATTTGCGATTTTCATGTTCCATATTGAGAAGTGAGTATCGACTACAAATGTCATTTTTATTCGATGTCTAAAGAGGTGTCGAGAAGTCAATTTTGTGAGGTTATGAGGTGATGAAAAGTTTTTGATTTGCAAAAATATCGTCAATTCTACCAAAAAAGAACAATACATATCATGGTAATTTAATATATGGACAATCATCGAGATTTTGCCATACTGTCACAGGTCGCTTGTGTCCCACAAATGTGAATGGCAAATACAGAGAAATGTGATAAGAGCTAAGTAACAAATTAAATGGAACAAGAATTTTACTGACAAGAAAAGTAAATTTAAAAATGTTTATTTAAAAGTATTTCAGTTTGGTAGTATTCGAATATATGTTCATAATTAAAAAGATTTTGTCAGATACTTATGTGTGATTACTTATCAGATTATAACAGTTCATTAAAAGGTTCTCATCTAGTCTTTCAAAGTCCTCACAAAAGACTCATGAAGTAGCTTAATTGAAGCGGTGTACATTTTTTATTTTAAAAAGCATCTGTTCATTTTGGTAACAATTCAGTTCTTGGCAATGCTCCTAAGAAAGTCCTAGTTTCACTCTATATTCGAAGTCATATAAGAACCATTGCTAAAATATAAAGCAGAATAAAAGAAGCAGTTTTCGTTTGATTCATTTCAAAATATGCTTGATTGTAAATGATGAAAGAAATCATATTGACAAAGCTTTAAACGATGTATGTTGATAGTAAGTCACGGGAATATGTCTGCTCGGCCATTCAGGCCGCCATCTGAGCTCTGAATGCAACCAGAACCAGATCGAAACTGGTTCAGGAGTGCAGAGATGCCCTGGAGAGTCTTGTGACTGAAAAGGAAATAACGCTAAAGTGGGTCCCGGGCCATGCAGGGATTGGAAGCAACGAGCAGACGGACCAGCTAGCCAAGCAAGGAGTCGGACAACCCTACTACGGGCCCGAACCCGCACTCGGCATAACAAGGAGACAAGTAACAACGGCACTGAATGAGTGGGCCGTTGATACATTAGGAAAAGAGTGGAGAGAGATTGACGGCTGCAGGCAGTCAAAGCAGATGATATCGGGACCCGACAGGGCAAGGACGGCCAAGATACTGAAGCTAAGCCGCAAAGAACTCCGACTGTTGGTGGGAGTTCTAACCGGCCACTGCGGCTTCAGGAGGCACCTGGCTCTAATCATAGTCGAGGCAGACCCACTATGCACGGAATGTGGTGAGGAGCAGCCACTATTAAGGAAGAACTGCACTCACTCCAATTGGTGGACATTTCGACGCTCATAAGAAGGTCGAAGAGGTTCGAGCAGGTATCCGACATGGGATTAGTGAAGATGCCGGGGATTGCGAAAAGGGCCCACTGGGGCCTACTCGCTGACGCTTGCGTCCCCCACCCATTACCATTACCCATCACCAAGTCACGGGAATAAAAAAAAAATGGTGCATGCAAGGTCAACCTTCAGCACTGTGGTTTTTGACTTTCGTAGCTTGTTTCGAAAGTTTGAAAGTTTTGTGATCCAAATGAAATAATAGTGTCAGTATTGCTATCGCACATTTGAAACAAAAAAAGAAGGTATAGAATATGTCCCTTTTCTGACCTTTGAAGGGAGAGCACCAACCACATTTTGATCTTGTTTGTCGAATATTCTAACATAAATAGTTGTTAAACTTAATAGCTCTTCCTATGTACACCCGTCGCTTTACTTCTATGTTAAAATCTTCACCAAACCAAAACAGTCGTATAAAATCGCAAAACTACCAATATTTTCTGTTTGTGACTGACATGTCGGTTTCGATACATTCTATACCTGGGTTCTGGAATATAAGGTGTCAAAAAATTGCACATTTCTGAAAACGGACTTCTGGAATTTCAACGACACTGAACTCTCTTCAAATTCGTCGTCGACGCCTTCCAAATAGTACATTTTTGTGCCGACCGACGTCTAATTTTGTTAACGATTGGCAATATCCTCAATATTAATTTTATATTTTTGTTGAATTTCCAGGATACAACTGAAACCAACTCATAAAATAGGTAAGAAAGAATTGTCAAATGTTTGAATATTCAAATTGAGACGACGGTGTATGCTGAGACATACGTTACCTCCCGACTAGTTTTTCGACATGTGATGAGAATCACTCTTCTCTCTATGTCGAGAAGACTGTCGAAAGGTGACAGCTAGTCGACACGTGTCGAATCGAAAGATGAGAATCGCTCTGCTGCTCTCAGCTGAAAATTTGTGAATCAAATGTTTTAAGAAGAGTCTACAAACTTGTGAAAAAATTTAATTTCGGAAAAATAATATTCATTTATTAACTACCGAGCAAACACAATCAACATTCGCTGGAAATTAAAAAGAAAAAACTATTTTACAACGGCTTGCTCTCCGTGTGACCGTGGTGGAATGTGGCTTGGAGCTGGCCGGCCGCGAGCAAACATTACTGAGGTAAGAACTCCATGTCATAATAATCGAGTAGTGTTATTGTTATGCAATCACGTATTGCAATATATGACTTGATGGTTGCCTATAATTCCGATCGTCTATATAAAATAAGTAGCGGGAAAGTTTAGTTTGTATGAATTCTGACGGTAGACTGAACATTTGAGGTTTGGCTTTGATTTTCTTCGTGAACTTCTATTGGTAGAATGTTGCAAATTGTTTTATTTTATTAGTTTCTTCACATCCAGGATTGCCTGATTTTTCATCTTCACTTCATCACTTGATGAGTGATTTAATTTAATTGAATACCGATTAAGTAAAGGCACTATTTTTATCATTATTATTATTGCTTGGCGTAGCTAGTATCAGCCGAAGTGCAGGTTCTGTGTATAATCTTCTTCTTGCCGCTAAATCTCATGAGTACTCCGAATCTTCTAACGAACTCCTGGAGATTTCTCACGAGGTTTCCCTGTAGGATGATGTCTTCTGCACTGCAGTGCCTGAAGATATCCATCCTCATGCGAGCCAGTGCTTCGCATTCGAATACTTTGTGGGAGGCTGTTTCTTCTTCCTCATCACATAGCCTGCATAGTGTAGAGTCGTGATGAATCCCCAGCATATGCAGGTGTTTTCTCTGGTACAATGCCCTGTTGAGCGCCGCAACCTTCCTAGCTCCTAGATCCGGCTCAATTCGAGATGTCATGAGAGTTGGTCGGTTGGCCCCATCGTCATCATTTTCCGGTAGTATTGCCACAGGCATTCTTCTAGGAGGATTGATGATGGTTCTTAACCATTTCCTTCTTATTCTGCATAATATTTCTAAACGATGAAGTTTGAGATGCTGCCCCTGCTCTTGCTAGGGCATCTGCGCTCTCATTTTCCTGAATGCCTCAGTGACCTGGTACCCAAATATATTTCGAGAATCACTATGGGTTGGTTTTTAAGACCCCTCATTAGAATCTCTCTCGTGCAAATGGAAATAGCCATTACCTTGGCTTGGAATACATATGCTCGAGCACTGAGGCTCAAACCAATGTCTTGCCTCGGTCTCTCCCTATACAGGGTGTTTCATAATAAATGCGCAGGACTTCCGGATGTGATGGCTCGTTCAAAAATATGAAAAAAAGTTTCTATTAACTTACAGGGTGTTGAAATTTAAAAAAAATTATAGTTTTTTGCGAATATCTCTGGAACCGTTTATCGCACAAAAAACAGATTTTGAATGCATTTTCTACTCATAATAAGCTATGTTTTGTGCAGATTTTTTATTTTTTTAAATTCATAATTGGTGAAGATTTTGAAGGGGTAGTGGGTGTTTTTTTCTCCAACTTCTACGCCACTGGAAAAAGTATAATTTTGAGCCGCCTACTCAAACCGCCAATGTTTTTTACACAAAAAAGGTACTCTTGGTCATAAGCTCTAAAGTTGACCGTCTTCAAGAAAAATCAACTTTCATGTTGAAAAACATGGTAAATTTTTTTAAATAAATTTTTCTTAATTATACAAAATTTAAAATAAGTAATTTAAAACAAGTAACAAAACCAAACGTTGACTTCTTAATTGCAAAATAGAGAAAAAACATTATTTAAACAACAATAAATTAGATTTTTTTTGAAAACGGTCAACTTTAGAGCTTATGACCAACAATACCTTTTTGGTGTAGAAAACATTGTAGGATCATATAGGAGTCTCAAAACTGTACTTTTTCTAGTAGCGTAGAAGTTGGAGAGAAAAACACCCACTACCCCTTCAAAATTTTCACCAAATATGAATTTGAAAAAATAAAAAATCCGCACAAAACATAGCTTATTATGAGTAGAAAATGCCTACGAATTCTGTTTTAAGTGCGATAAACGTATCCAGAGATATTCGCAAAAAACGATTAATATTTTAAAATTTCAACACCCTGTATCTCGAAAATGGTGCATTTTAGAGGGTACGTTAATACAAACTTTTTTTCATATTGTTGGACGAGCTATCACATCTTGAAGTCCTGCGCATTTATTATGAAACACCCTGTATATTCCAGCCCCTACCCTATTACTTGTTTTAGAGCCATCCGTGTAGGAGTATGTTGGAGTCATTTTGTCCGACGGCATCTCAGATGTGTCGATTTTTATGATCTCCATTGGTCCAGATACTTTAGTCTGGAGGCTTTTACCTCTACTACAATATGCAAATGCAGAGTCGGGAGTTTCAACATCACCTCCAGACTAATCGTAGATGTGCTGGAAATAGCACCTATGACCCAGAGCATGGCCATCAGTCTTTATAAACTAGCCGGCTCCCTCTGGTTGTCACTTGTTTAATATTTGGCCACCACAGCAGGGTTCCATACATAATCGAGTGCCTCACTATAGCCTCTTCACGCGATTAATACAAAAACCGCTTGAAAAAGCTACAGTGTAGCAAAACATGTCGCGATGTAATATTATTTGTGGAAATTTCACGTGTTTAATTAAGTTTCAGTATCCCGGTGAACATTCAACTTTACAAATATAAGTCATATAATGGTTTTCATCAGATGTCTCATGCGTTATGTTGAATGAACTTAACCGATAAGTACTTAAGAAATCGGTCATACTCATGAATAAATGATATACCAAAATTAAACCATTTTACGTCGCACGTTCGCTTTAACACATTTCAATTATGTTGCATTTTTGATCAAATTAAACGATCAATACCATATAATCACGAATGTATCATTTGAATGATGATAACTTTGAAGATTGCATATAAACATATTTTTTATGTACTTTTTCAAATATTATCTCTTCAATAATTTGCAGACGTCAAGATAGATATGAAAATATCTAACTTTTTTAAATATAATCGTATCTTCATCGTATCTTCATCAATATAATCAATAGTAAGACCAAATAGCTACGTATTATTGCATATTTTGCCAGACGTAATTTATGTGCCCCCAAAAAAATATATATTTATTGATCGAAATAATCAATAAAAATTATTATATCATTAATACATATCTTGAGTGACGATAATTTTGAAAACCGAAAATAGACGTATTATTTATGTGTGTTTCCAAGAATCGTCTCTCCACAGTTTTCCTGGCATCAGGCAAAATATGAATATTTTACATATTTCCTAAAATAGTAATGAAAATATTATATTGTATTCGATCAATTCAACGACCGAATAACTGTATTTTTGCATACTTCACCTGACGTAAGTTGAATGACTAAAGAATTATATTAATTTATTGATCAAAATGATCGATATAAACTATTCCATTGTGGATACATCACCAGGGTAATGATAATTTTGAAAATCGAATGTAAACATATTATTTATATATGTTACTCTCTCCAAAGTTATCCTGGTGTCAGACAAAATATGTGTACTTTTCGTTTTCCATGATATGGTAATAAAAACGTTCCATTCAGATCAATACATTTTCTGACCAAATAACCATGTATTTTTGCATGCTTTTTCCAACGTAAGTTAAATACCTGAACAAATAAGTTCACCTATTGATGTAATTAACCTATAAAAAGTATTATATCATTATATATATATATATATATATATATATATATATATATATATTGAGCGATAGTAATTTTGAAAATCAATTATAAACATATTACTTAAATATGTTTCCAAACATTGTCTCTCCAAAGGTTTTCTGGCAACAGGAAAAATATGAAAATTTTACAAATTTCCTAATATAGTAATGAAAATATTATATTAGATTAGATACATTTGACGACCAAATAACTATGTATTTTTGCATACTTTGCCTGACGTACCTAAGTTGAATATCTAAAAAATTGTATTCATTTATTGATCAAAATAATCGATAAAAACTATTATATCATAAATATATCTCTTGAGTGATGCTAATTTTGAAAATCAAATATAAACAAATTATTGATATATGTTTCCAAACATTATCTAACATTGTCTCTCCAAATTTTTCCTGACATCAGGCAAAATATGAATATTTTACATATTTCGTAATAGTAATGAAAATATCATATTTGAATCGATCCATTTTATGAACAAATAACCATGTAACTCTGGATACTTTTTTGCATACTTTGCCTGACGTGAGTTGAATATCTAAAGAAATATGTTCATTTGTTGATCAAAATAATCAATATAAACTATTAGATCGTTTATATATCTCCTGAGTGATGATCATTTTGAAAATCAAATGTATACATATCTTTTACATATGTTTACAAAAACTGTCCCTTCAAAGTTTCCTTGGTATCAGACGAAATGTGCATATTTTTCATTCCTCATAATATAGTTATGAAAATGATTTATTCAAATTGATACATTTTACGTTCAAATAATTATGTATTTTTGCATACTTTGCCTGACGTAAGTTAAATACCTTAAAAAACATGTTCAGATATTGATCAATATAATCAATATGAAGTATTCTACCCAACGATAGGTGTCGCTGCTATTGAAGTTACGAAGCATCATCTCAAACTCAGTAACAGTATATGAGTACTATCAAAAGCTTTTGTGAATTATCCATTAGTTATTGGACCTCTTGGGTTGCCATGATAACATGCATAAAAGGCCTAATAGACTGCATTTTCAGTCTTTGGGACATTGTGCATAATAGGTCATTTTGATAATGAAAATATGATCAATGAAGTATGACGTCGATACATCGCTGAAACTTAGTACTAAGATAGGACATATCGCCTCGGAAAGGACCATAGTATTGGTAACATGACATTTGAATCACTTACTTGATATATATTAAGATATGTTCTTTGGACATTGTGCATAACACGTCATTTTGATGATGAAAATGAGACCAATGAAATATGACGTTGATACAACGCTGAAAGTTGGGACTTATCGCCTCAGAAAAGACCGTCGTATTGGAAACATAAGTTTTGAATCAGTTACTTGACATATGTTACAATATGGTATTTGGACATGGAGCATGATACGTTATTTTGATAATGAAAATATGATCATTGAAGTATAACGTTGATACAACGCTGAAAATTGGGACTTATCGCCTCAGAAAATACGTATAATGGATACATATTGATGATGTTGACGATAAGACGTTAAGTTTATGTTCCACATATGTAACAATTTAAAAAATGTTCACCGGACTTAAGTATCTAACATTCTGAGAAGTGCTTACTGCTCAGTGCTCCCTGAGTAGAATTACTTTTTGAATTCGCGAGCATTTAATAAAAATAAAAGTGCTCAGAGCTCGAAGCTGATTTTGTCAGTGCTTGGCACAGCTCTGGTCATGGCGCACACGGACGACTAACTGATTTTTGGTGGCGTATTCACTTTCCTGCTATAGAAAAACCCGGAAAACCTACAGCTCAACCCCGTGGTGGATGAATTCTATTATTATGAATAAAAATTATGTTGAGCAATAAACTGAGTTTTACCAAAGAAAATTTTCTAGTCCAATCACTTTTCAGCCTGCCCTCGTACATCATACCTTATTTGGAAATCGAAAGATTTGTTAACCGCATGATCTAAATTCTCAAAATGCAATAAACCGAAAAATTGCTATCCAATCGATGTATAAATAAAATGTGTGTTTGATAAATAGATTAGTTCACGAATCAATGACTGAATAATAAGGTGAATGTCTTGTTAAATCAAATTGCATCATCCTAATTATTCTAATGAGGGCTTGCGTAAAGTTTACATGGAATTTGATCTTAATTATTTTTGACTACCGATCTCGTGATTCTAATTATTACAATAAATATCAAAGTAACCTCAGAATAAAGTCAGGTAAATGATAAAAGCTAATCCTCTACAAAAAGGAAAATTATACAGTGTGTTCTCTCCACCAAAACAAATGGAAAACGAAGTGAAATTTTGACCAAAAACATTACCTTTTGAATATGTAGGAAAGCGAAATTGTTGTTATTTCCGTCAACCTGTTGCACCTCTACCCTCAGAAGTCTTCGAGAGACTTGTGCAAGCTAGGGAAGACGCAGCTCCAACCTTTCGACGTGTGATGCCATGCATGAGACCGATGACCTCGCTGGGAATTACAGCCACGAACCTATGCTTGAGAGGCGAACGCTCATAATATGCCTAATAATATGGTCAGACAATCAGTGTTATTTCTCCTTCATCAAACGTGGAACTGAAGCTGGTGGTTTTAAACGAAGTTTTAGCATGACTTCCAATAGGTAATTGCAAATAGAAATGATTTTTGCAGAGCGCAAAACTGCAAAATATGAAAGTTGAAGTTGAAGTTGATATAATAGGGTTTCTTTTATAATTGACATCAAATTCATGAAGACTTTGTTTACGTCAACAGAGTTATGAGGCCATTTTATTTTCAATAAGTTATTAAGGTATTTGGAACGCTAGAGCAGTTTTATTACAAATACAGTGAAATTTTGCTATGATATTTCTCGATAGTAGCTATATCAGCTGTATTTTTTTGAGAATTTTCGTCAATTTAGAATCGGAGATAATTGAACTCAAAGTTGCTCCCCAATAGACTTTTGAATCATAGCACTATGGTCAAAATGCAGTCATTGTTTCATATAACACGCTGTATAGAAGAAGCGCGTGTTACAAAGTTGATAGAAAACTAACACATGTCAATAAACTCGATAACAATGATAATAAAAGCGTACATCTAATTATTGAAATACAAGCTCCCAAAGTCGGCATTGTTTTGATAGATGAGAGCATAAAAATGACCACGTTAAGAGCAAAGGCAACAACGCGCTGCAGTTCGTACGGAACACGAGAAATATATCCCGATTTAAATATAGAATATAGAAATATAGAAAATAGAAAATTGAAACTCTAGAATTGGAGAATTGAGCAGCCTCCCTGCCCATATTGTCGTCAGAATATGGGAATTTTGACGTGGAATTGGAACAATTTTTTTAACAAAATGGTCAAAGAATATTACTTTTTTGTTATAGTTTGTTCTAGAGCTCTCGTTCTAGTTTGGCCCGATTCCACTTGCGTCGGAATTCATGATAATTTTTTCCTGAAGTTCTGCACATTTGCAAAGAACGATCATCATATAACATTCCATTTTAACTCTTTTTTTTGCAACCAACATCGCTGCAACTGTGTTGCGTTTTTTTTCCCAAATGGCTTTCTTTGATGAACTGCCCCTTGTGAACTGAATTGATTCGAGCCATAGTGTTAACTATTAATCAATCACTTTTAAGCAATCTGCCCGCTGGCGCTTGAACTATAAAAGTTACTGACACTGACACTAGCGACAGAACAATGTTGCCTAGTGCCTCCGTACAGTGCCTCCGTACAGTCTGAACACCAAATTTACTTTTATGATCGACGTATGTCCACAATTAGAAAAGTTTAAGCGCATCTGTACCGTTCCAAATACCTTAAATTTTGGTAGTAAATTTTTCTGACTTGATATTAATCCTGAATTATATTATACTCATGATGTTGAATACATAATGTTAATGTTTATGTTTCATAAATAAACTTCAAATTATCATAATGAAAATTAATATCGATAAAAATGAATTTGTTCACGTAATTGCATTGTATAGATCACCATCAACATCTCCATATGAATTTAATTCATCTTTAAATAATTTCCTACATGATAATAATAATAAATTTCAAAATAGTACAACCATTTTTATTGGTGATATTAATATCGACATTCTTTCTGATAGACTATATTGTCATGAATACTGTAATATTTTCAGTAATCATGGATTTTTATCATATATAAATGATTATACAAGAGAAATGGCTAATCAGAAATCTTGTTTGGATCATATATTTATCAAAAGTAAAAGAACTAGTACTTTATTCAAACCAATAATATTCAGATATAATATAACAGATCATTATCCTATTATCCTACAAATTGATTGTGAGAAATATATTGAAATTACCCGTCAAAAATACAAATACTATATTGATTACAAAAAATTACGAGAGCAATTCTCATATACTGATTGGAACACATATTTTCAATTAGAAAATGTAGAAAAATTGGCAAATTATCTCATAAATGAAATCAAAACATCCATAGATAAAAGCACTACTCGTGTAAAGATGAAAAATAAATCCAAAAAAAGAAAAAAATGGATGACTGAAGGAATAATGAATTCTGTGAATAAAAAAACAGATTTTTATCAAAAACTTTAAAAAAATTACGAAAATTTGGAATTGGAAATTGAATATAAAAATTATAAAAATAAATTAACTCAAATTATAAATGAAGCCAAAATAAAATATTGTAAACAAGAAATAGAAAAAAACTGTCATTCTTCTAAAAAGTTATGGGACAATATTAAAAAATTATGCAATGATACACAAAAACCTGTTTCAAATGGTATAAAGTCAATTGAGTTGAAAAATCAGACAATAACTGATGAAAAGGAAATAGCTAATGAATTTATAAACTATTATAGTGGTGTTGGTAAAAATTTAGCAGAACAAATAGTGAACAATAATAATGAATCAAAAACATCAACAAGTTGCCTAAAAACCATATACATTGAGGAAACAAACCGAACTGAAGTTGAAAATGCAATAAAAACTTTGAAAAAAAAAGAAATCTCCAGGTGCGGACGGTATTACAACTGAAGTCTTGCAAACATTAATTGATTTCATTTCTGATCCCTTAGTACATCTTTTAAATGTTATTTTTAAATCTGGAGTATGTCCAAGTTCTTTCAAAATTGGTTTTATAAAACCAATATATAAAAGTCGTAATAAAAATAAAATGAAAAATTATAGGCCAATTACTTTGATTTCAAGCATAGCAAAAATTTTTGAAAAAATATTAAAGGTGAGAATTGAAAAATATCTAAATCATATAAATTTTTTGTCTCTAAATCAGTTTGGATTTCGGCAAAATGTTTCCACTGAACATGCAATTTGTCACCTCACTTCTCATATCTACAACTCATTGGATAATAACACACCAAATCTCAGTATATTTCTTGACCTAAAGAAAGCATTCGACTATGTAAGTCATGAAATACTGCTGAAAAAACTGGAACTTATTGGTTTCCGTGGAATAGCTTACAAATTAATGAGGAGTTATATTTGCAATAGAATACAACATGTAAAAATTAATAAAACTGTTAGTGATCCAATGGCTTTTTGTTATGGAGTACCGCAAGGCAGTGTTTTTGGTCCAATACTATTTAATATCTTTCTCAATGATCTTTTTAAATTAAAGTGTAATGGAAAAATTCATGCATTTGCGGATGATACTGTTATTTTTTATAATGCTTCTACCTAGACTGCATTGAAACAAACTGTACAAGAAGATTTAAAAATAATTAAATGCTGGTTTGACAAAAATTTACTTACAATAAATTTTGATAAAACTTATTATCTCCCATTCACCTGCTTTGAAAATTCTTTACCAACTTTAGGCCCACTTGATATTGACAGTAACTTTAAAATTCATGAGACTGAATGTATATAATATCTAGGAATCAAATTTGACAGACATTTGAGATGGGACCATCAAATTTTTTTCCTTGTGAAAAAATTGAGATGTCTTCTTTCCAAATTCAAGTTTTTGAAAAAATGTCTTGCAATGAAACATCTTGAGATGTTATATTTTTCATTGATACAGTCTCAATTGACCTATGGCATTCTTGGATAGAGTGGAGTAAAACAAAATTTAATGTATAGTTTGGAAGTGATAAAAAGACACATTTTAAAAATTATTTATAATCGAAATTTTATGTTTTCTTCTGATGTTCTTTATAAAATAAGTGAAAAATTTGATATTGTTCAGTTATTTGTATATATAATGTTGATTTATATCTTCAAAAACAAAAATTGCATCAATTTTAGTAATCACTCATATAACACTAGACATAAAAATGATATAAATTTAAAAAATAAACTCAATAAAAATAAATCCACTAGAAATTATACAAATATTATAGGAAAAGTTTTCGATATAGTTCCAAAAGAGATTATAAAAACAAAATCTTTTTATTCATACAAAATCAAAGTGAAGGATTGGATATTCAAAAAAAGATCGTAATTTTTTTCACAACATGATAAATGTATGAATCTTTCAACTCAATAATTTCATTTCAATAATTTTATTTGAAGAAATTGTTTAATTTAATGTTTTTATATTCATATATATGTATATTTCTAACCTCATTACAAGTTCCACTTCGTGAGGAAAGGACCCCGCAAACTCCTTATGGAATTTGGGTCCCGGTGGATTTTTTTGAATTTTTAGTATGATGTAGTCCATGTAATTCTCAACCAATGTTACCATTGCGCCAACCCAAAAAAATTAACAGTTTTGCTGCTAGGGGGCGTTGAAATCACCCCTTGCGCAGATTAGACTATTTATTTTTGAACCCGGTAACAATATTTTCACTTGTTTCATTGTTGCTAATGTTGCACAATATTGTACTGTTTTATAAAAAAAATTCTTACCCCTTCCCCTTTTTCCCCCAACTCCTATTAAGAAACGCAAAAAAAAATATTTCTCGAGTGCCTTCAAATATATCGTTGAATGTTTGAATATGCCTAAATAAGGAAAATAACAGGTTTTTATGATTATCCCTCCACCCCCCAAATGACAAAAAACTAAAAAAATTCGGTGGATATTTCTGAATTTTTGATATGATGCAGTTCAAGTTATTTTGAATAGAAATATATCGGGTGACAAACCCCAAAAATGAATAGTTTTGATGCTAGGGGGCGTCGAAATCTTACCTTGCTCAGAATAGACTACTCATTATTATGGGCGGAAACAGTGTCTCTACGTATTTTTGTTTTATTTTATGCCGAACAATTGTGTAAATTTTCATAAATTGAAAATCTAAAACCTACCCCGTTTACCCCCAATCCCTATTTCAAAACACTAAAAAAATTAATTCTTGCACCATCTCAAATTCAAATTGTGGATTTCCAATTTTTATTTATTTTCAAGATATTCACCCAATCAATTGATATTAAAAATTCATGAACTACGCCCTTCTAAGAAGTCAGCGAACACCACCAATATTTTTCTGAAGAGAGGGAAAGGTGAAATTAAACAGCTGTACGATTTCCTCAATATGAGCTGATTAAAACATTTATTTGATAAAGCATTTACAAGTAGTCGGGAATTAATTTTTTTCTTGTTTTAAAATAGGGTAGGGGGTAAGGGGGAGGTTTTGGATTTTCAATTTATAAAAGATTACACAATTGATCAGCATAATCTAAACTAAAATACGTAGAGCTATTATTTCCGCCTATAAAAATGAATAGTCTATTCTGAGCAAGGTATGATTTCAACGCCCCCTAGCATCAAAACTATTCATTTTTGGGGTTTGTCACCCAATTTATTTCTATTCAAAATAACTTGAACTGCATCATGTCAAAAATTCAGAAAAATCCACCGAATTTTTTTCGTTTTGTGTCATTTGGGGGGTGGGGGGATAATTATAAAAAATTGCTATTTTCCTCATTTAGGCATATTTAAACATTCGACGATTCATTTAAAGGCACTCGAGAAATATTTTTTTTTGCGTTTCGTAATAGGAGTTGGGGGGAAAAGGGGATGGGGTAAGAATTTTTTTTTATAAAACTGCACAAGTGAAAATATAGTTACCGGGTTTAAAAATAAATAGTCTAATCTGTGCGAGGGGTGATTTCAACGCCCCCTAGCAGCAAAACTGTTCATTTTTTTGTGTTGGCGCAATGGTAACATTGGTTGAGAATTACATGGACTACATCATACCAAAAATTCAAAAAAATCCACCGGGACCCAAATTCCATAAGGCGTTTGCGGGGTCCTTATATATTGTATTATTGAAAAAAAAAATTGTAATCTATTATGAATAAACTTTATTGTTATTGTTATTGTTATGGTCAGTAATTTTATCATTCAATTTATGTAGTTCCACATAGTTTTTAGAAAAAACTAAATAAATCGTACTGGTGCCATATTCTGTGACTCTGGTATAAAATGCAACAAACTGTTTGAAACTGTATAGTGTGAATGATTGTTTTGTGATGTAGGTTTTCCGGGTTTTCTCACACCTGAAAAGTAAATCGCCACCAAAAATCAGTAAGTCGCTCTGGAGCGCCACGGATTATAATAAATAATAATCGTCCACCACATGCACAGGCTATGCCTTTGGGTACACTCTACGAGTGTTTATGAGGGAGTATTATTATTCACCTCGATTCAAACCTCTGATCTCAACAGTTCTTGAAATGAAAATACTTGCTGATAGTATTCAGATGATAGGGGATGTTGAATGAATTTGTTATCTCTGATCCCGATAATTCAGAATGAAAATGTTTACGCCAGTACTAGATATTTATCTATGCAATCTACTGAATAAATAATGAAAAATCGAACGCGAAAATGTTCTCAACGAAAAACTTTTGAAACTAAATTTCTCCAGATTTCAATCTTTTCAGATATTTAGAATGATTCAATCTGTTTGTTGGTAATTTTGAATAAAATTGATAATTTATTATAATATAACATATTTCCAATTTTATCGTTATTTACCTATCAAAAAGTATCATTAGACCATAGACCATATGGTTTCATTGTATAGCTCATTAGATGAGCTTTCAGCATATGATGCAATACAGGGTGGTCCATATGACAATACTAAGTTTTCGCCATTTGAAAATAGCAAATTTCGATCGTTGTTTCTAGGTGACCACCTATTAGGTATGTCTTTGTACAAAGCTGGGTTACTTGCGTACCCAGATTCTTTCATTGATCTCTCGTAATGAGTTTTGTTGAATTTTTTTCCTCGTCCATGATTTTTCGTTAAATTTGATCAAAATGTGAATTTCTTGGCAAGGTTGTACCTGATCCCTGAAAATAAAAATGATTTGTGAAGCCCACATGAAGCAAAATATACAGGGCGAACCATTCAAAACAGATAACAAATGTTGTTACCCAGATTTGAGGTGCACCTTGTATACTCGAAAATAATTTCAAATAGTGTCCAATAACTTTCAATCAGATTTTTTCCTCAATTTTCATTAGCTTTGATGATGACATACCCAAAGCGGTCAGCGTAACCTAGCTTTGAATTAGATAGTTATACATACTACAAATATATTTCTAACAATCTTCCTTCGGAACGATAGTGTGCACACTTGCTAGTCTCAAAAAAATATTAATTAAATACCTTTATTGAAACTTTTCCTATGGGGCGTGGCGCAGGGGTAAGACCGACCACCTCCTGTTATTGAAGGTCCCTGGGTCAAGCCCCAGTCGTAGCTTTTATAAATACAAAGCGACCTATTGAATAAAAAAAATACAATTTTAAACTGATCAAAGAACTGTGTAAATAACGAAATTGTGTTTATGTACTTGTCGCTGAAGGCCAGATAGAAACCTTCCTATAAATGATAATAATGCAATGGCCATTATCCTTGGTTCATTTTCACTACTCGGGAATACTTCTAAGGGGATGTTTATATGGAAGTCCGGTATTTACAACCCATTCATCATTATTTTCAAAAAAAGCAACTCAACATGACTATCTTGGAATTACTATCTATTGGTACAAAAAAAAACATAACATCAGACCATATTTTATTGAACGAATCTATAAAACAACTGAACAATTTCATTTTTCATAATTCAGTGACGTGGGTGATGATGTGGTTCAGGTGGTGGATGGTGGTGATGGTCATGTTCATGCGGATTCAGAATGTGTTCGGCAATTTTCACTGGAGCTAGCAGAACTCCGTCCAAAACTTTCCCTACCAAACTAAATGGTCCTTGGATACCTGGCTTGTGTGGCGGTGGTGGCGGAGGATTCTCATGATGGTGGTGGTGATGATGATGAACAGTTGTATGTGGCGGTGGTCCTCCGTGATGACCTGGTCCTCCATGGGGACCAGGGTGTCCATGTTCATTATGGCTCATTTTTGAGAGGGTATTCGTATAATCCCTACTTCCACTTGAATGTTCTCTATTACGTGTTGATCGATCAAAATATCACTAATACTGATTCGTTACGATTGAAAAAATTATATTTATTGAAACGTTATCTGTTATCTGCATTCCTATAGATGAGTACCACTTCAATTCATTTCATGGAATCATGTACTTTGCATACTTAACAAAAATTATGTTCCAGTATACACCCAGAAAAAGTTGGATGAAAACTTTTTTATTGCAGCGAGAGATTCTGATTCTGCGCATTCATACATAATCGAGCCCCTCATTATAGGCCTATGACTAGCCACTTTTGGGTTTCGTGTAAACTAATGTCTGCTATTGATACAATAATTTTGCGTCCTCTGATGCTTTGAGGAACATTGCACAAGTATCTGTTAGATTTAATTCAATACCCGTCATGGTCTTAGTCAGGGGAGTAGTTGTTCTCTGAGATGTACTTGCTATAATAAGCCTACGTGGTAGGTGTATATGGAAGTAAAGGGTTTATCATCGTTCGGCAACGACCGTTCGTTACTAAACGATCTCCCAAAGAACTCTGTTTTCTTCACATAAATCTCTTAACTCGGAGATTCGGAGTGTTCTCCCACTGCTCGCTAGGTAGAGCGGCCTAGAAACCGCTTCATCGCGTGAACCAGCGTCGACTAAGCAGCGGACTGTGTAGTAGTTAGGACGGGGAACAGATGGCTCCAGTGTTGTCTGTGTTGACCTACCCTTGCACTGATGAGAGGCAACAACCTCGAAACTAGTCTGCAGGTGGTCACCCTGTCCAAATCAAAACATAATTCTGCTGGTTGGTCATAGAGGGCACTTGCAACTGCGTCCTCTGATTCTTTGAGGAATGTTGCACAAGTATCTGTTAGATTAAATTCAATACCCGTCGTGGTCTTAGCCAGGGGGGTAGTTGTTTTCTGTCAGGTACTTGCCGTACTAAGCCTACGTAGTAGGTGTATATGGGGGTCGGCAACGACCGTTCGTTACTAAACGATCTCCCAAAGTTTTCTTCACATAAATCTCTCAACCCGGAGATTCGGAGTGTTCTCCCTCTGCTCGCTAGGTGAAGCAGCCTAGAAACCGCTTCATCGCGTGAACCAGAGTTGACTAAGCAGCAGAGAGTGTAATGGTTTGGACGGGGAACATATGGCTTCAGTGCTGTCTGTGTTGACCTACCCTTGCACTGATGAGAGGCAAAAACTTCGAAACTAGTCTGCAGGTGGTCACCCTGTCCAAATCAAAACATAATTCTGCTAGTTGGTCATAGAGGGCACTTGCAACTGCGTCCTCTGATGCTTTGAGGAACGTTGCACAAGTATCTGTTAGATTTAATTCAATACCCGTCGTGGTCTTAGTCAGGGGAATAGTTGTTCTCTGACATCTACTTGCTATAATAAGCCTACGTAGTAGATGTATATGGGAGTAAAGGGTTCATCATCGGTCGGCAACGACCGTTCGTTACTAAACGATCTCCCAAAGAACTCTCTTTTCTTCACATAAATCTCTCAACCCGGAGATTCAGACAGTTCTCCCTCTGCTCGCTAGGTGGAGCGGCCTAGAAACCGCTTCATCGCGTGAACCAGAGTTGACTAAGCAGCGGACTGTGTTATGGTTTGGACGGGGAACAGATGGCTTTAGTGCTGTCTGTGTTGACCTACCCTTGCACTGATGAGAGGCAACAACTTTGAAACTAGTCTGCAGGTGGTCACCCTGTCCGAATCAAAACATAATTCTGCTGGTTGGTCATAGAGGGCACTTGCAACTGCGTCCTCTGATGCTTTGAGGAACGTTGCACAAGTATCTGTTGGATTTAGTTCAATACCCGTCGTAGTCTTAGTCATGGTAGTACTTGTTCTCTGACATGTACTTGCTATAATAAGCTTACATAGTAGGTGTATATGGGAGTAAAGGGTTCATCATCGGTCGGAAACGACCGTTCGTTACTATACGATCAACCAAAGAACTCTGTTTTTTTCACAATAATTTTTCTGTTTGAAAATGGTCGACATTGTTTCAGTTTGGGTGAAATGGTCCAAGACTTTCATTGTCAAAAGAAGACCTATTCGTCAGCTTCCACGTGGAAAGCCTTTATACCAACGTCCTAGTTGAAGATGTCCTGCAGGTTTTGCAGAAGAAACTTCAAGAGGATGAAGAACTGAAAAACAGGACTAGCTTACATAGAACTACTAGAATTCTGTCTTCGGAATTGTTGTTTTCCGGAAAAATCTTATTTTTTTGACAATGATGATGGGATCCACATCATCACCGGTCATAACCAAAATCTATATAAAATGGTTCGAAGCTTCCGCTATAGAGCAAGCCCATAAGAAGCGTCTGGTGTGATTGAGTTGGTATACCTTTATCATATGTGGTAACCATGGAGATGAAGAACTCGATACCTTCCTGCACCAGAACAACGTAGGGCCGTCCAATTATTTCCATATGGTGCCGACAATGTAAAAATATACCCAATTCTTTCCTGATGAGATAGTATATACAAAATCCAAATAGCAAGTGTTAAACATCAGATTATAGTCCGCAAGCCCTCATACAAAAGCTTAAGTGATAACCAGCAAGTTGTAATTTTGTGTACTGTTTAAATATGCCAAGTCCGACAAGATTTCGCAGAGGGAAAACCTGGACAGTTGTAAGTTTTCTTTGGCTTTCTGAAAAACATGTCAATTTCGCATTTATATGGTAATGATCAGCATTTAGTTTATATGTTAACGTGAAAAATATTTACTAAAAGTGATCTAAAAAAAATTGTCCGACAAAAAGTTTCGGTTCTTCTAGTTTGTCCCCCACTCTGGACGTGTCGATTTCACGACTTGTAAGTTGGCGACAAGCAGCAATCTGCAATTTATTATGTCATTATTTTGTTTAGGGAATTTTTATTTATAGCATAGGAACTTGTAAGAATCCGAGCGGAAGTGGAAATATACATATCCTTGCATAAGGAACTGAACATTCAGGGGATGAATAGAGATACTTTGTTTTTCTACATATTATATACCATTGACATTTTTTGTAGTTTATTTATGCTAGTAACTCATGAAAACATCTGAAATTGAAGAATTTGCCCACCTTATTTTTATTGATAAAAAGAGAGGAAATAAAAACAGGAATATACTGCAATAATGCTTACAATTGTTCTTATTATTTCCAAATCTGGTAAGGGATGAAGATATAGTCTCCGAAACTTCAAAGATTTTTCAAAGAGAGAAGTGTGTTTCAGTTAATTTGAACTTTTTTCAGTTGGGCAAATATCAGAATACGATCCGTTACAGACGAAATAAAAAAAATTATTGAAGGCAACAGTCTTCTAAACGCATTAATTTATTGGGGCAAACTGTTTCGTTGCTCTATTAAACTTGTACAGGTTTCCTAGAATTATCATTTTTTCATTTTCTGGCTACATGGATGGTTAATAGTTATTTAATCAACTAGTGTATTAATGAAAGCGATTAATGATTGAGATATGTCAACACGTGAGCGAAGCTAGCGAGTTAATTTTCGAAATAATTAATCGCATTTTAATATAAGAGTTGATTACAACATTTTTGCGTCTACCTCACTCTTATTGAAATAAAGGAATTCAAATTATTTCTCGAAATCATCCATTAATAACAAATACTTCATAAATAGAGGTTATTAATGGTCGATTTCATTTGCATTGAAGAACATTAAACAGACATGTTAATACGAGGTAGGCGGAAAAATTCTTAAAAGGCTAAGTTGAGCAACAAATGAAACTTTTAATCAATGCTTACAATTGTTTCAGCACATTCAAAACATCATTTCCTTAAAAACTGGGTGACTACAAGAGCAGGTAAAGAAAGTTACTAATGAAATTATAATAGATTGAATGAATCATAGATAGTCAGAACGATTAATAATAATAACAATACTACCTCATAAACACTCGTAGAGTGTACCCAAAGGCATACCCTGGGCGAGTGGAGGACTGCCATTATTATTATTTGCCGTGGCGCTCCGAGTCAACTCACCGATTTTTGGTGTCGTATTCAATTTTCAGCTGTAGAAGAACCTGGAAAACTTACAGCACTACCCCCTACCCCCTAGTACGAACATTATAATCATCAAGGGACATTTGGGATCTCACAAATAAAATAATTAATTCCTTTTCCTGTTCATTCAGAAATCAGAACTAAAAGAAATGAGATGGTTCTTGATTTTTATTGATTCTCATATGTTATTTCAGAACTTTAGCAGTCGAAACATTCATAAACAGTAACCCATTTACCCTATATTGGTAAAATATTGGTACAATATTGTGAACATATTGGCGAAATATTTGAAATGCAATATTGGCGAGAAAAAAAATGTGAACATTCGGCGATATTGGTCCAATATTACTTCAATAATATTGGCGAAATATTGTTGAACTGATATTGGCCTCAAAATGTTTAGCGATATTGGTACAATATCGCTGATACAATATTCTGACAATATTGGCACAATATTCAAAAGTTTTATTGTCGAGAAGTAAAGTGTGAACATTTTGCGATATTGGTCGAATATTGTTAAAATATTTTAGAAATAGTTTTGGTAAAATATTCTTGATGCAATAATGTCCTCAAAATATTTTCGATATTGGTACAATATCATTTGGATATATTGGTGGATGTCAATATACCTTGGTAAATTATTAAATGTCTTTCAGTTGATAAAGGTGACACCAGAGTCTGCCTTTTGATCGCCATAACCACTGAGTGAGCTGTCTTGAAAACGAGTAGTGGGAAGTATTTAATATACTTTCGTAAGTTTTAGAAGACGTTCTATATGTAGAGCCACCTAGCGGATTTTTATCCAGGTTTGATCATGATATAATTTCAATATGTTTCATTGAATATTAGGCCAATATTCAAATTTCATGTCAATCTAGATGTAGGAGACAATATGAAGACATTGTTGTATTAACGATATCGATTAATATTATTGAACCAATATTGACCCAATATTAATTATTAAGATTTGTTGAATATTGGTGAAATGATATTCAACCAATGTGTAATCACACTTGGAGATACAATACAATTTTTATTTCAAGAATCGATATTAGGGGAATATTGGGATTGCGATATTTATTCTAGATGTTAAAAACGATGTGAAGACAATATTGTTTTATCGATATTGGTAAATATCATTCAAACAATATTGACTCAATATGAGTTATAACAATTTGTCAAATAAAGTGGGAATGATATTCAACCAATATTCTAACAATCTTGGATATACAATATAGTTTTTTCCCATATAATCGATATGACTGGAAGATTTGGATTGCAATATTTATTCTAGATGTGGAAAACAATATATAACCAATATTGTATTATCGATATTGGTAGAAATTATTCAACCAATATTGACCAAATATTTCGTGTGATAATCTACATTCAAAACTAGTTCAACCAATGTTCCACCAATATTATTAATACAATATTGTTTTTTGAATATTCACCAATATTGATTTTTCATTTACAATATATCTATATTGACCCAATATGGAAGATTGAGCCGATATGATGTGCTACCTGGGAAGCAGTAAACTATTCTGATACATAATGTTGAAAGTGAAGTTAGTAAGGAGAAACATGGTGAGACAATCGGCGTCTCCAAGTACTCTTTCACTGAGTAAAAGCAGTGGTTCAAAATGGTGGATTTGAACATATGTAGATTGAGGATTTTACAGTTAACAGGAAAAGTATTATAGTATAGTATTTCTTATGAGTTCTTTATCGACTTAGGCGGAGTCTAGGTGGTATTATAAGATTAATAGATCTTGTCAAGTGATTGCATAGATCAAACTGAGTTTGAATTTCTAGCAAGGTGCTGAAGATAAATAAGCAAGGCAGAAGCATTATTTGCAGTCTCATGAAAAGAGGGTGGCATTTGCTAGAATCATTAGTACCTTTTTTGTTTTATGAAAATGGAGTGGAGATACTATTTATGAATTTCAGTTGGCATAAAAGGAAGATTACACCGAACTTATCATCTAGAATAATACCTAACACTTTCACATTATGCTTCTCTTGTTGTTTTGGATTCGTGGTAAATGTTATTTTTATTGGTTTGGAGTTTATTTGAGGAGAACCAATTCTCAGAGGCTATTTCTGTGGCACCAGACATATTTATATAATGGTCATAGTTAGCATCTGACCTGCATGACGACAAATGATATACATTAATTCGGATGAAACAGTGAGCGTAGATCGTTTAGACAGATGATGGAAAATATCGGCCTCTGTAAAGAGCTCTAAGGCACACCAGACCTAATAGGTAACAAATCGTAGTTCGACTTGTTGACTTTTACACATTGAGATCTGTCATCAAGTTATGATTGTAGGAGCGAGAGGGGTAAGCTGATTTCATAATATTCAAGCTTGCATGTCTATAAGGACACTGCGTGAAACAGTTGATGGACTTAGTAAGGTCACAGAGCGTCAAAGTTGTGTGTTTGCTTTGTTGAAGGCATTCGACTATGTTTCCAATAACTTTAAGCATTGCCTTAAATTTGGGACGGATTTTTTGAAATCCAAATCGAAAATCGTTTTTGAAAAAGTTGTTATGTATAAAATCCTAAAATTTGGTTAGATAGGTGAAGTAGTTCGAAGATTTTTCACTAACAAGTTTGACATCACTTTAGTACTCACTATAATCGATTAAAATGAATGTCTATCCTAATTGCTTAACGATCCATCAACTTTGCATCAACTACGACAGAAATTTTGAACATCTTTTTCAATTTCTTAATTAATACATATTTTCATCGATATTTGATTTTAGTGGCAAGATAAAATTTGTGGTAAGTATACATTTTTTTGTCGAAGTGAACAATAATTTTTCTAATATATCAGAAATTTCGTAGATATTAAAAATGACGAAACTAAAATTGCAATAGAAGTTTCAAATTTGGGACAAATATGTGAAATATGAATACAAACAACTTTTCTATATGACATGTTTTGAAATCTAAATGAATGTTAGAATCAATAAAATTGTTTTAGTGTGGTAACATTCTCGTCTTTATTTAGGTTGGTATTAGCAATGCCTGTGTAATTGGTGTTGGACGCAAACGCGAGTGTCATCTAGCGTGATTAGTTACAAACATGAATATTTGACTTCATTTTAATGCATGTTTCTTCAATAAACCCTGATTTTAATTCTGTCCCATTGTTTCAATCAAGTTACGACACGACTTGGATGCGAGCTCACGATCGCCATCTACATATCGCATCCATTTTGATCCAATTATAATCCCATAAGGTTGACTATGTTCTATATAAACAATGGTATTAGTTGTATTCTGACGTAACGGAAGTTCAGTTGTACCACAGAACACCTAGATGTTCTGTAGATGTACCTGCGCAAGTGCGCAGTGATGTCAATGTATGTATGACATATTATGATATTATGTAGGACGCTGTGCGGTAAAAGCAAAAATGACTTTCTTTTGTTGTTTCATACTTTATGCAATAAAGTAGAAAATCGTATCGTTGGCGTAGTTTCACTTCTGAAACCTTCTGCGACCTTTGAAAACATCGCCAATTTATTTTCTTCGTGTACTTCTATAATACCAAGAATATCGATAAAAATAGTCTCCCATCTTGAGAAATTGAAATTTTGAATTGAGTGATAAACAAAAATCGCAAAAAATGAGATATCTCGAGTACGTAATTGACAGGTATCAATTTGATAGTGGTTATCTATTGTATCACCATCTCGAGTGTTGTTATTGAGTCAAATCCAATGAAAAATTACTATGGATTATTTAAGCTGAGTCTTTGATTCCATATAGGAAAGGTCTTGTTCTGAACCACGCTTGTTTGAAATGTTTCAATATAAGTGCCTTAACCTTATGAACTGAAATCGAAAGTAATGTATGCATAAAAGTAATGTAATTCAGTTCTGCTCAAAATCACACATTCTTTTTGTTCAGGTGGTTTAGTTACTGTACAGTCTCAGTCTATTTTTTGGTTTTGGGGTAGCTTAGCACCTTCGAAAGTGTAAGTCGAGTTGAACAGTTCCGAAAACAACATTTTACACATACAGAACCAGTACCGAGTCGATTGCTTTCATATCGAAGGATATTTTCACATTAAAAAAAGGACCATAATTTATCTTCGTTAACGAACATCTTCACAGATTATAATAACGAACCCATCAATAATAACAATGTCAAATATAACTGCATTGTCCTCATCACATCCGTGGTATGGGATTACATAATAAAATTCAAAAGTGAATAAAATAATCTATAATTGTCGAGTGATTTCTAGGTAATCTCTTCGGTTTCCTGTAAGATGAGTTGATTGATTATGGATCAAGATATTCAACTATCCTGATGAGAAGTCAACCTATCTGATTGTAGTTTGCATTCCCCTTAACACAAGTATCGACGAACTCTTTGAATGTATTGAATATTTTTGCGAATATCACCATACTATGGTAATTTCCGATTTCGATATTACTTAGTTCATTTTTAATTATCACGCTTTTATTACCTTCGCTCGTAACTAACAAATTTTTTTATAAAATCTTGGAAGTAAATTTTAACCGACTTTCACTATTCTGAAAAGTCTGAAATTTGGCACACATATCAAAAGCCGATGACAATACCAGAATTTCATTATAAAAACGTAATAATGATGTGAATTTGCAAATTCAATTTTCACGTTCATCCAATTGTCCGAAAAGTATGAAATTTGGCGCACATATCAAGGATTGAAGGAAATATAAGAAAGGACCCCGCAAACACCTTATGGGATTTGGGTCCCGGTGGATTTTTTTGAATTTTTAGTATGATGTAGTCCATGTTATTCTCAACGAATGTTACCATTGGCCAACTCAAAAAAATGAACAGTTTTGCTGATAGGGGGCGTTGAAATCACCCCTAGCGCAGATTAGACTATTCATTTTTGAATCCGGTAACAATATGTTCACTTGTTTCATTCCCCCCAACTCCTATTACGTAACGAAAAAGAAAATATTTCTTGGGTGCTTTTAAATGTATCGTCGAACGTTTAAATATGCCTTAATAAGGGAAATAACAGTTTTGTATGATTATCCCCCCTTCCCCAGAAAGACACAAAATGAAAAAAATTCGGTGGATTTTTCTGAATTTTCAATATGATGTAGTTCAAGTTATTTTGAATCGAAAATAATTGGGTGACAAACCCCGAAAATGAATAGTTTTGGTGCTAGGGGGCGTTGAAATCTCATTTTGCTCAGAATAGACTATTTATTAATATAGGCTGAAACAATTTCTCTACGTATTGTAGTTTAGATTATGCTGAACAATTGTGTGATTTCTGATAAAAAAAATCTGAAACCTCCCCCTTACCCCCAACCCCGATTTTAAAACACGATATTTATTGTAAATGCTTTATCAAAATAAATGTTTAAATCAGCTAAAATTAGGGAAACTGTACAGTGGTTCAATTTCACCTTTTCCTCCATTCAAAAAAATATTGGTGGATTCAAAGGAAGAGGGGAGAGATTAAATTAAACAACTGTACGATTTCCTTCATTTGAACTGATTAAAACATTTATTTTGATAAAACATTTATTTTGATAAAGCATTTACAAGTAGTCGAGAATAATTTTTTTTTGTGTTTTAAAATAGGGGTTGGGGGTAAGGGGGAGGTTTCAGATTTTTTTTTATAAGAAATCACACAATTGTTCAGCATAATCTAAACTACAATACGTAGAGAAATTGTTTCAGCCTATATTAATAAATAGTCTATTCTGAGCAAAATGAGATTTCAACGCCCCCTAGCATCAAAACTATTCATTTTCGGGGTTTGTCACCCTATTATTTTCGATTCAAAATAACTTGAACTACATAATATTAAAAATTCAGAAAAATCCACCGAATTTTTTTCATTTTGTGTATTTCGCGGGGGAGGGGGGATAATCATACAAAACTGCTATTTCCCTTATTAAGGCATATTTAAACGTTCGACGATACATTTAAAAGCACCCAAGAAATATTTTCTTTTTCGTTACGTAATAGGAGTTGGGGGGAAGAAGGAGGGGGTAACATTTTTTTATAAAACAATACAATATTGTGCAACGTTAGCAACAATGAAACAAGTGAACATATTGTTACCGGATTCAAAAATGAATAGTCTAATCTGCGCTAGGGGTGATTTCAACGCCCCCTAGCAGCAAAACTGTTCATTTTTTTGAGTTGGCGCAATGGTAACATTGGTTGAGAATAACATGGACTACATCATACCAAAAATTCAAAAAAATCCACCGGGACCCAAATCCCATAAGGTGTTTGCGGGGTCCTTTATAATATGAATGTGATAATCATAATAATCATGAGAATTTGAAAATTAAATCTTCTCCCACAATAAATCCTCCGAATAATCTAAAATTCAGCACCCAGATCAAGAACCGACGACAAGGATTTCAGATTAATGATAATAATTATAATTTAAATTTTTTCCTCTCCTTCCACTCGTCCGAATGATATAAAATTTCATACACATATCAAAGACCGATTAAACTAAAAATCGAAAAATGATTAATTAGTTTCGAAAAAACTAAAGACACAGTAAGTAACATTTCCTTATTTATTTATTTCAGAAACAAAAAGACATAAAGTCTAATTATATGTTTCTTATAAAATTGAAATTTAACATTTTTGTTTGACAACTAACATTCCTTTAGCTTTACAACTTAAATATTTGATGTATACAGTTATATAGATGCATTCAGAACTTGGTCACAGAGACAGAGTGGATCTTCGCACCAAAACCCGTTCTTAACTGAATGTTTAAGTATAGAAAAATATCATTTGGATATGGTGGATGAGATGACAACAGTGTTGGTGAGTGTGTGCAATTAGGGATAATTCATTTTTGTGTTATACAGTTTCAATCAGCTCTCTTACATTGAATTTAAATTTCAAGATGGAAATATCGAATATTCGGAAACGCATCGGAGTGCGTCAATTTGAAAACGTACCACCCCGATTATTTCAGCCCCGCAGAAAATCTAAAAATATGCAAAAACAAGTCAAATTTATTTTTATGGGGAAATTTTGTAGGATAGTTTTCATTCAAATTACGTCAACCATGAAGCGGGAGTGGAAACAACCCCTAAAATCTTAAATAGAAAGGGGGGTCGAGTGATACCTCATTTTCAAGACTGTTTAATTACCTATTCAAAAATACTACATACTTGACATTTCTATCCAGTACTTTTGGAGAAATCAGGTGGAAACTCTAAAAAGGTTTAGAAAACAGTGTTTTGCAATCAAACATAAACAAAATAACAATAATACCTTTATTTTATCAAATGTTCAAAATGTTGTCCATTATTTTGTAAACAGTAATACAGTCTGCTCTCAAACTTTTCTCTAACTTTCCGAAAAACTTCTACCTGAACTTCTCTACACGCAGCTTTTATCCTTCTCTTCAAATCTTCCAAATCTCGAGGTTGTGTTTTATAAACAACCGATTTCAGATGGCCCCATAAGAAGAAATCTAGAGGCGCCAAGTCGGGTGATCTTGGTGGCCATTCAATTGCTCCACTTCGACCAATCCATCTACCAGGAAATATATCATTTAGCCACTGTCTAACTGGAAGAAAGTAGTGTGGTGGAGCACCGTCTTGCTGGAAGTAAATAATATATTCTTCCAAAACCATATTACCAGCCGCATCTAGTTGATTTTCCAAAGTTGATATTATTGGCGGGTCTATTTCTTCAAGCAGATTCAAATAGAGCTCACCAGTTAGATTTTCCTGAATGAATAAAGGTCCAATAATAGCATTTCCTAGAATACCGGCCCAAACGTTCAATTTCTCTGGATACTGTGTGTGACCTTCCCGAAAAAGACTCAGATTTTCATCGCTCCAGTATCGGCAATTTTGTTTGTTAACATGCCCATCTAAAAAAAATGTACACGCATCAGTAAAGGTGATATTTTGCAATATATTCTGGTTGACATTTATCAGATCCGTCATTGTATCACAAAATTCAATCCTTCTGTCGAAATCATCGTCAAAAAGTTGCTGGAGAATCTTCATTTTGTATGGGTGGAATTTATGTAATTTAAGTGCTTTCCTTACTGTTTCGTGAGACATTCCTATTCCGTGTGCCATACTACGAAGTGAAGTGGTCGGTTCTGTAGCAAATGAGCCTAAAACTTCTATTTGCAGCTTCATCCAAAATGCGTCGATTCCTTCTTTTTTTGTTAGCAACGGAACCAGTTTCATTAAACTTAGCCACCAATTCCAAGACTTTTTTTTTTCTTTGGTGTTTGGCATCGACTGCTATGGTCATTAGCCACGTGTTCTGGATAGGCATGATTTAAATTATTATTCGGATATCGTTCATTGAACATTGCTGCCGTTCTTCTAGCGCATCTTCGACTTTCCCCATAAATGATAATTTCAGTTCTTTGTTGAAGTGTGAACACCATTTTACAAAACAAATTTTCGTGCAATCGCACGCGAAGTCAGTATTTCGCGTTCTCAGCACAGTCCGCGAAATTTAATTTCGCGGCCGTTACCCATAGCAACGGCCGCGAAACCAAACGTCACTTTCAAAAATGTTTTCAGACATCGTCTTAACTTTCTGTTTGTCACACCAATCTTTAAACTCGCCGTAACATTTTTCGTACTGCCGTTTAGATTTTTCGGGTATTAAAACGGAAAGCGCCGAATTTACAACGCTTTTGAGTTCAGGAGTGGAAAGTACTGAAATATCGCTATCAGTATCAGACATTTTGCGTTTTGACAAGAACTGTCAAAATATTTTGTATATATTGAAACATATCATTTCCATAGCACACGGTGATATTGTTAAATAAATTGAACTGCTGTTGATTTTAGAGCAATAATATATTTATTTACAACTATCTATTTTAATAATTTTAACGATTGCACTAAAAATAGTGTGTATGCCATGGCCGTGAAACTTTTTAACGACCTCAAGATTATCTTGCCTCGGCCGCAAGCGGCCTCGGCGATAACTGTTCTTTCGGTACGTTAAAAAGTTATTTCGCGGCCTTAGCATACAAATAACTATTTTGACACTGAGGACTGAAATGTCATATTTTGTTGTTGTTATGTCAATGTGAAAAACGTCATTTCAAAACATCAATGTGAAAAGTTAATTACTTTTTGTACAACTTGCAGAAACAACCACTTCACTTGTGGCACCTGAAGTAGGAATGTCTTACACAACAGAATAAATTCAACCCCTATAAATTGTAGGTTCTACGGCAGCTTTTCAACAATGATTTCAACAGGATTGAATATTGTGAAACAATGGCGGATCTGATGAATGCCAACCAGAATATTTTGCACAATAATTACTGACGAGTGAACATTTTTTCAAATGGGCATGTATTTACAAACAAAATTGCCGATACTGGAGTGATGAAAATCCGTACCTTCTTCGGGAAGGTGATATACAGTATCCAGAGAAATTCAAATTCTTGAAAATGCTATTAATGGACCTTTATCCATTCAGGAAAATCTATCTGGTGAGCTCTATTTTGAATCTAATTGAAAAAATAGACCCGTTTTTAACATATTCTTTGGAAAATCAAAAACATTTGGATGGTAATATGATTTTGCAAGAAAATCATAATTACTTCCAACAAAAAAATGACAGCTTTTATTTCCAATGCACTTATCAGAATAAAATGAAACAAAAACGAAAAAAAAAGAAAGCTAAAAATAAAAAAAAATTGATTTATATATAACAGAATCGTAACCATAAACAAAAGCATGTTGAATATCATAAAAATTATAAAAATTCAACTCAGAGCTTATTAATTACGTCTCTCAATAATCCATCGGAAAATCCGACCGCTTCTAACTTGTTCAGTAATACATAATGATCCAGTTGATCGAAGGCTTTCTGAAAATCTAAATAATTAACGTCTACTTTACCCCTATTGTCCAGCTGTTGACAAGTAAATTGATTGAGACATGCTAAATTGCTTATTAAATTATCATCTTAACATTAGTATAAACTTGACTATATGATAATTTCAAATAATTTGGAGAAATTGCTCAAAATGGATACAGCTCTGTAATTTTGAATAGTACTTCTGTCCCCTTTTTTGAAAATTGGACATACCCTGGCAACTTTCCACCTATTTGGAAACGTTGAAGACTACAGAATCATATTGAATATGAATACCAGCGGTTCGGTTAATACTCTGATACAGTGCTTTACAACGAAACTAGGGATCATATCGATACCGGATGTTAATTTGTGTTTTAATTTCTTTGGACGCTTTAAGTAAATCATCTTCAGTTATCATATACATTGAAATATTTTCCGTATACAGTGGATTAATTATTGGAACGTTAAGTATTGGATCTGATTCAATGTACACAATACGAAAAAATTACCCAAATGCGTTTACTATATCTAGTGGCTCATCATAAACAACATCTCCATCTTTCATTATTCCCGGTATTCGAGAACATCCTCTTCTACTATTAACAAAGGACCAGAAGTTGGACGAGTCCGAAACGATACGATTTTCCGCTGATTGAACGAAATTTTGAAAAGCCGTATTTATTTGATTTTTAATGTTCGATCTGATTTCCTTGAATTTCTGATAATTATAATTTGTTCTAAGATTTTTATATTTCTTATACAACTTCTCTTTAATTTTAATGTTTTTTATTATATCTCTATTGAACCAAGGTGGAAAACTTCTCCTTCTATTAACTTTAAGAGGAACGGATTCATCAAACATCCTATACAATGAGCTATAAAATTCTGCACAAGCAGTTTCTGAATCCGTGCATGAATAAACATTACCCCAATTAGTTAACCTGATAGAGTTAAGTATGTAATGACAAAAAATTGGCTTTTCTGAAGTTATAAATTTTTTTGCCCTCGCTGTTTGAACTGATTCATGGAATGCACATTACAACTAAATTCCACTAGCAATGGAAGATGGTGGGGATCCACCGTAACAAATGGTAATTCATTATCCAAAACTATTGTGGCTCACCCTATGGTTATATTTCTCCCAGTATATCCAATCTCTTGACGAAATTGAGGAATGCATTGGGAGAACAATTTACCAAGTTTTCTGGCCTTACTGTCGTATCGCCAAATATTGAGAATCTGGTTCTGGTCACTGCAGGGCATGAACACAGAATGTGTTTAGCCGTTTCATCATCCTCCATGCATAGTCGGCACTCTGCATCTTGTGCAAGTCCGATTTTATGCATGTGATGTTTGAGTTTGTAGTGGCCAGTAAGCAAACCTACTATAACTCTAAGATGCGCTCTACTGAGTTCTAGCAGTTTGTCAGAGTCCTGTTTTTTCCTTGTACAACCAATAAATGCTTTGGAATGGGCTAGGCCCGGTAGACTACGCCAGTACTCGAGTATTTTATTGTCTGCCCAAGCTGTTATGACATTCTTGGCAGTGCTATATGCTAAACCGATTACCGGTTCTGGTCCAGTGAACGTTGTTTCGCCCCCCCTTTTGCCTGGGCGTCCGCTATTTCGTTTCCTTCTAGGCCTGTGTGACCTGGTACCCAGAATCGGGTAACGTTGTTGCGTTGCGCCAGTCGGTTTAAGGTGTCTGCAGTTCCATACTGCCCTAGATTTAAAGCAGTTGGATTCAAGCGCTTTAAGTGCTGCTTGACTATATGAAAATATTTTTATTGTTTTTCATGTGTGGTGTCGATTTTCCAGCTCCCTGGCACACATTTCAATGGCATATACCTCTGCCTGAAATATCGTAGCTAGTTTACCCATACAGAACGAGCGTTTCACTTCTGGGTTCAAACCATATATTCCGGCTCCGACGCCTTCCTGAGTTTTGGAACCGTCGGTGAACTAACGTTCATTTATCTATATTGGAGATAACTGAATCTAAAGTACGTTCGTTTGCATTATAAACATTATTGAGCTGTTTACATTCAAGAGGATCCATCATATTTGTAATCAATTTGAAACGCCCATCTTCAGAATCAATGTTAAACTTGAGGATATTAAAATCGCCAATGATGAGGATTTTTTTGTCTATGATATAATCAAGAGATTCTAAATACTCGACCAATACTTCATAGGTTTCTATATTAGTTTGAGGAGGTATATATATACAACAAAAACGTACATAGTTAACTGACTAACTATAATTCTGCCACCCACAATTTCAATGGTAGGTAGACTTTGATGCAATGAAGACAAGTTTAACTGAACCATATTCAAGTGATTCTTGGCTGCCAAAAGAACTCCTCCGCCTTTTGTCATAACGTTAGCTTCCAGATCTCTATCGCATCGGCAAACATCGTAAACGTCGAGAGAAAGTTCGGTACTAGCTACGTCATTTTGAAGATTGGTTTCGGTAAGACAAATAATTTTCAACAAGATGGTGGATATCCATCTTGTGGCTCAATGATGAATTTCTTGGTAAATGGATTGGTCGAAGAGAATCAATTCAAGGGTAAACTTACCTCGATGAAACTGCCATCGGTTTTATTTCTTCGTTTTTTCTCTAACGAATTTTTTTGCACAAATGATTTAACGCATTAATGTGAATTTGGGAACTTCAGTGACTTTTGAATAAGATATTAAACCAAAAAAAATGATATGACGATTAGAAATCAAGACTATTTCGAGTTCTTATGAAACTACTCAGTATGTACAAAAAAATGATTTAAAAACGTGAAATAGCCTCACGTAAAGAAAAAATAATGAACTCAAATAGAACTAAATATGATCTCAAAGCTGCGAATGAGTACCCTTCGCTCACAAGAGATTGATGAAATCACATAGTGTGAGTCTTGGTAGCCAGTGCTCAAATAGTTCACTATCGTCACTGCCAATCTTCATAAATAATGACTTCAAACTTGACCAGGGCAGGGTGTGGAAAAAATTCGAATATTTCCTCTAACACGCTTTGATAACTGTTGTTGGCCACCACAATCACCCGACTTAGAGCCACTAGATTTCTTCCGATAGGTGCATCTCAAATCGGTTGTATGCAAAATATAATCTCGAGATTTGGAAGATTTGAAGAGAGAGAAGAATAGAAGCTGTGAATAGAGAAATTCAGGTAGAAGTTTTTCATAGCGTTAAAGAAGAGTTTACTTTATTACTGTTCACAAAGTAATGGTCGAAATTTCGAAAATTTTATCAAATAAAATTCATTTTGTTATTTTATTTAGTTTGATTGCAAATACGTGTTACCTAAACATTTTTAGAGTTTACACCTGCTATCTCCAAAGGTACTCGAAAAAAATATCAAGTATGCAGTATTTTTGAAAAGGAAATTGAACGGTCTTGAAAATGAGGTATCACTCGACCCCCCTTTCCATTTAAGATTTTAGGGGTTGTTTCCACCCCGCTTCAGGGTTGACGTAATTTGAATGAAAACTATCCTAAAATGTCCCCCATAAAAATAAATTTGACGTGTTTTTGCATATTTTTAGATTTTCTGCGGGGGCTGAAATATTCGGGGTGGTACGTTTTCAAATTGACACACTGTATATCCCGCACATTATGTGAATTGAGCCATCGCCTGTTATTCTAAAGGTATCAGGATGGGGACGCAATCCCGAAGGCGGGATATAAAATTGCACTTGTTCAAGTACATATGAGCTATCCAATGTACCATTTAATAGTTTGTGAAGAATCATTATATTTTTTGCATATCTTCTATGTTCTAGTTTTTCGATACTGAATTCTTTCCTCAGTGGGCTATAGCTAACAAATCCAGGGTCCACACCGTGTTCCAACACCGAATCTTGCGTAATATACATATTTGAAAAGGTACGGCTATCTGGTAAGGTACGGCTATCTGGTAAGGCACGATTAGGACATATTTCCTGATAAATGCGTCTGCCTTCTGTTGCATTACCATCAGCGAGACCATATACGTAATGCATTGCCGCCATTTCTGCATTCGTGTAATTCACCATATTTACCGATATTCAGAAAAACAGCGGACAACCAAAATAACTTCATAACACACTTAAAAATCAAGTAAATAATAGTGCGCTTTTTCAAACACAAGATGGTAGGTATTCATAACCAGTGAAAACAAAATATTTATAGTGATTTGAAGAACAAAATATACTATTAATTACAGACAGGTAGCTGAATTAATATCGGAAATCCATTCAAGTATTGTGGACATAGATGAATTTATTATGAAAAGATTAAGAAGTGATGAAAATAAATATCAATTATAAACAGGTAGCTAAATTACTATCGGACGATTTATTGTCAACAAAATGTTAGGTTAGGAAGCAATTTCAATTTAATTATTTTAATCAAGAACCGAGCATCTGACAAGAATTACACATTTTTTTGGATTCTCATTCATTTTGGAACAAATCTGATCCCTCAATTTGCTTTCAGTCGATGCACAAACATTTCCACACCGCATCAGATTTTTGAAGAATTGATCCTGAAATGAAACGATTTTTATTTTTTTAAGCGAAAAACATGCGTCGGACAAAGAAAACTCAATCGATCAAATTTGCTCAAAAATGAATGAGGATCTCAAAAGTATTTTTTTTTCAGGAGTAAGCAGTGGCGTAGTATTTTTTTCTCCAAAAATATTCAATGCAAAGCCCGTACGGACGCCACTCGTTGAGAAATTGAAAATGTTTGTGCATTACAAAATGCACCTGGATGCATAGAAGACATGTACCAAATTTTATAAAAACTTCCACAATATTATCTCAGTTATTATTAAAACACTGTATTTTTTTCAAAACTTCATCACACTGTATCTCAAAAGTTAGGACTTTTAGGACATACGTTTATAGAAAGTTTTTTCCTTAAAGTAAGTCAAAGGATAGTATTAATAAAAGGTAGCAAATGCTTTTACAACAGGTTTGTCTCCCTCATAACTCAACAAACTGAATACGTCTATTTCAAGAAATCGAAGTAAAAGCATTTGCTCAAGGTTTATGCATACGACCCAAAGAATCACCCACTCAAATATTAGCATGTCTTTAAGGAACACCCTGTATATGACATTTCCTGAATTAAACTTTTTTTTGTTGAAGGAAATAACCTTACATTTCGCTAGATGAAACAGTAGCATATTTTTTATGGACCAGGCAGAAATTCGATCAACATCATTCTGTAGTTCTGAGATGTCCGAGATTTTATTATAGATTTTAAAGTCATTCGCATAAAGAAGGCAGTCAGACGATACTTCCACAAGAAAGAAGTGGTCCTAAATTCGAGCTATGGACAGAAAAGCGAAAAATAATCTTTAAAAAATATAATATTGAAAAAAATTATACTTTTAATTTATTATTATTAATTAACCAATTTTTTTCAAACTATTAATTTATTATGACAAAAACGCTGATACTGTCTTATCTAGATAAAATAGCTTCATTAACATCTGCAATTTCACATATTCACACAAAAAAAAAAACTGAAGTAGGAATAGTAATCTAGATTATCTTCTCCACGTGAAGAAGTTGTTGTTCAGCGAAATGATCGTCGTGGTTTTGTAAACTTTTTCAGCAAAAATCATTCATTTAGTTTCATTATAGATATTAACATGGATTTTCGTCAAGTATCGGCTACATCAATTAATTCTTAATCATTAATAATAATCGCATACAGGGTGGCCCATCGAAAACTTGACATGGGGGTTTTGGGTACTAATATCGTAGATCTGGAAAAACGCTCGGACAGGTCGATTTTAGTTTCGAGGGGGACATTGTGCCCTCCTACAGGCAGCACCGTCAGGTCAACCCTCGAGCAGTGGGGTGAACAACCCTTGAAATTGGAATAGGGAATAGGAGTCGAGTGGCCCGTTGAATTCTCGAAACAAATCGGTCGGCAGTTTTTCTAACGGAAATGAGCCATATAATTAAGTTAAGAGTAAAATTCACTTACATTAGTCTCATCGTAACAAATGCTCGAAATGCGCACCTCCAACTTCCATGCAATGATACAGATTTTGTTGAAAACGTTCTCGTACATTTTGGAGCATGTCTGGGGTGATTTGGCGACATTCTAATGTGATTCGTTGCCGTAAATCTGCTAGTGAAGCTGGTGGTGTGGCATAAATTCTGCTTTTCAAATGACCCCACAGAAAGAAATCTAAGGGAGACAGGTCTGGTGATCGTGGGGGCCATTCAATAGAACCTCGCCTACCAATCCAATGACCAGGGAAGTGGTGATCTAAATATCGCCGAACAGGCATTGCCTAATGCGGAGGAGCACCATCTTGTTGAAATATCAACTGATCTTCCTGATAATGATGGTCATTTTCAATAATGTTAGTTAACATTGGTTCAATTGTGTCTTCAAGCAGTTCCAGATACATTTCCCCTGTTAGATTGCCTTCTAAGAAGAGGAAGCCCACGATACGATCCCCAAAAATACCAGCCCATACGTTTAATTTTTGAGGATATTGCGTATGTACCTCATGAAATATATGGGGATTCGAATCAGCCCAATATCGACAATTATGGCGATTAACTATACCATTTAAAAAAAAAGAACATTCATCACTAAAACAAATGTTGAACAGACACTGAGGATTTGCAATCGCCTGCTCACTTAGTACCTCACAGAATTGTAAACGCCGATCAAAATCATGGATGGAATTTATGTAGTTTTGAAATACGCTGAATGCTAGTTCTTGATATACCGGAAACAGTTGCTAGCTGTCTTGTACTCAACGTATGGTCAACCTCAACATGGCCCAAAATTTCCACTGTTGTCGCCTCATTTCTTACTGGCGGTTCGATTTGCCGTTTTTTATTTGCTACCGATCCCGTTTCTCGGAATTTTGATACTAATTCAGACACATACTGCCGCGACACAGTCCTGCCATATTGTTGATTGAACCGTTCCGCAGCCCTTTTCGCACATCTATTGTTTTCATAATACAGTTCAATCAACGCAACCCTCTCTGCCACTGTATACACCATTGTTTCGATTTAATTTCGACGTACGATACCACACACGAATGAAACTCACTTGTAGTACACACGTGAAAAACAGAAACTGCATGCTCTATCTGTTTGTTCTAATTTATTAAAAAAAATTCATGGGTACCGCGAAAAAAACTGAGCAAAAACATTCACAGTATCGTAGCAAATAAATGATAGATTGCAAAAACTGGCAAATGAGTTTTCCAGAGACGTACAAGTAAGCTCTTAACTTTCGTACAGGTTTATTCCTGAATTTATTTTTTCCCAAACGGTTCATCCCAACTTCAAAATCGGGACGCCGTTGGATAGAGAACTTAACGGGCTTTCAAAAGATGTGCCACTCCACCATTATTCCCTATTCAAATTTTAGGGGTTGTTCACCCCACACCTCGAGTGTTGCCGTGACGGTGGTGCATGTAGGAGAACAAACTGTCCCCCTCGAAACTAAAATCGACCTGTCCGAGGGTTTTTCCACATCTGCGATATTATCACCCAAAACCCCGATGTCAAGTTTTTGATGGGCCACCCTGTATACAATGCTACATTAGGTTAGGTTAGGTTTGAACGTGAGGTTCTCCACTGCGGCCAATGGCCTATTTTGGCTCACCCTATAGTTATATTTCTCCCAGTGTATCCAATCTCTTGACGAAATTGGGAAATGTATTGGGTTACCAGGTTTTCTGGCCTTACTGTCGTATCGCCAAATATTGAAAATCTGGTTCTGGCCGCTGCAGGGCATGTACACAGAATGTGTTTAGCCGTTTCATCATCCTCCATGCATAGCCGGCACTCTGCATCTTGTGCAAGTCCGATTTTATGCATGTGATGTTTGAGTTTGCAGTGGCCAGTAAGCAAACCTACTATAACTCTGAGATGCGCTCTACTGAGTTGTAGCAGTTTGTCAGAGTGCTGTTTTTGCCCTGTATAAACAATAAATGTTTTGGAATGGGTTAGGCCCGGTAGACTACGCCAGTACTCGAGTCTTTTATTGTCTGCCCAAGCTGTTATGACATTCTTGGCAGTGCTATATGCTAAACCGATTCGCCCCCCACCTTTTGCTAGGGCGTACGCTATTTCGTTTCCTTCTAGGCCTATGTGACCTGGTATCCAGACTATGAAGCATTAAGTATAAAATATAGATAGCCAAAAATTTATTTCAGCCAATTCAGTACAATTGACGTATTCGGTCATTTGATGTATTCATCCAATTGTCTTCGACAAAATAACTTTCGACCAACTGACGTAGACCCGAAATAATCACTCATGTGGAAGGTTTTTTCCAGAACTTGTTGAAAAAATAACTATTTAGGAAAAAAAGTTATTTTCTGCACAATATTAGGGAAACGTTTAAGCTACTTACTGCGTCTTGATGGCGAAAACATCGTGCTCGCGCATTTTGTGAAACACTATACTCAGAACAAGTTGAAAATAAATCCTTGAATTTATCGTATTGTTACCATCGATAGTCACAGCTTATTTTAGGTGGATAATGAATATCAACATTTACTTCAAAAATGTCAAATGCTTTAATCACCTGTACACGTAATACCTACATATATAAAGTATCTGATGAAAAAATTGAAGGACGGACAACAACACAAAAACCTCTCAAATCGCTACATCAGGTTCTCTAATCTAATATGATACGTTCAAACGAGTTCTACAGGCCTCCTTCCAAATTTGACACGAACAATAATGTTGTAACATTTAGTCCGGTAAAATGAGGAGAATATCATCTTCAGGTCATTTTAACTATAGAAAATATTTTTTTTTAGAACTAAAATGGCTTTAAATTAATTAGAAGAGAAATTGTTAGCAGCAGATCCAGGAGAGCGGTTACGGGTAAATGACAATATGTTTGTTCTGGAAATGTATCTATCTTCACTACCTCTTTTCTTATTGGCTTGTTCGAGATCTAAGAACCATACACGATATATCATTTTCGTAATCCTATACTGTTATTTTGATTCAACGGTATTCAGATGACAATTGAAAAGTTAATCACTTGTTCTAATATTTTTTTCAAAACTTTATTCTGCTTACAATAACAATAATTATAATAATACTAACTATTTATAAATTTGAAAGTAATTTGACAATTGCTATTATTTGAAATTTCTTTTTCATCGATGAAAGATTTACCATCTATAGCACCAGTATATAAACCTCTAATACATGTTCATTAACCACCTTCACATTCTTGCTTTTACGCCACTCTTCAAAATTTTCATATTCTTTTTGATATCGCACTTGAGTTATTTTCAACTCTCGCTGCACATGATCCTCCCAATTTTTCAGAAAAAATTTGATTGTGTTACTCAATTTCTTCAATTTCATCCATGGTCGTTGTTGAAGCAAACTCGCGAACACAAAAAACTGACGTTTTTTATAATATTATTGTGATGTTGTTGAGCTATTCCGTGACAACACGATGTTGGGATTTTTCTGTAGAATTACGAGAGACGTGGTTTGTTCTTTCCTCGGAATCAAAATGTAATCTATCAGCGGGATCACGAAAAGTCTTGAACGACACACGGCCGATAACGCAAATAACGGATTCGGTTGTTATAATCCGAGGCGCAGCCGAGGATTATAACAACCGAATATCCAACCTCATCCGTTATTTGCTACATATCGGCCTTGTAACGGTAATAACTATAACAGTATCGAAGAAGTCCTGTATCGATCATATTTTTATCGAAACTGAAGTTGATCAAGAACTTCTACTTTACCAATCATCAACAAGACAACTTTGACAGACCACCACACAACATTTTCACAAATAGTCATGGAACGGTCTCGCACTAACAAACAGAACAGGAATTTAATAAGACATACAATATTTCAAACAAATTATAAATATAAAACTGATTTTCTTTTGTCAAATACAATTATCTAATGTACCTTCATCGAGAAAAGGAAAGGTAGTTTCAAAAAACCTTGGATAACAATATATTTCTTAACAATGATCAACGCTAGCGATAAAATGCACCAAAAACTTCTTTATTGTTCCTCAATACACTGCTTCCGCAATAGAGTGACGGGACACGTATTGGCATTGTCTTCTACGGCACGACGCGACCCTAGAAAAATGTTACCCCAATCACCCTATGCCTGCATTAAGACTGGACATCATCTTCTGCGTTATAGACCGTCAGATAGTGAGAGATTTAGGTGCTCCATTTTCTCATACAAACCTCGAATAGGGTTGAAAAGTACATCGATGTTTAGTAAAATGGAGAGAAATTTACGAGTGGCTCCTGGGGAGAACATATGGAAAATTCGATTTTCCAGAACAGAAATAAAATGAGTAAGTTGCTCATATTTTAAGTGTTCAACCTAATTATTAATTGATAGAACCTGTCTTCGGAATGCCAAAGGCTTGAGTGTTGCAGGTGGCTAAAGGATTAAAAAGAGGGCGTGATCTTGTAAGGAAAAATCGAAATTTTGACAGATTTTCCCACACAAGCCCATCGAAACTATGAGAACTTACATCGTCACAAGACCGAAAAACGTGGCTAATGACCATATCAGTCGATGCCAGAACACCAAAGAAAAAAAAAAAAAAAAAAAAAAGACCGGAAAACATAAAAACATAATGGCTTGAGTGGCGCGAATGGATAAGTAGATTTTATCCTTGGAAAATTTAACGGAAATTCTTTTTGATTTTTCAGTAATTTTTCCATGCAAGCCTTTGGAAGTATAGAATATTATTGACGTGTTAGACATCACAATAAAATTGGCATGACTATTGTATCTAACCGGAACGAAGGCTTCAGTCGAAAAGTAACAGGAAAATTGTAAGGAAATTGACACCATTTTCTCAAGCAAGCCGTTTCGCATATGCTTAGAAAAAGTGATTCTAAGATTAAATAACAAAAGGCTTGAGTGTCGGACATGGTCATCATATTAATCATACATGGTTTATATAACAGAGAGCTGACAAAAACATTTTAGAAAACTAAATCATTTTCCCACACAAGCCCTTTGGCATATACTCAGAAAATGTGTTTTCAAGACCCTGTAATGATAGGCATAAGTGTAAGAAATGGAACATATTAGCAGTGTTTATAGAGAGAAGATAGTTAGCCAATCTTACGTACTTTTAGTTGGATTCAAATGGAGACCATCACTAGAGGTCGCTAGTCCACGAGTCTCCAGTCACGTCTGTTCTTGATTTTAACGTATGTATTTGATCAGTTCGTAAAATATGATTCATTGAATAATCCGATAGATGGCTATGAAATATAATTTTGACACGTGCATCCTATCCAGCGTTGTACTGGACACTGGTGTAAACTCGAGATTCCATTCATTTCAGTTTCAGTGTTTCTATTTAACCTGGAACTTGATGTTATCAAGACCATTCCCAGTGAATTTTGTGTTTATTTGTTTTGTGACGTTATCATTTGTGAAATTGTCACGTTACCCTTCGTGTATTTTTGAATATTATATTTGCTATTAATATACAGGGTGTGGCACCGAAAACGAAACAGATCGAATATCTTCGAAACGCAATAAACGCATGTGTTGTGAGTAAAATGCAGAAACATGTCGATTTTTAATCCAAGGGGGCATCTTTCTATCATAACCTCAACTGTCATACCTCTCCCCCTCCCACCCCTTGGGCACTATCACCCAAACAATTTGAATAGGGAAAGTAGTAAGTGTGACACATCATTAGGAAGGCAATTTCATAAGGAACTCAGCCATGTCAATTTTTGCCACCTAACTTTTCATTTTGGCGCCCTCTTGCGGGACAAACAACTGTTCTGTATTCCAAATTATGATACTGCATTTGCAAGCTATTCTGACATAAATTAGGTGACGATGCATTATGGAATTTTTCTAAATGAAAAAACAAAATGGCGGCTCAAAATGGCGGACATGATTTGCAATTATGGTGCGATTCGATTCAAAATTGATATGTGGTGGTTCCAAGGTCGGAAATTATGATTTGTTTGTCAATACGAAAAAATAAGATGGTGGCTTCAAGATGGAGGACGAAATTTGTAATTCTGGTCTGATTCGAATCAAAATTAGTATGTGGGGATTTTCAGGGTGGAAGATTATGATGTTTTTGTAAATGCAAAAAACCAAGATGGTGGACGAAATTTGTAATTGTGGTTCGATTCGATTCAAAATTGGCATATGGGGGTTTTACAAGTTTTTAGTATGACTGAAATGAAATGATTAAATTGATAAAAAAAATTAAACAAATGCGCTAAAATGGAAATTATAATTTTTTTCAGATGTGTGACTGAGATTATTCTATACGTAACAGAATCAAAATTTTACCTCGCAAAAATACCTATTTTGTACTCGCGGCAAGCTTTCGAATATGTTACGCACAGAGTAACCTACGTCACACATCTAAAAAAAATATGAATACCTTTTCTCTCTTTTTCGTTTATTTGCCGTTATCTCCTTTTAGCGCATTTGTATGAAAGCTTTTGTTTATCAATTTAAATAATTCATTTTATTCATACTGAAAACCCCCATATGCTAATTTTGACTCTAATCGAACTACAATTACAAATTTCGCCCGACATCTTGTTACTTGCACCGACAAAAATATCCAAATTTCTAACCCTGAAAATCCCCACATACTAACTTTGATTCGAATTGGACCAGAATTACAAATTCCGTCCGCCATCTTGGACCACCATCTTGTTTTTTTGCATTGATAAACAAATCATAATTTCCGACCTTGCAGACCACTACATATAAATTTTGAATCGAATCGGACCATAATTGCAAATCATGTCCGCCATTTTGGAGCCGCCATTTTGTTTTTTCTCTCAGAAATATTCCATAATGCATTGTCACCGAATTTATGTCAAAATAGCTTGCAAATGCAGTATCATAATTTGGAATACGGAACAGTTGTTTTTCCCGCAAGAGGGCGCCAAAATAAAAATTTAGGTGGCAAAAATTGACATGGATGAATTCCTTATGAAATTACCTTTTCAATGATGTGTCACACTTACTACTTTCCCTATTCAAATTGTTTCGGTGATGATGCCCAAGGGGAAGGGGGAGAGGTATGACAGTGGTGGCCGTGGTGGTAGAGCGTTCGCCTTTGGAGCGAAGGGTCGAGGGTTCAAAGCCTCGCATGGTCATCGGTCTCGTGCATGGCATCACACGTTAAAAGGTAACTAACTCACTCACACTAACTCACACAAGTATCTCGAAGACTTCCGAGGATTGCGCGTAGGGATGCAATCGGTTGACGGAAATAACAATTTTATAACAATTTTTTTTTTATACTATTTGTTCCATTGTGTCACCACCTTTTCACTAGTGAAGTGTGCGACACAAATGTCACCCACCACTGGTTAAAATGAGTCGCCCAGTGATTGAAATTAAATAACAAACACAAAGCAGTTTGCCCCGAAAATGGGTGCTGTTCACCTATGAGCTTCGTCCCAGTGATTTTGGCTTAAAAAATACACTGGACACCACATGTAGGTGAAAAGATATATTTCACTGAAATTCCACACTCATTTTTCAATTGAACCATGCCACAGTATTGTTCATGATGATTGAAGTCAAAATGACAAAACTGATATTAAGTTCACGTTCACTTTATTACATTTATAAATAGTTCATTCAATTTATATCAAATAATAAACAAAAAAGTATGCACTTCATTTATATTGAATGACATTGAATTTGTGAATAAAATATGCTACTCTGTTAAAAACTATCATTAGAAACTTTCAAGTACGTCCCTGTCAGGGCGAACGATTCACTGCTAGGATTCCTTGACGAAAATAAAAATCCTCAAGTATACCTCAAAAAATGCAAGTTGATTGTAGGGGGCGCATTCGTACGGGTGTATTTTCTGCCTCGGTTCGTCGTTATCGGGCTAGATGTCGCGCGCGATTGTATCAAACGCGATTTCCACAGGCATTGACTAACTATCTTCTTTCTCTATAAACAATGATATTAGTTATTTTAAAAAGAGCTGACAAAAATGCTTATGCAGGGTTATTATTTTGACCATCTGATTTAAACATTTCCTTCTATAAGTTTGATAATATTTTATATTATGAAAATAGTGCGCTAAGTATGGATTACGTATAAAAAATATACAATTTTTTGTTAAAATATTGATGATGAAATGAGCTAACTTTATGAATGATTATATCACAAAGTGGTTTTACAATATCTCCAGAACGAGCTAAATGTATAACTCATTCATGATTGTCATCGTCGTCCCCACTTATTTCTTCTTCCTCGCCCCTGCTTCATCTTCGTCTGACTCTAAGACGTTACCACTGTCATTTTCGTTTTCGCGCTATGATATGTGTGCTCTACCAACTGACGGCGACGGTACAAGGTATATAGTAGCATATTTCCTATGCTTTGTATTATACGACATCTTTACACGTATAGGATATATAATTTTTCATGTTCAGTAGCTGCAGTATTGTTTTACATATACATCAATTTTGTAATAATTAAAAATGCACCAACATATATTTCTTACGAATCTGTTAAAATTACTTACCAGGAACTTCAAAATATTAGAGAAACCTAAGATATTATAGGAATGTGTGATGGTTCATCTCAAAAGAGGACGATGCGAGGAATACGGAATCAGCTCGTAGACTGGAGCATCCTACATCATATTGATGCCGGAAAGACGTTTATTTACTTGGGGGTGGAGCAACGCCGCTCCCAAGAGGTAATTACAGAATTACAGTAAAAAACTCTCTCCGCGGTTAGTATCAGCATAAACTCCGATAGATCTGGTCATCAGAACTGTCGGGAAAGAATGAAGTTGCTGCAACTGATATGCTTGCCATTTCTATTCTACTCTACCTCTTTGGAGTAGTAAAATGGACTCAAGAAGAGCAGCGACAACTCGACGTAAATGCTAACAAAATTATGCATCTTCATAGGAGTTTTCATCCTAAATCGTCCGTCCCACGGCTATACTTCCCCAGACAACGAGGAGGACGTAAACTTTTGAGTTTGGAGTGTCTACAGAACAGAATGGTACTGAATGGAGCCTGTAACGTCATCAGGAGTTCTGATCCCATTCTCTGCATAGTCTGTGACCATAAAAAAGCAGGGATCGGAGCATTTCTTTTTAAGGCAGATGCATGTACAGCCGATGAACTTGGTCTCGTGTCCTACACTGACACTGTCACCGAGTTGGAATCCGTTCAGAAAAAGCTCTCATCAAAGCTGCGGAGACTGAGGCACTCCTGCAGCTTCATACGAATAAGCCAATGCATGGGGTCTACATCAAGAACATCGAAGACCTTGGCTCATCCAAAAATCTGACCTTTGCCTTCCTCAGGTCAAGTGAGCTGAAGTCGGAGACCGAGGGATTCATAATGGCCTGGCAGGATGGTATCTTCAACACCTTAGTCTATCGTAGTCGCGTGACGGGTCCAGCTTATGCGGTCTCAGCCTATATCCACAGACATAACGCGGTGCTAAGGGTGTTGTACTACCACTTACGACTCTCGTATGGTATAGACGAGACAACGGTGTTGCCTTATGCTCCGCGAAAGAATGAGAAGTGCCCAATTTATTGGAACTACCAATTTCTCAACCTCGGGCAAATGCAAGCCAATGGGTGAGGTGAATAAAATCTAGTAATTTATCTTCTTCATTTATTAATGAAATGAAAAAGTCTGTCTCAGGAAAGTACGTATAAGCATTCACTTCAAATTTATTCTTTTCACATCCACCACTTCGACGATATTCATCATAGAAGTTTCGGCTCCTGGCAAAACAAAAATCGTAAGAAAAGAGGAGGAAAGGCGGACTAAATATCGAGATCTTCTCTTCGAATTCCGCCGGCTTTACCCAAACCATTCTGTTGAAATGATGGTTTTGAGTCAATGGCGGAATGATGGAAACACTGCTCTCGAACCTAAAAATCATACCGGCTTGCCGTAATATGGCAGAAATCTTAGACGGATGGGTGCAGAAGGCCGTCATCCTTGGTTTACTCTGTCTACTCAGAGCACATGATTCTCGGACCCGATAGTCACTCTCCTCAAAGACTTCAAGAATAGTTATTGCGAATAACTGACACCAGCACGCCCTCCGGATGTATCGGGGCTCCGGAGACAGGGCCTGACTGTGACATTCCTAACTAGGCATCATCAATAGAGCATGAATAGAGCATCAATAGAGCATTTTTTTCCTAACAAAAATACTAGTAGAAAACCGACTGTGTCATCACATGAAAGACTGTCTGTAGTTATATTCTGTTATGTTTTCAACTCGCAACTGTCATTTATTTATTTGTTATAAACATTTAAATAAGACAAAAACGTGTTTTTAAAAATTGTTTTACTTATAAAATGAAAACTAATAGAGCAATCTGGTTGTTCCAATCGAAAGAATTGTGCATAATTGAAATATAAACAATGTTTTACGACCCGATCGGATCATTAGTAACGGAGGAAAACCTGAAAAACCGGAAAATTTCATGATTTTTTAAAAAATTCATAACTCCGTCATTTTTCAAGAAAAAGGGTTGCCCCTCCTCATGAAAGTATTGAATCATGTGCACTTTATGTGTACACAAAACAGGCTCTGACGGTTCATTAGTTTTGGTACAATTGCAATTTGGATTTTTTTGCACAATCTTGCAGCGTGCCTGGATGCTCCAGTGATAGTCTGATTTCAATTTCTAAAACAGATTTTTAAAGTAGAAGTTAAGTACCCCAAAACGTATATTCTCATTTTGCGCTAAAATGCTGCGGAGTGGGTAAAAACGACCGAGCTGGTGGAAGCGGTCGAGTGGTAGGAGAGAGCGGTGGATGATTTGAAGCGTATTATCACGTAACCCATTCATTAAAACAATTCCCTTCATCTCCCAGACTCTCCTACCACTCGGCAGCTAATGCGGGCTCAGCCGTTTTCAGTCATGTTTGCATGCATTTTTCACCAATTTCTCACCATTGTAACGCAAAATGAGAAAATACGTTTTGTAGTACTATACTTACGTGAGTACACACAAAGTACACTTAAAGTACACACTCAATACTTTCATGAGAAAGGCCAATCCTACTTCTTGAAAAATGGCGGAGTTATGAATTTTTAAAAAAATCGCAAAATTTTCCGGTTTCCCCAGTTTTTCTCCGTTACTAATGATCCGACCGGGTCGTCAAACATCCCATTTTGTTCGTATTTTAATTATCTACAATTATTTCCATAGGAGCAACCAAATTGCTTTATTAGTTTTCATTTTATAGGCAGAACAAATGTAAATAACACGTTTTTTGTTATTCAAATGTTTATAACAAATCAATAAATGACAGTTGCGAGTCGAAAACATACCAGAATATAACTACGGACTGTATTTTATGTGATGGCATAGTCAGTTTCCTACTAGTATTTTTGTTAAAAACTCACCCATTTTGTGCTCTATTGCTTGGTGTAAACAGATAATAATGACCCGGCATAAATAAACGTTTCTATAATTTTTTATGGATAAATAATATGCTCTAGGTAGAACAATCAAGCCTTTTGTTATATAGTCTTAGAATAACTGTTTCTAATCATATGCCAAAGGGCTTGTGTGGGAAGATGATATTATTTTCTGGAATGATTTTGTTAAATAAATCATGTATAATTAATATGATGACCCTGTCCGACACTCAAGCCTTTTGTTATTTCGTCTTAAGGCGGATTTAGCGGATTCACAATGCATAATTTAGTGCATATGCGTAGTTTTAATTCACACCTAATCCATCAAAGTTCAATACAGGGACTCAATTGAAATGATTTACCCGTTTCACAATTTATAAAGATATCCCTGTGTTGAACTGTTATGGAGTATGCAGAAAAATTACGCATTTTAAATCAGGAAAAGTCGCGTTAAAATTACGCATATGCAATAAATTATGCATTGTGAATCCGCTAAATCCGCCTTTAGAATCACTTTTTCTAAGCATATGCGAAACGGCTTGCGTGAGAAAATGGTGTCAATTTCCTTACAATTTTCCTGCAAGTTTTTCATGTTCTGAAAATTTGAAGGCCACGCTTTACACTCAAGCCATTATTTTTAACGGACTCTTGAATTCATAAGATTTTTTTGCAAATAATTTCGTTTATTGGAAAATAACTGAAAAATCGAGAAGTTCGGTTGAAGTTCTATTCATCCATTCGCGCCACTCAAGCCATTATGTTTTTCGGTCTAGTGACGATGTAAGTTTTCATAGTTTCGATGGGCTTGTATGAGAAAATTTAGATTCATCTTTACAAGATTACGCCCTCATTTGAACCCTTTAGCCACCTGCAACACTCAAGTCTTTGGTATTCCGAGGCCAGGTTCTATCAATTAATAATTAGGTGAACACGGCTAGCGTGAAAATATGAGCAACATACTCCTTTTATTTCTGTTCTGGAAAATCGAATTTTCCATATGTTCTCCCCAGGAGCCACTCGTAAATTTCATTCCATTTTACTCAACATCGATGTACTTTTCAACCCTATTCCAGGCTTGTATGCGAAAATGTGTCACCTAAATCTGTCACTATCTGACGGTCTATTAGAACAACACGAGCTGATTATTCAAGCGTCTGAATGACAGGACAGCTACATTCAAACTGAGGAATACGTACATTATTAGCCAACCTAACTTGACCTGACTTACCTTACGTAGATAGCTGCAAGCATGCAAACTTAGTTGAAAATGAGTAAACCGCTAGCTAACCGAACTTGACCTGACTAACCCTATGTAAACAGAATAACGATACCTTTAATGAAACGAAAGAAACACAATTTTGTCTTATTTCCACTAGTTTTTTTTTATATTTACGACCGGTTGGTTTTATACTTGATAATGGGATAAATCCCGAAACCGGTCGTAAATATAAAAAAAACTAGTGGAAATAAGACAAAATTGTGTTTCTTTCGTTTCATTAAAGTGATCATGAATTTCCACAAAATAAACAAGTCATCAATTACACAAATCAGAATAATGATACAAAATTGTTACGATATAATAGACCAAGCTATAGAGGTTTTTTCACCCACAAAATAAAAGACTCAAATGGCCTATACTAAATCGCTTTGTGGAATTTTTTAATCAAGCAATAGTGAAAAAAATTACAACTTTTTAGGATTTTTGGAAATATCTGAAAGATCATTCAATGAATCGTTTTACAGTCCATGGAAGTTTTGTAGAGATTTATTAAACCTACAAAATGAATTTGCATACGACCAGATCGGTGCATTTTCCACTGAAAAAATCCTGGAAAACATCGAATAAGAATCCATTTTTCAAAAATTTATAATTTTTATAAATCTAAAGCTGGACCATGGGCTATTTAAAAGCTGCGAAACAATATAAAGTACCCCGTGCCCTCAAAGGATTTGCAACCACAGGGATCTATTCTACTAGGTGAAATATTTTCATTGAAGACCGTTTTCTAGCGGTTGAACACCAAGAGGCTGGTGGCGTTACACCTACTGTCAATAGTGCTGCCCCAGTACCCCAACTATCAATAATTCCACCCTACAGTCAGTAAACTACACCGAAGAAAAAGAAAATGAAAACCGAAATGCAAATGCGTCAATAGCAGTTGGTCCAGAAGATATTTCTCCAATACCCACTTATCTCAAAAAAAATTGAAAATCTAAATGTTTATTCAGTAAAAATAAAGTTGTATACCACATTAGGCAACTTTACTCTACGTCTTCCCTCGCTCACGCAAGTCTCTCGAAGACTTCTGAGGGTTGCACGTGAAATTGGTTGACGGAAAATAACAATTTTAACAATTTTAACTTCCTACTATTTTGTGGGGTATAATATTTTACATGAAGTAAATTCTTCGATGGGAAGTGTTTACTTAAGTTAGAAGTATATATAAACTCGTAGTAAATACTGCTTATACTATTGCTCCAGATTTCGCCTACCTATCTTTGGCACATTTAACTTCGTGAGCAGTTTGAGGAGAAGACATCCAGACATTTTTCTTCGACACAATTTTTTTTGAAACTTCAAAATTACTTTTGACACGGTTGTTGATGTACTAACCCCGAAATCTACATCCAGTTCTTGTTGAAACTCAGGATCACTTATAGCCGTATGCATAGTCAATTTCAGCGAGTCGCCAGAGTTTCGCCGCTCGCTACACAAGAACTATAATGCACAGTCGAGCTCCAAAATAGTGGTACATCGCCAGCGTTTCGCCAAAATGTGACTTATCGCGTAGTTGTCATTCTTTTGGAGCTCAACTGTGCATTATAATCCTTATGTAGCGAACGGCGAAACTCTGGCGAGTCGTTGGCGATTGACTATGCATACGGCTGTTAGAGTTCTTTAAAATACCTCAATTTTCGTTACATTTGATGAAGCTGTGCCCATCAATTCAATATGATTTCCTAAGAACTCTCTAGCTATCCATTCAACATTGTTTGTATTGAAGCTAAACCTACATTGCTTAATAAGTAGCAATGTACCTAAAATAATTGACTAACCGAAATAATTTTCCGTATTGTACGTTCTACGTTCACATATTTCCCTCCGTTTCCAACCGTAGTTCATAAATAAAGCTATAATACCGTTTCATTCGAAAATGTGAAGTTACACTTACACCTAAAAACTACACCAAACACTCCCAAATGGAGGCAATACTAGACAACATTAGTAATTTAGAAGTAAATAAAGCAAAGTATAGAGTAATTGTTCGTAGTATTTACTTAAGTGTTACTTTAAGAATTATGTGGAGTAATTGTTTTAATTTTTTTAAGTGAAAACTACAACATGGGGCATTTATTTGAAGTACAAGCAAATACTCTTTTTAATCATACCGCCCATTGTCTTTCACGATTCGACATATATAGGGTGTTCCTTAAGTACGTGTAAAAACTTTAGGAGCATGTTGCTGACGTCGATATAAGACAAAAAGTTCCCATAAACACATGTCCGCAAGTCATTCTTTTCTAAGATACAGAGTGACAAAGTCTAATTCTTATATTTGTTTTTTGTGAATAAATTCCAAAATATTTGTGATATTCGAGGAAAGTCTGGTACCTGGGATGATTTTTCAATGACAAAATCAAATTTTATGTTAATTGTGAGAAAACTAATTTCTAATTGAATTTATTTTAAATTTAAAAATCTTGTCATTCAAAATCACTTGCATCGAATATTTCAAATCTCAATAACTTGAAAACAGTTGCTCGCAGTAGCCTCTACCAAGAATATATTTTTTACAAACCAAATAATAAATATTACCAGATACCAAACTTTACCCAAATATCAAAATAATTTTGAAATTATTCACAAAAAATAAAAATATGAATTAAACTTTGACACTCTGTATCTCAGAAAGGAATAACTTGCGGACATATGTTTATAGGAACTTTTCTTGTTATTTTGATATCAGCAATACGCTCCTAAATTTTCTACACGTACTTAAGAAACACCCCGTATAATGCTAGGGTTGCGTCGTGTCATAGAAGACAATGCCAATATACCACCGAGCCTTATGAGGCGCCGCCGCCGTTTGGGTTAAATGTGATTTTTCAAATATATAAAATTTCATGTCAATATATTTATTAGTTGTAGCAATATTTTTTATTCTTCATTCCGATATATTTATTTTCTACCAAACACAAAATAATTACATTTCAAACGTTGCAAATTTATTAAGACATGAAAACCCATATATTCATAAATTCGGATGGAGCAGCCGACGCGATTTAATACAAGCTTTAATTTTTTCAGTTCTGAGGTTATTGACTCTGAATAATCCTATGATTATTCAAAAAAACTAATGAAAACATATTCTGATTTTATATTCTGGCGGCTGCAATATCATACGGCTGCTATATTCTCGAGAGTGTAATAAATCGCGTAAATCTATTGAAAAAAAAAAATAGAACGAATTTATAAATATATGGGAATTCACATTTTTGTATGTTTGGAATGCTTGAATCGTAAATATATTGTGTTCGATCAAAAATAAATATATTGGAAAGCAAAATCATAAATATTGCTACAACTAATAAATATATTGGCACAACATTTTATACACTGTGTTTCACTTCTCATGGACCCTCGTATCTTAGGTAATTTTTGACGTTGAACTATGAAATTTCCAGTATCGATAGATGAACTAGAAACACCCCCATTTCTTCCGCAATTTTCGTCGTAGAATCATGGTGGAGCTCGAAATACGGACACCCGGTATAGGAATACAATAGTTATGCCAGAAAATCTGACTGATTGTTCTCCCAATGTACAACATCAACTATGAGAAATATCTGGAAAAACTATCTGGCTAGTAGGGAATATGCAAGTGATTTAAATTTACTTGATTTTTTTACCTCCGATACTTTTTTGTCTTGACATTACACCTACACCATTAGTTTATCATTTAGTTTGTATTTAACTCCATAAAACTTCAATCAAAAAGTGCATAATAAGCGAGCGGAATTCAAATTTGCGAAACGCATCACCATTGGTCGAAACGAAGAATGACGTCACATGGCACGTAATGACATTTATCTTTTTCATAGAAAATTTGTTTTTATTTATATATTTGTAGTGTTTTCCATTACATAGTGCGATTTTGGTCTAGTGACAATTGTAAATTATCAAGAGCAATGACTAAAAGTGGTTTTGTCAAAGCACAATCCGACAATACCTGAACTGATAAGTAGTAATAGTTTATCAAATGATAGTTTTCCTTTTGTCACTTAGGTGAGGCAGGTACAAACAGAGTTATCTCCCGCTTGATATACAAAACATTTATGCATATAAAACTTTCTTCTGATCAATTCACTTCATGTTAACTATCGAAATACAATGTACTCACATTGAAATGATCTTCACAACAATGTAAATGTGATATTGGAAATACTTCGCCTCTTCTCATAACCTTACACCATTGTTTACGTATTGTCGCATCTCTTGGAACAGAAAAAATACTTTATTTGGTGTACTTATAATAAATTGTGTTTTGGCATTCCGGTACTAGACAATACCTATAAAAAGGTTTTTTAGCATTTTCCATTCTCGTAATAGCGATTAAAACTGCAAATCTCTAACCTAATTAATAACTGTCAATAGTGTCAATGGCCATAACTATAGAAAGGCTTGTTCATTGAAGACTGCTCTGGTTGATCGAGATCACTTTCACATATGTTCACCTCCTCTCCCTAAAACTTGTACTGCATTTGTCTTACTCTTTTATAAAATATCAATTTCAAGCAAGTAGAGCAATCAGAGTACTTCTCAACGAACGACAATGAAAAAGAACAACACTGATCGCGCCATGTGACGCCATCCACTGCGCGCGAAAATGGAGGCGTTCAAAAAGGTCAAATTCAATCGGTATTTTATATGTTATTTTAAAAATTAATTCCAAGACTTTCAACAGTATTTATATTTTTTACTATGTTGTAACGAAGTAGAAAATTAATTGAACAAATAAAAAAAAAATTATGCATATTCCCTATTATTGTTCTCCCAATGTACTCATCAACTAAGAGAAATGTCTGAAAAAATATAGGTAATTGTTCTCCCAATTTATTCATGAATTGGGAGAAATATAAATATAAGGAGAGCCACAATAGGCCACGGGCTGTGGTTGAGGGCCCACTCACATTTAAACCTAACCTGAAGAAGCCGAATGAGTATGTAATAGAAAGATCCAGCATATGAACATAACCATTAAGAACCGAATTCTTAAAATTTTATGAAGTTCAAGAACGAATTTACTTTCTACCGATGTTTCCTAAGACACCTACAAATGAACGAACAAAATATAACAACACAAAAATGTCGGTCAGTTCATAATAGTCGGCTTATATCGACATTTTGTGTTTCCTAAGTGACCGTACTATAATGTTTGATGGAAATATTTCCCACTAACGGTAATTATTATAATAATATTGCGTTTGATATATCGTTTGATTTCATTCTGACTCTCGCACTTATAGATAGTGATTGACCATCGCACCGGTGCGCGAAAAAATGCTTGTCACTTTGCTTGCCGCTTGTTTTTGCATTTTACAGTGCAGTGTTCTTGCCAGTGAATATCCTCAAGTGGAAATTAGTGACGGATTATTGAAAGGAAAGTTTTGGACAACGAGAAACAATCGAAAATTCAGTGGTTTTACCGGCATTCCTTATGCCAAGCCGCCTGTTGGGTCTTTAAGGTTTCAGGTAATTGAGCATAATAATAATATTAAACACATACATTTCAAAAAATATCAAAGTGTATCATTGCAATTCCAAATATTATATTAGAAGACAGAAAACCTCAATGAATTGTAATAAAGGTGCTGAAACACACGTTTTGAAGAACTGCAATTCTTTAGTACACAACTAGGATGGTGCCAAAAAGAATTTTTTCTACTACCGCTTACTAAAGCAGCCTTTGACGCTTTCAGATCTCAACGCAAAGTTGACGTTTTTCGAGGAATGTCATTTTTTGACAGCTTTTACGCTCTAGAGCGAGAATATTGAAAAAACGCTCGATCTCCCTAGCTTTTGTTGAAAACGAACCTATTTTTGTAAGAATTATATGTAGGTATATGTTTTGTAAACTTTTAAAATTCAACAAAATGATAATCAAAATAAACTACCTGAGTTAATTGAAGTGAAATAAATTTCGATGAGACTCTTGAATCCATCTCTTAAATTGTTTTTTGAATGAGAATAATGACTTGATGTATTTTTCATGTTAATTTTATTTTATTTATAAGGTGACATTGTATTTACTATTGTAAATGAATTAGTTTTTCAACTAAATAAAGATATATATATATATATATATCCCTTTTATATGATTTGGAATTAAATCATAGTAAAATGGCAATAAATATTTGAAATTTTTCTGAGACCTTGTTTTTTTAACTTTATTTTTCACTGTGACACTATTTTTATTCCTTGTATTATAAATATATTATATATAATATATATAAATCATTATGTTGTTATCCAAATTGTTGTCTTATATTCATTTTCTTTGATTCTTTGTACAGTCTATCACTTGGATATAAATAGCTTTTTCTATATATGATTTTCAAAAACCGTTTCTGAAGAACATCAAGATTTCTATGGTGGTATTTCATGAATCCTCCCCAAGCCAAAATCCCATAATTCAATTGAGAGTGTATTAATGAAAAATAAAGAATGTCATGGACATGAACATGAATGTTTTGGGATACTTGAATTTTGATAATAAACCGCAATTTCCTCAAAAGGAATTCTATTTGTTCGTTCCATTTAAGATGCATGTCAAGCATAATCCCTAAGTACTTGATACTATCTGTTTCTTAGTATTATTATCAATTATTAGTGGCCCCATGTCTGGAAGAGTATTATTATAAAATGTGAATGGCATATATTTCGTTTTTTCAAAGTTTATTGTGAGCAGGTTATAATCAAATCAATTTTTAATCTATTCAAAATCTAATGTAGTCTCAGTCTGTAATTCAGTACAGTTTTTTCTCCATATAATATAACTGTATCATCTGCAAAACTATGAATTTCACCCTTAGTATTAATATAAAAAAGGTAATTGAGATAGATAGAAAATAGCAGTGGTCCCAAAACTGTCCCCTGTGACACATCAAATTGAAAGATTGTTTGTTCACTCCTAGCTTCATCAATTTCGACATGTTGAGTTCTATTTTCTAAGTAATTTTTGAGAAGATCATAAACTTTTCCGCGAAATCCAATATTCTCTAATTTCATTAATAGTCGTTTATGGTCAATTGTATCAAAAGCTTTAGCTACGTCCAAAAAAATAGCCATAGTTGAATTTTGATTTTCAAGATGTTGATGTATATTATTAGTCAGATGATAGATAGCATCCTGGGTTGAAACGGTTTTTCTAAATCCGAATTGTTTTTCTGAAATTTCTCAAAAACTTTTGCTAAACTTGAAATTAGTGAAATAGGCCTATAATTTTTAGCTCCAAATCTATCACCACATTTTTATATTGGTTTGATAATGCCCACTTTGAAAGACTTTGGATTTTGACCTGAATTCAAGATAAAATTCATCAGATGAGTCAATGGTTCTGAAATGATTTTACTTAAGAATATTAGTATTTCTGAAGTGATTTTATCAATACCTGGAGATTTTTTCAATTTCAACGATTTTATTATTTGTTCTATTTTAATCGGGTTTGTGTCTTCTAGATAAAATGTTTTCAGTGTTCTGGGTGGTTCAAGTATGGGTGTTTTTTTAGACCGAATAATTTTTTTATTAATTTTTTCTGCTACTCCCGTGTAATAATTGATGAGATGGTCTGAGATAATCTCTTTATTGTCTGTTATTGAATTATCACTCAATTTCATAGATTTTATTCCTTCAACGGTTTTATGTTCATTACAGATATTTTTTATACATTTCCATAAACTTCCAAGGGAATCACTACTATCTGTGATCTGTTTTTGATAATACTTTCTTTTAGCTTCTTTAATAAGGCAGTTTAGTCTGTTTTTATAAGTAATACTAGTGCATTCTTAAGTTCTTCACAGAAGTATTTGAAATCTTTATTAGTCAAACCGGAACACTTCAAATGGTACCACTTCTCACACGTACTTCTACATAATATAGCAGTCTGACTGGCAGTAATGTTTTGGCAACATTCACCACATGGATATTCGGAGGGCCAGCAGTTTTTTCATCTTGGGTGCTTATTTGGAAATTGTCGATCGTCTTTCTAGTTTGCGAGTTTCCACTGATTGGGCATTTCAAAGGAAGGTAATCTTTTTCTTCATCTGATGTATTGTTTCTTTCAAGCTCTTTGGTATTAGAAATTGAATTTTTTCTTGTATTTTTAGATTTCATTCCCATAATTTCAAAATGAAAATTGTCAAAGTGAAAGTTTTCCTTGTCAAAAAATTTGGTTTTCCACAAAACCTGAATTCAAGGAACGATTCTTGGTATTCTCCACTATCTTTGAATTTCTTACTTGTTTTTCTACCCACTCCCAATGCCAAACGATTTTTCAACAGTAGTATTCTTTTACAAATGGATATTAGATGGTATAAATGACGTTTTCGTGCAGACTTGATGAATTAAAAACATTGAAATAATTGTTGAAATGTCTACTTTGAAAAGGTCTATCTTACTTGGTGGTTTATTCGTATGTTATATCACAAGACCTATAAATTTAATTGATTAAACTATCAAAATATTTTGCGTATGATTTTGCTTAGAAAAGCGGTCGAGGGGTTTTACTTTGAAATTATTGTGCATGAAATTATTTATCAAAAAGCACAATCAAGCAAAAAATATTTTGATAGTTTAATCCATTAAATTTTATCAGTCATGTGATATCCGACAAGATTATTTTTTGAATGAGGTAGATTAAAACCAACAACAAAGAATTTTATTGATAATGAACACCGACATTTTCTAACAATTTCTTTATTATAAGTACATTGAGAAAATTATTATTTTTACTTTGTTTCCGTAAAGTTCTACTAAAAATTGCAATTTGTGTAGGTCACAAATGTTTGTTTTTCATTGCTATTTATATTAGATGAGACATTGGTATTTAATGAAGACGATTGGACAAATGAAGCTGGAACAGAGGCTTAAAGATTGTTGGCAGTTGTAGGTAGACCGGTTGTTTTAATATCATACATGTTTCTCATTTTGTTAATTATATCCAGATGATGAGTGGGATCCATTCTAAGATATGGTTTAATGGAAGTTGCGCTGTTATGTCCTGTGATTTTGATTAGTTGCTGTTCTTGAATTCCACTTTTATTGGTTAGAATGGTTAGATAATTTTGCTACTTGATTACGATTGTATGTGTTGCTTCTCGGGTCTATTTCAATATTTGATTTATTCTTATCGGACAATTTTTGTACCAAGTAGTAGATTCGGGTCTTTTCCAAAAAGGATTCGGGGTTAAGAATAACCTATCTGATTTAATATTATTGCGTCTTTTGCTGAGAAGCTTTTTAAATAGTCTTACAGGGCACATTTTGGTTTCTGTATAGTATTCTGAACCAACCATTTGCTATCCGCATGCTTTTTATAGCGTCCTTGTGCATCAGTTTTAGTGAAAATGGAGTTGTAATCTATTTTACCTACAACAAGAAAAAAATTATACTTCTAGACAGAAATGCTTTTTAACATTTTACCTGTAGAATTTCCTTTATGGTCGACTTCTTCTTCAACGTAACTAATTAGACAGAAAGTCGCTTCGCCACCTCTCCACGCTAATTCAACGGCTATTATATGGTAGAGTTTTTTTTGCAATCCCTCGGGAGTATTCTCGTCCCATAATTCAACTGTTTTCAGATGTTCTTCATCACTTGAAGCAGAAGAGCTTTCTTTTCTTTTAATTGGGTTTTGTTGAAGAATTCTGCGTTTCGCCTTTCTTGCATCTCTGGCAGTTTTGAAAACTACATCTTTAAATGGATCGAAACTTACAATATATTGAACGTGGTATATTTCTTGCAGTTTTTTGGCTACGATATTCCACATTGTCTTCCCACACCTTCTTTATATTATTCCGTTCCGGCTTTCTTCCGCATATTAAACCCCCAGCATTTCAATATTACAGCCAATTCATCAATTCTGGTATCTTCATAGAAAGAGTAACCTTTTGTCTTATAAAAGTCGGAATACTGTTGCCATACACAAGTATGGCTTTTCATAGTATTGACTGGTGTACTGTTATGAATTGCCAAATTGATATTTTCACACGAAATTTAGCTGAAACGTGAATTCATTTTTGCTTAAGCTTTAAATACGAGACGTTTTAGAATCAAACGCTTCATTGATGATGTTTGTTAATATATTACTTTGGTTACGCATCCCAACAATGCATTGAACAAGATGTATGGAAACCATGGTGTTATCACTGATTCGCTCTTGTTTCAACAAAGTTGTTGAGACTATAATAATTGCACTGATACCGTTGGCTTCATTCGTCGATGGATGGCGTATAAGTCGAAAATAACCGAGTTTCCAACATTCCGAAGTACTGAGTCATAATTATTTTATTAAAATTTGAATGTTCACAAATTATGGTTAATGAATATCGCAACAAATAAAATTCAATGTTGAAAATTACATAACATGACACTTGTCCAAGCGTCATCATGAATCCGTAATTTTGCCGCCATCTGTGTGCTAAAGAGGTGAAACGGTATCATCGCAGTAAAAATATCACGAATCAAGTAGGCCGTACCTTAACACTTTTGTATGTCGGTTTCACAGCTATAAGAGATCACACCAGGGTTTATATGTATCTTGGCATTGAAGAAGCCTTTGCTGCGAATTTTTCATGTGAACATTTCAAATTCTGATGTATTTTCGTTGCCTTATGTCAAAATATTTGTCTAGAAATCCTATCGAAAATGGAGTTTTCACTGATGAAAATCAATATTAGGTCATTCAAACGATTAAGAAATTATTTTTTTGTATAAACTGTTGCCAAGAATTGTAATGGTCGATTTCACCAACTGATTCCTAAAGTTAGGAAATACCTAAATCGAATTTAGTAATGCCCAAGTGAAATGTGTGTTTCACCAAGCGTTAAGTAATGCTTTAAAGTGGTAGGAAATACCTAACGTAGGTATTTCCTGTAGGTATTTCCTATCACTCTTAAGCAGTACTTAACGTGTGGTGAAACGCAAATTGCAGTTGTATATTCCTAAATTCGATTTAAGTATTTCCTAACTTTAGGAATCAGTTGTTGAAATCGGCAATGAGATTTCCTAAAAAAGACAAAACGAAAACTAATATGTAGGACGAAAATTTAATCGCGATTAAACAGCTCTTGTGAAATAATCACTTATTTATACAAAATATATTCGAATAATGGTGGTGTCTGTTCTATTTCATCATTAATGAAATAATCATCGTTAATAGTTATTTATGCAACAAGTGCAAAAAGTGAATGTTTATTGCACTCGACGTGAAATTGTCAACACGTCGAGTGCAATAAACAATTTTTGCACGAGTTGCATACAACATTTTTTCTACGTTCATGCAAAAATCAAAAAATGATTTATTGAGGTGCGGCACTAGGTGCAGGAAAATGAAAAGCGCAACTTGAATACTTTATTATTAATATCGATTTGCATTGAAACATGAACTAATACGTTACGAACAATTTAACTCAAATTTTATTTTTACCCTCAATGTTGAACAATTGGTGCAATTTTCAATATGAATATTTCGTAGTGAAGTACCTATTGCCAATCTCACAGAATATCTGCTAAATATGTAGTAGATTTAAACGTTTATGTTTGTCATGATGATAGCACGTTGAAGTAGAATGACAGATGAGTGCAATAAAAACTTTATTGCACTAGTGCAATAAAGAACTTCTCTTTCCACTGAATATAGTTCAATAAAGTTTTGCTTTTTGCATGAATGCAGAAAAACAGCTTAAAATTGAGAAACTAGTCCCTCTCCCTGAATCATGATTTTCAATAATTTTTTCATTATTTTTATAAAAAACGTGATTTATATTAAATTATTTATAATAAAATATTTGAATACATAATTACACTACAAAATTAATTTCGTTTTTAATCGAGAAAATCATGATTCATAGAGACTTGTGTCGGTTTTTCTTAATTTTAAGCGGTTTAAACAATAAACCACCACGTTACACAGACCATTTTGAAGTAGACATTTTAACAATCAAAATGATCACTTTTAGACCTTTGAAATACAAAAATTATCAAGAAAATTGTTCGTGTTGTTCGAAAAATGTACATAACTCGAAAACTAGTATTCATCTGAATTGCAAAACAATCATGCGTATGCGACACCAAAAAAGACATATTTCAACAAATATTCATCTAAATTTAATTATTTATTCGAGATAAAAACATTAAATACTGAAAAATCGGTTTTCCGCCATTTTTACGGTTAATTTGAGGTTATGGTAAAGAATGTTGATTACAAAATTTTTCGATTTTTTCAATATCTACAACTTCTGTTTCGAACATTTTCCGCTAGAAGGCCACGTTTCGCAGCAAATTGCAAAAACGTATTCAACCCCTAAACTGCATCCCCATTTTACCATTTTGAGAGTTTTTGTGTTTAAATATTTTTTTCCTCAAAGTTGGAACCTCACCAACATTTTCCACCTTTTTTTTTCTTCACAAAAATTATAGACACCAGACTAAACAAAAAATTCTGGGTTTGAAAAACGGCGGAAAACCCACTATCTCATCTCCCCACCATACCCCTAATTAATAATTATAATATTACAATACTTTTTACCACAGGTCATATACGACGTATAGGAATAGTCAAAATACGGTACAATGAATACAGATAGGTGAAGTATTTTAAGCTATTCAGACGCACAGCACATATCTATACAGGGTGTTTCATAATTTAATGAAGATCCTAAAGGGCGATAATTGTTGGATGATTTTCCTGCAATTGTTTTATAACTGAGATACAGGGTATTGAAATTTAACATAAAAACAAGACAGCATTGTCTTTTCTTGTCAATTCTGGTACATACAAATGTAACAGAATGGACCGATTAAACAAAGCAGGCAAATTATAGGGGTTTCATTGAGGGCAGAATCAATCTAAAATAAATGAATTCATAAGTAGTATGGTAGAAAAATCATTACATATACTGGACAACACAATTTTAGCATAGCTAAATCTCTTAGTTAACACCAGAAGGTTTTTAAATTGAATTGCAATTAGTGTTAATGATAAAGCAAAAGTCTCTATTGATTGCTTGGTAACATATTATTGATTATGATTCTATACCCATATCAATACACCAACTGTTATTATGTTACACAAAGTACGCTCAAAGATAAATTATTCTAAGAGAAAGTTTTTTAAAAATTATTATCAGTGGCGTGCCCGTTGACATGCCTTGCAATATTTTCAAACAAAATAATGATCTGCCACTGTTTTTTTTTTCGAATGAACATTATTTTCATAATGGTTTTTCATCTTCTTATCAAAATGGATTCTTGGCTATTTTTTGTCTGGCGGATGGTCTTAGGTTTCAAAAATAAAATGCATTAATTTACTTGTCCCTATGCGACTTTTTCTCTTAGTCCCAATTTCAAATTTGTGATAACCAAAGCACCTATGCAATATTTTCATAATTTTATAGTAACTATTATTCAGTTTTACCATCACGTATGATTCAAAAACTATTTTTAGCGAAGGATACCAAGCCCTTCTTCTAATTGACCTGCGTTTGGAAAATTCCTGGTGTATTCCTTATAGCTTCACAGGAAACTATTACGCAGTTTCGCAATTCTTCCTTAGTTTGAATTGGTATACCATGAGGTCTTAAGATGTCTCCAGAGAAAATAATCCAGACTCTTAAGCTCTGGGGATATAGCTGGTCATGGCTCAGGTCCCCTACGACCTATCCCGCGATTATTGAAGTTTTGGTTGAAATATTCGCGTGCTAGGGCATTGAAATGATCAGATGCTTCGTCATGTAACATAATTGGCAAATTATCTACAAGAAACGGGTGATAATTATGCCCATTTAAAATGATGCGTTGTAGAAATAAGTCCCAATTAAGTAATCTCCACCAGAACCAGCCCATACATTTAATGAGAACTACTACTGGTGATGAGATTCCACGATGGCATGAAAATGATTATTATGTAATGAATCATTGTTTTGAAAAAACTAAATGAACACGCTTTTATAGTTGAAAATAGTCAGTAAAAATTAACTTTTATGTTGAAAAAGCTCGTGGTGCTTGATATCAGTTATCTTAATTTTTTATTGTTATAGATATTAGTAACCATTTCACTGCGCATGTCACACATGTGTAACATATCGGTTTTCTCTGCAGTGTGTATGTCACACATGTGAGTCACCAGCCGGTTTTCAATTAATTTTTCTCTTCTGTTTTCTTTTTTTGCAATTAAGTTTTCTCGTCAATGAAAGTGAATGCATGAATTTTGGTGAGCGTTTAAATAACTTCGAAGTGTTTTCAAATTTGAATTCGTTGCTAATTTTTTTTTCGCCAATTATACTATGGATCCTAACTGGATACTATGGAGCCGCCATTCAGGAACAATGTGACTACTGCTGTCGAAGCGAATGGGTTAAATGATGTGTTTGGAATATGTAAGTAAAAAGCTTTACACGCTTTTTTAAGATAAAAGTTATTTTGTTCTCCACTTTTTACTTCATACTGCTGTGGAAGCGTGTTTCTTCAATTTTTTTCAGAACCATACCTTATTTTTTAATTTCCAATTTCATCGGTCCTTGATTTGTGTGTGAAATTTTAGATTATTCGGAAAACTGAAAATTTAAAGATTCTCATTTTTATTATTCGAAATTCTTGCATAGCCGAAATTCTTGCATGTGTGCGCTAATTTTAGATTATTCGGAGAATTGGATGTGGGTGAAAAAAGAATTCAAAAATTATTATCATTATTGCTGTGTGCTAAATTTTAGATTATTCGGAGGAGTGAATGTGGGTGAAAATTGAACTTAAAAATTCTCATCATCATTCTTCATGAAATTCTTGTATTGTCGTCAGTCCTTGATATGTGATCCAAATATTAGATTATTCGGACTATTGAAAGAAGGTGAAAATTGAATATAAAAATTCACATTATTATTATTATTATTATAAAGTGCTTGTATTGTCATCGCTCCTTAACACCTTGACTGCCAAGAAATTCATACTGACTTTCCCATGGTGCCACAGAGAACGGGTACTGTGTAACAATGATATATGAGATAAGCCCACCATTCAGTTATCGCTTCACATAGCGATTTCAAATTTGAAGTAGAGGTATAGGATTGAAATATACGAAATTTTATTGAAACGTTCCTGAAATAATCCTACATGGCGAGTCAGAAGTGCTGACAACTTTTTTATAGAAAATTGCAACTTGTCCATTTTCATCAGCTTACCAATTTTCTCAGAATACTCATCACAAAAATGTATGGTTTGTTGATATTCGTCCACTAGATGGATCTGAAATCGAAAAAGTTTAATATTCGAATCGAACAATTTGAATGTAGTGGTATAGGGATGGGTTCATACACATATTTTTGTCTTTTTAGTCCAAAATAATAATAATAATAATTACAAAATAATATGTATATACTGCCAAATAAAAAGAATAAATAGTTCACGAAAAGAATAAAAGTCGAAACTTAAATAACTTATTAACCTATATCTAATTCAGAACTGACTTCTAATCATAAATGATGAATCAACATATTGATTAGAATTTTGATTTTATGGAGGACATTCTGCTCCTGAATTGAATTTTGTGGGTTTGTAACCTTCCACACTCTGAAAATGAATTAATGTGAGATCAAGATAATCTATAAAAGTGTAGAAGGGCAAATGAGTAAATTGTATATTGTTCAACAGGAAGATATCCTAGTCTGAAGTAAACTTTACAAACTGAGAGTTTATGAAATATAATATCCAAATTAGCTTTTCACAGAGGCTCTTCATGTGTCGGTAGTGATCAAGTTAGTGGTTATAATTGATTTTTAGTAGAATGTTGCTATTATTGCAGAAAGTGAATTCACTGATTTGCAGCTTATTCATAATATTGTTAAAGCATGTAAGTGCATGTAAAGAAGTAGTAATTTTACATAATCTGAATTTTTCTGGGGAGACTCAGTTTATTTATCAACTGAAAGGAAGACGTTCTGGTATGCCCAATGAATATCTACAAACATTCAATAAAGGTAAAAAAATCTGAAAAAATTCGTAGGCTTATAGAAGATATGTTCAATTTTTAAAATGAAATTACGGACGAATCTTAAGCCACTGCCGATAATGAAAAGAATGAAATTTTGCAGTTTAAAAACGAAAAATCTGAATGGCTGAATTCTGTTTGGTTACTGTAAAGAAACACCCTATGATTTTATCTTTGTATCAATCAAATTTGGTTGAATAACAATGGTACTTCTACTCAGTCAAGGCTACATGAATGGACCTCAACCTATAGAAATTAAATCCTGGGATTTATCAGGCTCACTCGGTATATGAAGGGTTAAGATTATAAGCTACATGTTGCCAATTATTGGCCAACCGATATGTCCTTTCAAAACCTGTTCGCTCCACAAATCATGACAATGAATTGATTTCAATTCTTCTTGAGAGTGTGTAATTTTCCATTTTACTGGCACTTTTCATAAAATGAGATTCATAACAGAAGAAACATTATGTAATTATGTGGTTATGAAAATATCGCCAGTTCCATTCAGAGGGCGGTTGATTATGAAGCAATATTTCTCAGAAAAGCCTATCAGGTATGGAATAAAACTATTCAAACTGTGCTATGGAAATTAACATACCTACCTAGATGAAATTTGCAAAAACGTTTTTTGAAAGAACGTGTTTCTGGTACATCAGTCGCAACAAACATTGTGTTGTTTTTGTCTGATAAACTTTCATATTCCAGAAAAAGACCCATTGCTGGTAATTTTGATAGTAGTGTATCACTGGATACCAAACTTGTTTGTAAAAGAACTCACTACATATATCATAATTTGTCAGGCACTCAGACAGAGTATTTATAACTGACTAAATCAAAAACAAAAGTTTGCGAAAAGATGATATTTGTTTAATACAGAATGATCTCGTATTTTTTGTCATTTAGTGAAAGGTTAAATCGGATATATTCGGTTTCAATACCAAACACCGTCGAAAACGGTATCAATGAGTCAGAAATTTCCAACTTGATGAATGCGATATGGAAATCAAATAGATTAAAAAATTTAGATGTGCGATTGATGAACCAGGAGCAATATTATACAGCATAATAAAAGAAAAGCTTCAGTAGATGTTTCTGATGTATCTGGCTATAATTAGCTACTCAGAAATTCAATGAATTTGTAAAAAAAATTGCATTTTCGATATAACGCTAGTTCACCACAATAGATTAATCCTAAAATAAAAGAGTCCATCGAAAAATCACAACTCATACGTGTAACCCAAGAACAAGATACACCTTAATCAGTTATAAAAGTTCTTTGACCATAGTCTGCTCTAACAGAACGAAATGCCGTGAGAGTCAAAAAACATTATTACCCAATCTATCAGTAGTAAAATGACTTAAGGTGGAATTTCCTAGCGACGTCCAGCGTTCGCGTCCCGCCGCGACGTCTGGCCGTTAGTGAGATATACAACGAATTTTCAATGCAACTGTTTTGTTTGAGGCGGCGCGATTCATCGTCTCAGCGGCCGGCCGTCGGCTATGAGGCGCCGTTTGGGTAAAAAGTGTTTTGTAAATATATTAAATTTTGTGTCAATATATTTATTAGTTGTGGCAATATTTTTTATTTTCCTTTCCGATATATTTTTATTTTGATAAAACGAAATATATTTACGTTTCAAGCGTTTCAAATATATAAAAACATGAATTCCCATATATTTATAAATTCGATCTATTTCATGTTGTCAAGAGATGGCGCTACCTACGCGATTTATTATACTTTCGAGAATATAGCAGCCGAATGATATCGCAGCCTCCAGAAAATATTCTCAGAATACTTTTTCATTAGTTTTGCTGAATTATCATTGGATTACTCAAAGTCAAATACCTTAGAACTGAAAAAATTAAAGGGTGTATTGAATCGCTTCGGAAGCGCCATCTCTTGACGACATAAAATAGATCGAATTTATAAATATATGGGCGTTGTATTCCTCATACAACGATATGGGCATTTACGTTTTAATATATTTGCAACGCTTGAAATTTAAATATATTGTGCTTGGCAGAAAATAAATATATTGGAGAGCAAAATAAAAATATTGCTTCAACTAATAAATATACTGACACAAAATTTTACATATTTGCAAAAACACTTTTTACCCAAACGGCGCCTCATAGTCGGCGGCCTCGTCCCGACTGCTCAAAAACATGTCAAGACGTGAACGCCGACACCAACAGTAACATTATTTCAATGTGAAATACGCGTGGTGGATATTACTACAACGTGATACAGAAATATACCAATTACAGACGACGAAATTTTGATTAATCAAGTATGTGAATATCCCTGCCGACCATTAACACAAAGACTTCAAAGATTTTCAAATTCGGGAAAAAATGTGGAACGAAATTTGCACAGTTTTATCCATGGGCTGCGAGTATTAAATAAAAAAATCCTTTGTTTTTTTTTACTTGGTTCAGAAAAGATCACTTATAGATTTGAGTTTTGTGAATAGTAGGGAGTCATGAAGTCAATTAATTTCTTTGTGTTTTCCCCAATATTTTTATCGATAAGTTAGATAATTGTCAGTTTATTCAGATTATTATTGTCGGTTCATAAGTCTCGTTCATGTCCTCGCGAATTTCGCATTTTTTTTGCGAATAAAATGGCTATGGACATGGTTATGGCTATGGACATGGTTCTGCATCAACGATTGGTCCAGCATAACTGGCAGCCGTTTTATTCGCAGAAAAATTGTGAAATTTTCTAGAAAATTCCCTTTCAATATGACAAGCAATTTTCACTTTTAAACTGCAGTCAACCAGAACACAAAACGCACTGGGGGTATAATTTCATTACAAAAACGCGGACGCCAGACGCTTCAAGCAAATCCAACAATCGTCGCGGCCAGCCGTTACTGCTGAACGTCGATGCGGGCCGCGAACGCTCGACGTCGCTAGGAAATCCCACCTTTACATATTTTTCTGAAAAATTCAATTAATTTTGAACATTTTCCATAGTAATAGACTGTAGGCCTACCTCACAATCCTTACATCTACAGTATTGTCCTAGTGCTTTCGTTGTGGTAAAATATTCTTACATGTTTTGAGGTGAATCAATACCATTACCTCTCCGTCTCTACTATTAGTTGTGTCGTGAAGTTCACAATCATTTTTACATTGTTCGACAGAACCCTTCCCCTTTTGTAATATTTGAACCAGAAAGATAGAGAATTGAATCAAAATGGAATAGATTTTCACAATAACTTGAAATTTTAAAAGTGGACAAATTTGCCTGCAACGTAACCAACTTCCAATTTAAGCTTTCTGTGTCGATGATGTTCCATTCGGTGAATATAAAAGATCGATACCGTTTTCTTTCCAACCATATTCACAAACGATTCATATGTTCATTCATCACGTACAAAAAAATTACGAGTTCAATATGACCTATATTCTGTATCACCCAGTACAATAACAGAGTTTTACGAAATACAAATTTGAGATTAAATGTTTTCACATAGATTACCATGATCCCTTTGTAGAAAAAGTGTTGGAAGCATCTGTAGTAGAGGTGCAAAATCGACGGTCATTATGACCGCTATGTGTTAATATGTGTGACAAATTTTAGATTATTTGAATTGAGCAGGTGAAAATTGATTTCAAAATTCTCATCAATACTATTGTTATTATCATCACAACTTTATTAAGGAATTCATGTACTATCATCTGTCCTTGATATTATGTATGCCGAATTTTAGATTATTCGGACGATTGAAAGTTGGTGAAAATCGAATTAACAAATTCACACCATTAGAATTAATATTACAATATTATTAGGAAATTCATTTATTGAATTAGTATGAAAACGTATGAAGACCGCTCATGAATCGATTTGGAGAAATGAAAAATCGCGAAGTTACACGTGCCACATAATTACGTATAATCACACCGTATTTACACCACACCGACAGATGAAGACAACACCACGTATCTCCCAATTTTGTCATTATTCACCTGAAGAATAATTGAAACGTTGCATAAAAGAAAAAGTAAAATCTTTCAATCCATTAAGACAATGGATTTCCGAAAGGTAGGTAATCAAGTTTGTATAGAGTTGGATTTTTGGATCTGGCAAAAAACTTTGCATTCTTGTAGTCCAAGCAATAGGGAAAAGTGCGTGCAAAAATTAATATCCAAAAACAAAAAATATGAGCGTATAGGAAATTGAAATTCAGCATGAATTTCTATTTCATGCGACTCGATCGTGATTACCGAACATAACCTAAAAAATTGGCAGTGTTGCGAAAAGCGGTTTTTTGTTGATAACTAAAAAACTACAGCTCTGATCGAAAAAAGTCAAATCAAGAAATTGTAGGCATCAAAAAGATCTATTAATTGAATCATATATAATTTTGCGATATCATTGATACTTTTCGAGTTATATCGGAAAGACCGTGAAAAATCGGGTTTTCTATAACTCGTTAACTGTAAGGTATTCAAACTTGTTACTTACCGTTATGTGCCTTTGACAAGCCAAAAAAGTCTTTCTTTGAAAAATTGATTAATATTGATTTTTTTTCAAAATATATGAAGTTTTCTCAAAAAAGATGCTGTCTCAATATGGCTACTCTTGCTCGGGGAATGATGCTACAGTAACGATTCATGGCTTATTTTTTTTCTGTAAGAGTTGTTCTTTCATATAATCGAATGGGTATATTGATTTTTTTTTAAATTTTAAGGGTCAAAAAATGACTTTAAAAAAATTGCACAATTTTTTTACGTGTTTTTTTTAATACATTGGTCAATTTTTTTATATGAATGACTTTCATGAAAATTGATTCCTAGCATGATTTCAAGCATTCAGAAAAAAAATTGAATTCCTACGATCACTAGGAGCCGAGATAATTTTTTTATTTCAAAAGAATCTGGAAGACGCAATAATCATCGTACAGCATCGTACAGCATCGTACAGCGTGCAGGCGTGGAACGCGATAGCTGCAGCGGGTGGCGGAGTGGGGATAGCACTGAAAACTTATTTCGTGCGATCAAAGTGGCTTGTGCTTGAAAAATATTGAGTATCTCGGCTTGTTGTTCACGTACGTTTTCTTTTGCAATGTTCACTAGTACTTGAAATTCCAATAACTTTTCTTTTCTTTTTCAATAACACTGTCAGGACGAAAGTGTCTTTAATGTCAACAGTATTTGTATCCCCATTGCGCCACCCGCTAAAATTGCATCGCTCCGCGCCTGCACGCCTCACTTTGTTCATCAATTAATAATAGACATATCCTAGTATTTTTTATCGAAAATATAGGTATTCAACCTCAATATTCATGAAGGTGACTGCTGTACGATGATTATTGCGCCTTCCAGATTTTTTTGAAATACAAAAATTATCTCGGCTCCTAGTGAAGTCATGCCAAAAATATAGTCATTTCTATAAAAACAAAATTAAGAAATTTATTTAGAAAAAAAAATGTAAAAAAATTGTGCAATTTTTTAAAGTATTTTTTTGACACTTAAAATAAATAAAATCGATATGCTCATTCATTAATATGAAAGTACAACTCAACAAAAAATAAGCTCTGAATCGTTACTGTAGCATCATTCCCCGAGCAAGAGTAGCCATATTGAGAGAGCATCTTTTTTGAGAAAACTTCATATATTCTGAAAAACAATCAATATTCATCAATTTTTTTGAAAAAAACTTTTTTGGCTTGCCATAGGCTACACAAAACTGTAAATAACAATTTTCAATACCTTACAATAAACGAGTTATAGAAAACCCGATTTTTTACGGTTTTTCCGATATAACTCGATAAGTATCAATGATATCAAAAAATTATAGCTTATTCAATTGATAGATCTTTTTAATACCTACAATTTCTTAATTCAACTTTTTCTGATCGGAGCTGTAGATTTTTAATTATCAACAAAAAACCGGTTTTCGCAACTTTGCCAATTTTTTAGGTTATGTTCGGTAATCAGGATCGAGTCGCATGAAATAGAAACTCATCCTGAATTTTAATATCCTATACGCTCATATTTTTATTTTCCGGATATTAATTTTTGCACATTTAACATTGGGCCGCTTCCTCGTTTCTTGGACTATTGTACAAAAGTATTAAAATGTCGTCCAAAGTTCCACACTTCTCACAATAATTGAGTTCGAGACGAAATCAGCCTTTTTCGTTATCTGGGAGAATTTCCAATATATGTCTTCCGTCAGAGAATCAATGCCCCTTGATTATCAGATAATTTTACCATTTGTGATCCTATAGATGCAATGAAAAGGAATCATCATTTATATGAGCATTGGCTGAACTCTATGGAATGCATTCTAAAGCGACTCCTTTAGGCCAATCTTCTCGAGCCGAAGTCTTTTACCGATTTATACGGCAAAGCTTTGGAAATTTCTGCCTCGGGAGGTATTCCCTGAGGCAAACTGCTAGCAGAAATTCAAGAAGAGCACCAAATTCTATCTACTTTCCCTCGGCCCTCACGATGTTCTTTCAACATTGTTGAACAATGTTTATTTTCCGTGGTAATTGTCGAACCTAAATCTATCATTGACTGTCATTTTGATTTTTATGTTCTGTGATTCAGTCAACTTAAGAAGAAGACTGTTTTTGACTTTTGACAGAGTTTGAATGGCTTTTGAATTGGGCGTTGGCACATGGTTGCTTGTTGCTTGTTCTGTTCTTGTTTTTTGCAATTAAACCGTTTGTATTTGAGGCTGCGTATAATTTAATAATTAAAACTAAAATCCAAACAAACATTTACAGGATTTTCCTCTTCATGAAAATCAAAACATAATGAACAAAATAAATTCCCCATCTCGAAGATTATGCAGTTCATTAAATTCCTAGTATGACTGGCAAAACCAGTTTGTATTCTCCAGGAACTACTTTGCGTACCAATCTTTGGAAATATTCAGCCACGAGCACGTGTTATTACGAAATAAACTAAAATGGTTAACGATTATTAATAATCCCGTACTCATTATCATTCATGTTGCATAAATATATCAATGAACAATTCTCGAGATTGATGATCGAGTATTTTAATATGCGAATTAGAGTAAAAGCAATCATAGCCTCAAGTAAACAATAACATTTATACTGGGTCACTCGATAATCGTCACCAAACAGTGTGAAAGAGATTAGGTTGTCCTCCACAGGGATATCTGTGAGTAACAGAATCAAAAGCTTGCCGCGCAAAGTTTTCAGATTGAATACAAAAGCGCGAGGCTTTTAAATCTGTTAAAGAAAAAATCATCTTTAAAAATATTTGTTTGCCTAATTGTATTGTAAATTTTTTAGTTTTCAAGCAAAACGTATATATAGGAGCCGTTTTCTTGGATTTTCGAATGTTGAAAATGTAATCATAAAATCGGACTTCAAAAACTCTCAAATACCAATTTCCAATGGACTCGGACCATAATCACAGAATTCGTCCGCCCATCTTGATACTAAGTATGAGTTTTGACAAAAAAACCATAGGCTCCGACCCTGAAAATTCCCAAATACAATTTTGTTTCTTGAAATAAATTTTTCACAAGATTTCTTGTGATGACATCAATTTTACGTTTCAGAACCGTTTTGGCCCTCATCAGGAATTTTTCAAGAGATTTTTTCCAATCACTTCAACTTCTCAATCCAAACTTTTGATTTTCTTCGGTTCTAGGATATCTCTTTTCAAAATTTTCTCTCTAATTCAGGTCTATACTCTGACACATCATCAAATTCAGAATGAGGAATCCATCAAATATCTGTGTTTATTAAAATAGGGCTGTATTTAAAAAAATAAGTTGATGATGGTTGTTCGATAACGAAAAAACAGACAGTAAATGAGAATCAACATTTAACTATTATTATATGAACATATACTAGTAGCAAATTGAGCAACAAGTTTAGTAAAACTGCTTCTTCACTATTTCTTCGCTTTTTTTAATTTGGAATTGTGGTAAGACACCGTTTCGTAGGTATTTGAACAAAGTGTTATCATAATTTTACTTCATTTTCCAACTAAAATAAACCCAGGAAAAATATGAAAAAACTAGTTTGATCCTTATATTTTTCTAAAACATTGATTTTTTTTCAGCCTCCCACGCCCATTGAACCATGGGAAGGAATACTGAATGCCACAGGAATCCATGCGGTTTGTCCTCAAAGAGATGTTTATAGAAGATCTCAGATCATCGAAGGAGAGGAAGACTGTTTATATTTAAATGTTTACACTCCAAAGGTGAGTTCAATTATTTGAAACACGGGTTCACTGTTTTTGTAGATTTTGAGGACGCGACAGTACATTTTTTTGTCTTCAGCATCGAGAGATGACCGTGAAAAATGCCACTAGTTTGCACATTCAACTGTCGCGTCAATAATAATGGATAATTTGAAACAGACTGTATATACAGTAAGAATGAAAAGAAATAGATAAAAAATAAATATCAAAAGTTTCCATGAATACCAAAATAGAAATGATCACCTTAACAAACAACAAACTTTGAAATTATTGAAATTCTCATTGACAAAACACCACGTAACTCATGTGGAAGCACACAGTTACAAAAAAAAATTTCAATACCTTCTGAAAAAAATAATAAAATTGCCTAGTGGAAAACAAATGATATTTGTTAATATATCCGTTACTTATTTAAACAATTACAAAACAATAACACAAATAGATGAGATCAGTTGCTAGGAAACTTGTTGAGAAAATGAGACGGCTAGAACATTCAGAAAGGTCAGTTGTGAAAAAGATTTGTTGAAAGTTATGAATCCAAAATTAAAGTAAAAATTTGTAGAAAGTGGAACATTTCAAACAAAATATGTTTTCCAAGACCCAACCAAACCAGTACATGTAAATATCCTACCTTTAAAGTGCTGTGAGGTCAAAAATCAAGAAAAACCGAAACCGTTCAGCGTCCCAGGCACTTTCGAAGAAAAGGTATTTTCACCGTTTTACCGTTTCACCGTTTTTTATTACAAACTACCAGAATTTCGAGAATTTTTTCTTTATAGAACAACTCCAAAGTGATACAAGCTTTCCAAAATTGAATGTTACGACTAGAAAATAATGCACATGCGAACGGTTCAACGATTTATTCTAAACTCCCCCTTTTACAATTCACATAGCAGATTTCAGCTATGAATAATACTTTAGTCATTCTCTTATCTGGTTAAGTAAGTGGGTCAGACCGGTACCTGCTCATACTCGATCCTGAATGAAAATGGATATATACAGGGTGCTTCCCCACTGCACAGGAGTTGGATACAATGATGATTACAACAATAATACCGGTACATCCGGAAATGGTCGTGACATTAAATTCCATAAAACAATTGTAGAAATTGAGAATACCTAGATTAGATTATTGTTTTTCAATCCAGCAAATTTCATGAAACTTGCGGACGCGCCATCTCATAGGAAGCGCAGAAAGAAAGAGATTCCGTTTGAAAGGACTATGTGACCAAAATCACCGCAGAAACATTAGATCTGGAAGTAAGATTCGGTGATCAAAGAGATGACTTTGAAGCATTTGCAAATAGATGGCGGCCATGCAAAAGAAATGTCAGCTTGAAGTAAATTTTTCTAGGAAAGATAAATATTGAAAATTTAAACAAAAAAGGAGTACTCAAACAACTAATACTAAGTAATAAGAACAATTAGAATATATATTTATAATTTTTATTGTTGCAAGAATAATTATAAATGTGAAACTGATTAATTTTTTTGTGAAATTAAATATTGTCATAAGATGGTCTCGAATTTTATTTTTAAAAAACTAATTCACAGAAACAACACAACTGGGCCAATTTCAAAGAACTTGCCCCTGATTCAGAAACTTGAAATCTAGAAACAGAATTATTTAAAAATCAATATTATGAAAACAGAAATGCAAAATCAAAATAACCAATAGACAATCCAACTTGAGAGCAATTCACAATAAAATTAATATTTATAATAATACATAGTTCATCATCAAATTAATATGAATAAATTGATAAAAAACAACTGGGGAGGAATAACCCTACCAGAAAACCACCAAGTTATCGGAAACTTTAAAATGAAAATACTCGAATGAAGAATGTCTTCCACTTTGAATTGAACAAACCGCATTTCTCTCAAATGAATTCAAAAGGGACAATACATCAAGAAATCAATTTAACTGACTTTATTGAAACAAATCACCCGTCAATTGTTTTTCAGCTATCAAGATATGAAGCCGATCCACTACCGGTAATGGTCTTCTTCCATGGGGGAGGCTGGCTAGCTGGGGGAGGAAATTCCCTATGGTATGGGCCCGACATCCTTCTTGACAGAGACATAGTCCTTGTCGTCACCAATTACAGATTAGGTAAGAGCCAATTTGTCATATTATGGTGATTGTTGATTGAGTGTGATTTGGAGAAAAATTGGAATGGTTTACCTAGCTTGTGATAATTTCACTCGTCGCATGAAACCCTCCTTTCCTGCAGTAGTAGGACCCATAAGGGACGTATGCCTCGATAATACGCAGTTCCTACCTTTTGAGCCGGTAACACAACTTTGTCATGGCAACCACGTATCCAAACAGCAACGGAGAATATAATATCATCTTGCTACTAATATGAATGTCAGTCTTCATGTCTATTATGACATGACAATGGAACTTTTTTTACTTTGTTGGTTCGTGAAATTATCTCAATAAATACTTCTTGTGCCCACAATACCTACTATCGATAATTCTGTCAGAAATCTTAAACTAAATCAAATTGCTTTGAGGTAGGTAACACTACTCGTTCTGAAGAACTCGTGGTGTTACCAAGCAATTTGATCTCGTTGATTTCTGACAGAATTACTATCAGGGGTAATTCTACGAGTGCTCGCAATGCTATTGATAGCAATACTGTCAGAAATAAACGAGATCAAATTGCTTCGTTACACCACGAGTCCTTTATAGGACGAGTGGCGTTACCTCAAAGCAATTTGATCGAGTTTAAGATTTCTTACAGAATTATCGGTAGTATTGTGAGCACGAGTAGTAATTATAGATGATATAAAACTTATGTACTATGGACTGGTACAATCAAGGCTACAGTATGGATTGATATACCGACCGTATTTTCAAGGTTCAGAAAACCCTGAAAGTTATCCCCTGCATGGACAGGGCTCGCCCACTGGACTCTTGTAAACCGTTATTCAAAAAATATAATATCTTACCATTGCCGTGTCTCTCCATATTACAGTTGGTTTTATTCGTGTAAGATAATAAACACCTATTTCCTAAAAATTCCGATATTCATAATTATGCTACACAAGGTGAATATACTTTATACCACCCCTACTCTCGCCTAAGTGTGAGTCAGAACTCCCCAAAGTATCTGGGTATTAAATGCTTCAATAAGATAAAATCGTTCATAGGGATCAATGAAAGGAGAGCTCTATTAAGAAATGAAGTATTTGGGTTCTTATTGGATAGTTACTTCTACAGTTGGATGAATTTCTTGCTTTCAGTGGTTAGAACCATTTTTCTTTTCTTTTTTAAACTTTGATAATGTTACATCAGCGACATTCCTTAAATTTCACTATGTGCTGTTTTACTAAATCTCTTTTTGTTTACATGTTATTGTTATTATCATTATTATTATTATGTGCAATGTGCGTAACATTAGCGACAATTTTTAAATTTTACTCTGTGTTCTTTTATACATGTGCAATGTTTTTTAAACAGATAATGTGTACAAGACCAATGTTTTCTTCTCTGACTAGTCCAATAAGTTTTCTCGTGTATGTAATAGTCGAGGAAAGTGTGTCGTCACAAATGTCATACTTGTCAAAAACTGATTCCAAACAAAGAATTTTAAGTGACATTATCTGTTGATGATTTGCTGCTTTGTTTATTAGTTTGTGTTTGGTTGTTTGGATTTTGTTTTCTCAGGCAAAAGAAGTTGAAAAACCTTAACGGAAACAATATTGGTGTTATCGAACCATAGAAATATATATTATATACTTACTCTAGAATGCTAATCCCGCCAATTTTCACGGCGAAAAGCATGCCACGTATGCGACCCGTTTACGATGTGCGCATGCGCGTCATCAGTTTAGTTTGGATGTTCCAATTCAGAGTTTTTTGTTATGAGGCAATAAAACACATGTCATTTGAAAGAGAGAAATTTGACAGAGCATTTAGGACTTTTTAAAACCGAATAGAACCTTTTAGAGATAGATTACTCCGAATTTTAGGTGCGAAAGAAATTTATTTAAAACAATAATGTACCCTATGCTACTGTAATTATAATGACCGTGCAACAGTGCTTTTTCATTAACAGGAAGACTTGTCACTAAGATATGTCACTCTTGTCAAAGACAGAGACGGTTTTTAGAATTTCAGATTTTCTCTTGTCGTTTTGTGTGGTGTTTGTTGTCGTTGGTTATTCTTTAATCATTCGTGAATTTGCATTAATCTTGTTCCTTTAAAGACAAAATTTCTAATAAAACTGTTTCTTCCTAAAAATAAACAATGAACTGTTTATTGTTGTGTAAAGGAAAAATACCTGAAATAAATCATTTTTGGTAAATAATGAAATTTTTTATGTACCTATATGCTTTGCTCAAAATAGCTTAATTATTATTTTAGCTTGTCATAAAAGGCATGATTTTTGGTAATTGTTTTTAAGAAGAGATCCCAGCAGAACATTTGAGTGAGAAAATTGTAATTTGTGGCAGACATTTTCCTCATGAAGATTCGTGTGAAAACGACAATAGCATGATTCGAAACCTAGTGCAGTACCAATACTGTGTCTGCGTAAGCATGCATGGCGAGTGATACAACTTTCTACCACGCCGCTTATATTGAGTTCTAGATTCCTACAAAATGTTCTAAACATACACAGAATCGCCTCAGAAAATTAATGTCAATAGGGAAGTGCTTTTCTTTGATGGTGCTTCTGGCCTCACTTTTTCATGCACCCCCATTGTGGAAATTGCACTAAGGTAATACAACCAGAAATACTCTCATAAATAGCATGTTAATCCCTTCAAATGATTTAAATTAAATGCAATTGCGTATTTTGACATGAATCGTTCTAGAAAAAACCTCGAGCTTCCAAGCATCCAATTTTATAAATCCAATTTGAGTTGAAATTATTCATGATATTAGCTGAAATAAATTTTCATAATTTTTTGTACTTTCAATTTGTTTTCCAATCCAGTACTTCCTTGAAAATCGCACCGACGATTTGGGGTGGTTCCGTAGATTTTTGTTGGTTAACTACAGCTGAAAAGTGAATGTGATACCAAGAATCAGTCGCTTCAGAGCGGTAAATAATAACCGTTCTCTACTTTCCGATGGCTTTTGGGATCATAAATATGCGAAAATATATTCAAATCGGCTAAATACAAATAACAGGTATAAGCACAATGAGGTTTCCAACCTTATTCTCCGAGATTCAGAATTAACGTTTGTTCATCTTCACAAGTACCATAATATTTTACTAAAACCGGGCCTGTTACAAAAATCACTAATGACGCGCATGCGCATTGCGGACTAGCCTGAACTTTTTACAACACTTTTGACATGGGGATTAGCATTCTAGAGTAAGTATATATTATATATTTCTATGTATCGGACAAGCTGATTTAAATTCGAGGGAAGTTTGTTTGGAATCAGTTTTTGACACGAATGACATTTGTGACGTCTTCACTTTCCTCGTCTATTCTGTGATTTTAATTGTGAATATGTAAAAAATTTAGTGATGAATAAATTATCTATCTATCTATCTATCTATCTAATATCACGAACCAACAAAGTAAAAAAAGTTCTATTGTCGTGAATACTTCAATAGTTATAGATAATGCCTAAAAGACATGGTCTGTCAGACTGTCATTCATATTAGGAGCAAGATGATATTGTATTCTCCGTTGTTGTTTGGATACGTGGTTGCCATGACAAAGTGGTATCACCGACTCAAAAGGAAGGAACTGCCTATTATCGAGACGTACGTCCTTATTGGTACTAATATTGCAGGAAAAGATGTCTTCATACGGTGAGTGAAATTATAGATAGTATTGCCACAGTATTACTCATATACTGTGGTATTGCGAGTTCTCGTGGTATCACCCCCGAGAATGATATTTATTTGTTTTCTCTAATTACATTCCATGATGTATGAATGAAAAAGCAGACACACATGTAGCAGTAAGAGAACTTGATTGGTAAAAATTCATCTTTTGAAAAAAAAGCATATTCCTTGTCTCATCTGTATCTCTTAAATAATCAACTGGTGTTTGAAACACGTGTCAAGGTGTTACAAACTCAGGTTGATGCAGAGTCGTGCCGAGCACGTACGAATAAATGTATTCTTTTTAATTGTTGATTAACACGCTTTCATTAGGTTTTCATTGAGTTCATTTGTAGGCCAATCACTTTGGCAAAACTGGGAACAAAATAGCAAAACAATGAAACTTTCACAAAAGTTGTATTTTTCTTAGACCAAGCTATAGAGGTTTTTTTCCACACAAAATAAAAGACGCAAATGGCCTTTACTAATTTTTATAAGATGGTTCGTTAATGGAAACCCCAGTTTTCGCCCCAGCAAAATCGCTTTGTGGAATTTTTCAAACAAGAAATAGTGAAAAAAATTGGAACTTTTTTGGTTTTTTGGAAATATCTCAAAGATTATTCAAGGAATCGTTTAACAGTCAATGGAACTTTTGTAGACTTTTATAAAACCTACAAAATGGTTTTTTATACGCCCAGATCGGTGTATTTTTCACTGAGAAAATCCGGAAAGAGAGACCATTTTTCAAAACTTCATAATTAATATAAATCTGAAGATTGATAAACAATATTGCAGAAACTAGATAAAAACTTGTGGTTCAACTGTGCGCAAGATGGTTTCTGTCCGATATGTAGTTTTTACACGATCGCGTTATAAACAATTTGAGGGCAAATCTTTCTAAATGCGCCGATTTAAGGGAAATCATCTTATTCAAATTCTGTAAACGGCATATGGAAGTAGATATCAATATCTACAATTTGTATATTTCGGATTTTCACCTGCAAAGTGGGAAATGTGTTGAAAATGTCACTGAAATTTACTCTAAATGCATCAAAGTGCACCCGAAGTCTCCCGAACTCAACTCTTATTAACTTCAGTTCGACTTCGGGTGACTTCGGGTGACTTCGGGTGACTTCGGACGCACTATGAAGCGTTTTGATCAACTTTCTGTGATATTTTCAACACATTTCCCATCTCTCAGGTGAAAATCCAAAATATACAAATTGTAGAAATTGATCTCTACTCCCAGATGCCGTTTACAGAATTTGAATACGACGATTTCCCTTAAATCAGCGCATCTTGCAAGATTTGCCCTTAAATTGTTTATAACGCGATTGTACAAAAACCACACATCGGACAGAAAACATCTTGCGCACAGTTAAACCACATGTTATCATCTATCAGTTTCTGCAATATCGTTTGTCCAGCTTCAGATTTATAAAAACTATGAATTTTTGAAAAACGGTCTCTTTTTCGAGGTTTTCCCGGATTTTCTCAGTGATAAAGGCACCGATCCGGTCGTATAAAAAACCATTTTGTAGGTTTTATAATTCTCTACAAAAGTGCTATCGACTGTAAAACGATTACAATACTTTTTGAAATATTCGCAAAAAAACAAAAAAGTTGTAATTTTTTTCACTATTTCTTGTTTAAAAAATTCCACAAAGCGATTTTGCTGGCGCGAAAACCGGGGTTTTCATCAACGAACTATCCTATAAAAAGTAGTATAGGCCGTTTGCGTCTTTTATTTTGTGTGAAAAGAGCCTCTTATTTTTATCTACAGCTTGGCCTATCTGCTCAATGAAACAATAAAAATTTGCACTCATCAACAAGGTCGTCAAGGCGACCTTTTTGTGTTTTGGCAGTTCACTACGGCTCTAAACGCATTCCCAAACAAACTTTGACTTTATCTGTATTGAATTCAGAGCTTTCATTGCTCTCAGAATGTAGATGTATTTTCATTTATACCTACTGTTTCATCTATATGCATGTCCTCATGGCATGTTTCTTAGCTTGGAGTACTATGAAGGCCAATCAAAAGAGACAGGCTCTGACGGATCATTACTTTTGGCACAATTGCATTTCGAATTTTTTTTGCACTATCTTGCAGCGACAGTGTGCCTGGGTACTCTAGTGATAGTCTGATTTTGATTCCTAAAACAGATTTTGAAAGTAGAAGTACATTACCACAAAACGTATATTCTCATTTTGCGCTAAAATGCTGCGAAATGGGTGAAAAATGCTTTTAAACATGACTGAAAACGGCTGAGCTTGTAGAAGCGGTGGAGTGGAAGGAGAGAGCGGGAGATGAGGAGAAGCGTATTATCACGTAACCCGTTCATTACAAGAATTCCCCTCATCTCCCGTACTCTCCAGCAGCTAACTCGGGCTCGGCCGTTTTCAGTCATAGACTGGGAGATGGTGACAGATTTCAAGTGACGATTTTCTTGTTTATGCCTTTGAGACCAGTGAAAGATATGAAAATTCTGACCAAAATGATGAAAAATTTGAGTGGTCGCCGCTTGGGCTCCTCTTAAAAAATTCAATTCCGGCATTTAACCTCACTTCGACATCCGCAAACCTTATGCAACTTTTTTTATGGACATTCATGATGGAAACTTTCATTATTTCAATTGGCAGCAACGAGAAAATCGTCTAAATAAAAAAAATCACAAGTTTACGCCATCATTGGTACCATTTGGCCACGTGCAACCCTTGTGCCTAGGGAACGGGACAATTCGCCGACAACAATTCACCGACGGACAATTCCCCGACAACAGTTCACCGACTGGATGATTCCCCGAGAGGATAATTCCCCGACGGGGACTATTCCCCGACAACAATTCACCGACGGGCAATTCCCCGACAAGAGTTTGTTAGTCTGATCTAACCTGAACGAACTAACTCAGCTCGCAAGTTGGGAGCTTGGGAGTGGATGAAAAATTCATTTTGGTAGTAGTACTTTATTAGTCTGATCTAACCTGAACGAACTAACCTAGCTAGCAATAATAATATCCTGACCAATAATGACCTTCCAACTTGCGAGCTAGGTTAGTTCGATCAGGTAAAATACTACTATAAAAATGAATTTTTCTTCCACTCCCAAGCTCCCAACTTGCGAGCTGTCGGGGAATTGCCCGTCGGCGAATTGTTGTCGGGGAATAGTCCCCGTCGGGGAATTATCCTCTCGGGGAATCATCCAGTCGGTGAACTGTTGTCGGGGACTTGTCCGTCGGTGAATTGATGTCGAGGAATTGCCCTAGACCCTTATGCCTATACTTTATTCGCTGCTAATGTCTATCTTATCATGCCGTTGGTGTACATGGCAGCGGTGATAAAATCGTCCCAAAACATATATATTTTTTAAGCAACGCGGCGACCGCTCAAATTTTTCATCATTCTTGTCACAAATATCATATCTTTCACTGGTCTCAGAGGCATAAACGAGAAAATCGTCACCTGAAATATGTCACCTCCCGGTCTAGCATTTTTCGCCTATTTGAGAATAAACGTTTATAAACTTTTACTTTCATAATCTATTTGAGAAATTGAAATCGGGCTATCACTAGAGCATCCAGGCAAGCTGCAAGATAGTGCAAGAAAAAATTTAAATTGCAATTGTGCCAAAATTAATGATTCGGACGCACCTGTTTTGTGCACACATGAACTTCACATGATTCAAGACTTTCATGAGGAAGGCCAATCGTACTCCTTGAAAAATGCCGGAGTTATGAATTTTTCAAGAAATTGTAAAATTTAACGGTTTTTCCAGTTTTTCTCCGTTGCTAATGATACGACCAGGTCGTAAAACATCCCATTTTGTTCGTATTTCAATTTTCTACAATTCTTTCTTGGAGCAATCAGATTGCTCTATTAGTTTTCATTTTATAAGCAAAACTATTTAAAAATACGTTTTTTGTTATTCAAATGTTTATAACAAATTAATAAATGACAGTTGCGAGTCTAAAACATAACAGAATTTAACTACGAACTGTCTTCTATGTAACGGCATAGTCGGTTTCCTACTAGTATTTTTGTTAAAAACTCACTCATTTTATGCTATATTGCTTGGTGTAATGGTGTTGTTGCCTAGTGGAACTATTACGTTCCTTTTTGGTCTCACTTCATATATTCCTTCTCCTGCATCTCCTATATCTGTTTTTTAACCATCTGTATACCAGCTTATGTTTCCAGATGATAGTGATTTTACTACCGAGTCCCATTCATTCCACATAGCCGTGTTCTAAATGATTTTCCGTATCAGTATTGGGGTATCATTTCCAATTCGCTAATGTTGACTTTTTTACTATTATAGGTGAATGCAGAGTATATTTATAAGAAGAGCCAAAATTACAAAACTGACTTTTTGTATTTATTGAAAACAACTACATGCATAGAATATCAGTTACATATTATAGCAACATCATTCCATAGTTAAATAAAAAAACCTCGTAGATACCACCATAATGAAAACATCTATTTCAATAGACTTCATGGAGGATTTTGGTGTGCCCAGTTTGGGTTGGGTATGCACTTATCCTCGCCTCCCTAGTGACTGTGACGTCCAAAGGTGGAAGGTTTAGGATGAATTCCATAGCAACGGTTGGAGTGCTATTCATAGCCCTTGTGATCCAGAGAGGCAAATGTTGATTTTCACCTGTCTCTGTTTCATTTTGGGCCACCACATAAGTGAGCCATATGTGATTCTGAGTCTTAAGATCGCGGTGTATAGCCAATGCATGACTTTCGGTTTTAGTCTCCATGTTTTTCCAAAAGTTCTTCTGCACATCATGAATGATGATTTGTTTTCGATTATTAAATGTTGCAAATGCATGTTCCAGGTTAGTTTTTCATCTAAGAATAGCCCTGAGTATTTGACATGATCATCAACTTATAGTGTTACGCCAAAGAAATTGGGTGGCTTCACAGTAGTAGGGATAGGATCCCTTCCTGTGGGGTTTTCCTGGCAATTCACAACTTCGCGAAGTCTTCAAATATGTTGGTCTATCGATTTTGAAGCGATGACAGTATCTACCTGCAGGTGGTTTCGTCAACGCTTCTCCCCCTGGCCGCTGAGACCAGACTTTCGAAAGAAGTATTGTCAGAGGCTCTTTCGATATCTTAAAGTGCATGGTGCTATTTCTTTATTCGTCAGTTTCCTCCAACCTTGACACCAATTGGTGCAGAGCCATCTCGCACAATTTTCCTGTTAGATAAGCATGCTGGTTTACATGTCAAGGCCACTCTATAAGAGCTGCCTTCCATATCATTTTTTCTATTTCTCTCAGGAGAAAGGATGATAAACTTATTGGTCTGTAATGCTTGGCCTGGTCGTATGAGTTTCGGTCAGGTTTTGGAATGAAGACCACGGTCATAGCTTTCCAGGTTTGTTGTATCCAGCCAAGTGCTAGGCTCATCCTGAAAAGTCTGCATAGTTTTGGTGCTAGATCTCAAATTCCTTGCTGTACTAGGACTGGAAATATACTAAATGATCCAGGAGATGTATATGGACTGAAAGAGTTTATTGCACATACTAGTTTCAGGTATGTTACGATCTGCTTTGCCACCTCCCAGTCAGCCCTGTTGCCCTTAAGTATTTGGGTGGCCTCCAGTAAATTTTTTGAAAGTCCCCATTGGGTTTCTGAGGTTTGCTCTTACACATAGACTACTGAATATCTTTGTAAGGATCAACAATAAAAAAAGGTTCTGACATTGAGAATTCGTATTTCTTCTTAGATTTGAGGATGGGATGGAAAAATCCTAGATATGGGATGATTCTAGCTGCTATGGTAGGTAAATGCCAATTGAAATGTATTGAAATGTTTGGAATCAGAAGAAATCCTTTTCCAACTCACCCAAAGAAACAATGATGTCAGTGTTGATAGAATACAATCATACTATACGATTTTTAGTCAGTTCATATTTTATTTTAAGATTGCGGCATTAACCAGGAAAGTAGTTATTGTATCAATACAACGTACAATATTTTTCCACGTGAGATTCTCTTCAAAAACACGCATTTCTATTATAGGTTTTTTCTTCTTGAATGATGAAAAATAGCAACTATAAATCTCAAATTAATTGTTGGTTCCTTCAATAACAGATAATCTACTACAGATATTTGAACACTTTGTTGATTATATGAAAAAGATAATGTTTCATATAACTTGTATGATTCTCATAACGAAAAATAGAATTTATTCATTATCCAGTAACTCAATCAAAAATACAATTTGCTCTACCTTTTATGAAAAAATCACGGAAAAAATTGTCTCTTAAAATGAAAACTTGAAATACGTTGCTAGGTCTGGGTGTATAATGTTTGCGATAATTTTTCATTCGTTCGGCAGCTTCGACACTTATGCGTTCGTTACAGGACCTTGATATAACAATGTCAATAAATGTCATGAAAAACAAAATTATATAAATTTCCATATGTTTTTCTATAGATTCGTTAATAATTTTTAACATGAAGGACATGCCCGACACTCATGCCATTTGGTGGAATGAATATTTACACCATAACATTAAAATTGCAATCGATTTCATTGACGACAAAATCATCGAAAACACCTTTGAAATTTCCACATCATTTTTTGGCATTTAACCTCAATTCAGCTTCCGCAGACCTCTGGGGACCGGTAACATTTTCCATAATTTTTGTCAGCATTTTTAAATCTTTCATTTCTCTGGGAGGCATAAACGAGAAAATTGTAATCTGAAATATATCACTATCTGCCAGTCTAATACATGAATAAGCAACTTTTCCCCAATTCAACCTGCTTCGTTCCTCTTATAGTTTTCGAAATTCTAGTGGTGACAGGGATTTTCTGGACTGAAAAATGTCATCCTTGCTATTACTATTTAACAAATATAATGCTTTGTAATTTATGGTGGTATAGGTTGGCGTATTTTCAAATAAACTAAATTGTCTTTATATCCAGAAATGCTGCTATGTATATTAATGACTACAATCACATTTGATTTTTTGTTTGAAATAGTAATTTTAAAAAAGATTCCTACATCCACAGCAGTTCCGATTTCTACAAGCACCGGCAAGTCCAATAATCATTGTCAATTAAATTATTAATAATTCAAATCAAATGTCACTATATATCGATGGACCAGGTTATCAAGCAAATCAATATGTTAGACATAAAAAAGGTGCCGGACCAGATGGCCTTCCCATATTTATCAAGTCCTGTGTGGAGTCCATAGCTCAACCCCTTTTCATAATATTCAATAAATCTATTTCTGAATGTATTTTTCCTAATGTCTGGCGCCAGGCATAAATTATCCCAGTGTATAAAAGCGGAAAAAAAACTTAGTTGAAAATTATCGCCCTATATCGATGCTCTCTATCCCCGGTAAGTTATTAGAAGGAATAATAACAACAGAAATATTTTTCAAAACAAAGCACTTAATCAGTGAGAATCAACATGGTTTCTTCCAAAATCGCTCAGTTGTTACTAACCTAGTCACATTCACACAGGAAATTATTGATATCATAAGCGTTAAAAAACAGGCAGATGCCGTGTATACTGACTTCTCTAAAGCATTTGATAAGGTACATCATGCATCACTGGAGAATATCGGTATACACGGTAATCTGCTTCAGTGGATCAAATCCTACATACATACTAGATTCTAAGTTGTTAAAATCAACAACATTTCATCATTATCCACCAAGGTCACCTCGGGAATTCCGCAAGGCTCCCATTTGGGTCCCTTACTATTTAATCTTTTTATCTGCGACATCGGTGCATGCTTCAAAAACTCTCTTTACTATTCTCTTTATGCTGACGACCTGAAAATATTTAGATCGATATCCTCTCAGACTTAGAGCCAACTACTTCAACAGGATATAGATAATCTACATAATTACTGTGTTATGAATTATTTATCCATGAGCATAAAAAAATGTCATTATATCAGATATTACCGACTGCCTAATGAAATAACATTCTCTTATTGACAACATAATATTATCCAAAGTAGAAGTTATCAAAGATCTGGGAGTGATGATTGATTCAAAACTCACTTTTGAAGCTCAAATCGAGAAAACAGTTAGAAAAGCTCTTAGGAACTTGGGATTTATTAAAAGAATAACTAAGTCATTCAAAAATCCAAAGTCGCTGCTTACATTATACAATTCCTTAGTTAGGAGCCATCTCGAGTTCGCATCGATAATTTGGAACCCCTACTATCAGAAGTACACTGAACGAGTAGAAGGAGTTCAAATAAAACTCATCAATAAATTATTTTAAGTATCAGCATGAATTGTTTGGGTTCGGGAAAATCGATTACTAATACTATTTGAATTTCATACATTACTGAGTTTTTCATTTAACTTGCTCTGTGTTTGTGTGTGTGTTGATTGGATGGGTACAAATCTTGCAAGCTGAATTAGAACCACTTCCTCTTATCCTATGGAATTGAAATTTCACATATTTCTTCTGGTAATGAAGAAATTGTCTCCTCCCCCTTTCTCGAAAAAAGTTGGAAAACTCGCGAAATTAAAATCGGAAAAAATCAGTAAATATAGTGAAAAATATCTGACCGTCGAATATCATGGTTCAAAAAAATTCCACCCCCCTGTCCCCCCTCAAAAGCTAGATAGAGGACGCGAAGTAGTTCGGAAAAAATTTCAACTGTTTTGGACATGGAAAATAATGATGAAAAAATATCGATCAGGGGGCTCGCCTCCCTTTCCTGTCACGAAAAAAATTTGAAAAACTCGTGAAAAAGAAATCGAAAAAATTCTTAAAAATAATGAAAATTATCTGACCATTGAATAGTACGGTTTTTAAAAAAATGACCCCTCTTCCCGCTCGAAAGCTAGATAGAGAACGCGTAGAAATTCGGAAAAATTTCCAACGGTTTCATACATGGAAAATTTCGACCAAAATATGGCTACAGTGGCTCGCTCCCTCCCTTCTTTTTAGAAAAGGTGCAATAACTTGCGATAACAAAATCGAAAAAATCCGTAAAAATAGTGGAAGCAGGGAGAAGTCACTGGAAGGTCTCCTCATTGAAGAACTAGATTGTAGTAAATTAACAGTCAATCGACCGTGCAACAATGATGCATTAATTAAAATGAACAGACTAGGAAACATATCCAAAGAAAACTGAAAAAGAAATAAATAAATAATAAGCTTGAAAAAAAAAACTTTTATTTAAATGCACCAAAAACAGAAAATAAATTTTAAAGTGAATTAAACCCATCATTTTGTTACATTATGAAATTTTAAATGATATAAAAGCTTGTCGGGAGAATAAATCTTGAGGTAATTTTAAATTCAATTTATAATAAGAAATATCATTTAAAATTATATAATGTAACAAAATGATGGGTTTATTCAATTCAAAATGTATCTTCTTCTTTTTAGTGTATTTAAATAATAGCTTTTCTCTATGAAGTTTTTTCTAAGTTTATTTTTTATTTATCATCTTATGTCCTCGAAAAGGAAACAGAATGTCAATGCGATTGAGATAGACTGAAAGGCGATACAGGGATTTACGGTTGAACAGGAAGTTGTCAAAAATCTTTATTGCGTTAAAAATGAGCTGCATTACTAGTCACAACTGCGGTGTACTTCAGAGTTACATCTTCATAAATTCTTGTCTGCTGCTACAAGTCTTCTGTGACACCTGGTATATCGAACTCGATAATGATTTCCGTATAGAACTATAAAAATGAATATAAGTAATGAACATATTATGCAAAACTAAGCCCTGTCAAAAAATATAGACTTTCTTGTATTTTATTGAAGGTTCCCGTTAAATCAAGGTCTCTCTAATTGATGTTCTGTGTAACTTCGTGCTCAGTGCGTTCATGAGATATTCTCTCGATCAAATGAAAAAATGTATTCAATCTGATGAATTTGCATTTCACGTGTGTGGAGATTAATACATGTATTGAGATTCCACGGTCGACAACCTCGAAATCAAAACGGTCCATGCACATTTTATATTAATTAATTCTTCTCTAAATGTCAAGGTTATACTTTTCAAGTAGGTCTTGCTTTTGGTCAACATATACATCATCAAATACTCGAAGTCATTTAAGTGAATGTTTGTTATGGTTCTAGTTCGGAATAAATATTCCATACCAAAAAAATCAGAGGTTTGGACATGGTCTTTAGATAGACAATACAATCAATAAAAGTGTTGGTATAGTTATTTACGTAACCGGTTATGAAAAGACTAATTTTAATTTTTCGACGAACGTAATATTTTCCAAAACGAGCAAACGAAGTGAGCGAGTTTTGCATAGTACCCACATGAATCAAATAAAATCAAGAGAAAGGAGTAAAGAATATACTTGTGAAAAGGTTCTGTTATTATGAAATAAGAAAAGGAAGAAAAAATATAACTTTTGTCCAGTTTCCACTAACACTTTACTACTTTATTACGACCGGTTTCGGCTTTTACACCATTTTCAGTTACTTGAAAATGGTGTAAAAGCCGAAACCGGTCGTAATAAAGTAGTAAAGTGTTAGTGGAAACTGGACAAAAGTTATATTTTTTCTTCCTGTTCTTATTTCATCATGAACTTCCACAAAATAAATAGATCATCAATCAAACAAGTTCTGTTATTATACTTGGAAACAATGAAAAACTATCAAGCATCGAAGTCTGCGGGTTATCAAGCCAAAAACTCTACGATTCTTATTAGTGAGAACTTCAAAACTCTCATCAAGGTTGCTGTTAACAAGAATTTTTTATTAAAGAGGCATCATTTACTGTTATTTATTTATTTATTTATTTATTACATAGGTTAGTATTGAAACTCCAATTATAGGGTTACACATTTTACAAAAAAGAGTGTGCACATCGAAAATAAGGTAAGGAAACTATAGTTATTTATTGTATAAGTGTTTTAGATATCATTTTATTTGCGCAAGAATGTTTAAACGCGACAGCGAAGCTCGAGCGCTTAAATTTCTTAAGCAAATAAAATGTATCTAAAACACGCATGCAATACAACGTTTTATTCACAATCACATTCATTTAGAATCAGAATCGCGGAAATTTTTCATCACAAAATGATTTGACGTGTTGCTCTGACAGCGGCTGTCACCTCCTCAAAAATCATTGAAATAACATATATATCGGGAGGTGCTGAATGGTTCCTATGTATTTTCGATTGTTTATCGACTCCATTTGTGAAAATTTGTGAAGTTGGTGAAAATACAGATCGACAAGCGTAAGGATGCCTCTGAGATGCGAAAACGATAGAAAGCGTGAGTAGATGTGCGACAAAAATCGACTACTGTTTAATTGTTCCTCTTATATGTAAATGATATTAATGTCCTTGGTTTAACAGGAAAACTCACTCTTTTTGCGGACGATATAACTATCATGTGGCATAGCAAAACGGAAAAAAATTTGAATAATGTAATGACAATAGATCTCAATAGAATCAAAGATTGGTGTGATGCTAACTCGCTCTCCTTTAATATAAAAAAAACGAATGTTATATCTTTCAAATGTACCTTAGACAACATATCATTGAACAACTATATGGTTGAAAATAAGGAGTGTACGAAGTTTTTAGGACTCCTCCTGGATAACAAATTGAAATTTGAAGGTCACATTCATAATTTGAATAATAAATTATCATCTGGATGTTACGCAGTTAGAGTGATTGCAAGAGAACTGGGATTTCAGCCCGCAAAAATGGCATATTATGCCTTAGTGGACGCCCACCTTAGGTATGGTATACCATTTTGGGGCGCATGTAATAATAGATTGATGAGTTCAGTCTTAATCATACAAAAACGAGCTGTGAGAAACATATGCAAAGTTCACCCTAGAGATTCGTGTAGAGAGCTTTTTAGAATAAACAAAATACTCACAGTTATTTCAATTTTTATAATGGAAACTGTGTCTCTCATACACAAACATAAGTGTAAGTTCTGTAGTAATCCGGGTCATCATGTTACACGTCAAACCAGTAATAACCAACTGAATCTTCCAATTCCAAAATCGAAACTGGTAAAAGATTCAATTTTCTATAATGGACGTAAAATGTACAATCATATACCAAAACATATAAGAGAGATTGCTCAATATGATCACTTCAGACATGCCCTAAAAGATTTGTTCTCTTCCAGACCATACTATAATATACAGGAGTTTTTTGAGGAGGAGTTTTGATAACTATACTATTATTGATATACGTTCATTGCTTTTTATATTTACATTTATCCATTTTAAATAATTTTTATATATACACATTTTTTTAATTTAATGTTCTCATGTTTTTTACATTTAGTTTTTGACAAATATGTGCACCGTACATTTTTATATGTGTATACAATGTATGTATGTATGTATGTGTATATGTGTATATATATATATATATGTATGTGTATATAGATATTTCCATGTTTTTATACTTATTATAATTTTTTTTTTGACTGTTATGTACACCGTTACATTTTCATATATATATATTTTTATTTTTATTGTCCATATTTTTATATCTTTTAAATTTTGACTGGCGTGTATATCGTCATATCGCAATTATTGTCTACCTACGATGCTTTGTCTACAAAATTGATAATTTTTTTGACAATAAAGTATATTTATTATTATTATTATTATTAAATAAGGCAGAGCGATTGAGCTCCTGCCCCACTCCAGGGTTTTGTCTACTACGCAACCAATTCTCGAAGGCATCCTTACGCTTGACGATCAGTAAGTAAAATGTAATTCTTATTCAAGATTGTATTTTTCATTATTCCACTAGTGAAATAAAGTAATTTCATTATTCCACTAGTGGATAAAGTGGTACTTTATACGGTTCATAAGTGTGGATAAAACTTCAATTATAAGGTGATTGTGGATAAAAATATATTCCTCTCTACCCTATCTAACTTTTTTTTCTCTCTAAGTTTTGACGTCCAAATCCGTCTAGAAAAATTCCGAAATCTTACGCGTTATCTATCTAGCGTCCGGGAAGCACGATGGGGGCAATTTCTTCATTAACTGAAGCAACATGTGAAATTTCAATTCCATAGGATAAGAGGAAGTGGTTCTAATTCAGCTTGCAAGATTTGTACCCATCCAATTAACACACACCCACACACAGAGCATGTTAAATAAAAGCTTTTAAAATCTCAGTAATCTATGAAATTCAAATAGTATTAGTGATCGATTTTCCCGAACCCAAACAATTCATGCTGATAATTAAAAATATATTTCTCTCTACCCTATCTAACTTTTCTTTTCGCTGTAAGTTTTGATGTCCAAATCCGTCAAGAAAAATTCCGAAACCCTACGCGTTATCTATCTAGCTTTCGGGAAGCAGGGGGGACAATTTCTTCATTACCTGAAACAACATGTGAAATTTCAATTCCATAGGATCAGAGGAAGTTGTTCTAATTCAGCTTGCAAGATTTGTACCCATCCAATTAACACACACACACACACCCACACACAGAGCAAGTTAAATAAAAGCTTTTAAAAACTTAGTAATCTATGAAATTCAAATAGTATTAGTGATCGATTTTCCCAAACCCAAACAATTCATTAAAAATATATTTCTCTCTACCCTATCTAACTTTTTTTTTCGCTGTAACTTTTGACGTCCAAATCCGTCAAGAAAAATTCCGAAACCCTACGCGTTATCTATCTAGCTTTCAAGAAGCAGGGGGACAATTTCTTCATTACCTGAAACAAAATGTGAAAGGACCCCTCAAAATCCTTCTGGAAAATGGCTCTCGGCTAAATTCTCTGAAACTTTGCAGAAAGATAGTATACGGTATACTGATCAACAGTCTCAATGGGCACAACCCTCCATTTTCAATCCCAGACCCCCTATAGCCCCCCAAAGCCCCCAATGTACAATTTCCGGTGTGTTAATGCAGATGATAGATAACTGTATTGCCAAATCTGCGCTAAAACAACCCATAGAGATGAAATAACAAGTATTGATCCTGACTTGAAGCTCTTTAGTTATGACTTAGCATGTCTCAGATGTATTTAATTATTTCAACGTGTCAAGCTGGAGAAACACTCCTATCTAGCCGACTGCCATTATGAGCTTGACGCAGTCATCGTTCACTGTGGTTCTGGAGTTGATTCTGGCCACTACTATACCTTGGCCAAGGACAGTACGGACTGGTATAAAGGACCTCGCAAAATCCTTATGGAAAATGGCTCTCGGATAAATTTGCTGAAACTTTGCAGAAAGATAGGATTCCGTATGCTGATCAAAAGTCTCAATGGGCACATCCCTCCATTTTCAACCACAGACCCACTATAGCCCCCCAAAGCCCCCAATATACACTTTCCGGTGTGTTAATGCATAACTTTCAATTCAAATTCAAAGCGTTTCTTTTCACTGCCCACCCCTTTCTCCAACCGAATCCTGCATTCTACCATCACCACACCTCGCCCCCCATCCCTGCACCCCTACCCAACCCTTTAGTAACGCCCCATTACTCACTTTCAAGGTTAAAGATTCTTCAATTGTTTTATTTCAATCTTTTGAAGCTTACACTACAGTACATCCCTCCCTCAAGTTCAATGTCTGCATATTGCAAGGTAACAGTGGGATGATATCTGTTTATGATAGCTCCAGCTATGAGATAGTAACTATTTAATTTTTTCGCTCGCTGTAATATTATCGTTTGAGGTAGAAACTTAAAAATAGATCTCAGATGCCCATTTCGTGCCTCGACTATCCATCGACTTTTAGTTAGTTTTCGCGTTTCACCAAAACAATGTCACCGTCCTGGAACCAGTTTGCTAAAATACCAGCATCTCTTTCAAAATCTTTCGCATTTCCTTCTGTTGAGAGTTGTCTTTGCCCAACTGGAAGAAGTGCAGGTACTCTATGATCAATGCCAAGATGTTGCAGTGAAGGAATTGTATCACGATAACCTCTATCCACCAAGACAATGCCTCCGTCCTGGAACCAGTTTGCTAAAATGCCAGTATCTATTTAAAAATCTTCTCGGAGAATTGCAGCATCATTGTTGTGAGAGTCTGAAAAATATGGACCAAAATTCGCTAGAATATACCATCTGGGGCTACTACCAGGGTCAGTTTAAGGAGATGGCGATGATTGTGAAGAGAGAGACTGTCGCAATACTCTATATTGCTTGAGTGGAAGAGAATACTTACTCCGAATACCCAGGTATTCGAGTAAGCGTTAACTCTGCCATTTGACTGCCTGTGTTAAATAATTATATACTATGGGTAACTACCCAATTGTAATGTTATAGCTACAGTATCGGCCAATAAAAGCATATATTATTAACGGTGTATCAATTATGTGTGGGGGTGCAGGGGTGAGGAAGAGGAGTGGTGTAATGTTTATATCCATATGTATAATAAAAGCTTCAAAAGATTGAAATAAAACAATTAAAGAATCTTCAAAGTGAGTAATAGGGCGTTAATGAAGGGTTGGGTAGGGGTGCAGGGGTAGGGGCGAGGCGTGGTGAGGGTAAAATGTAGGATTCGGTTGGATAAAGGGATGGACATTGAAAAGAAACGCTTTGGAGATGAATTGAAAGTTATGAATCAACACACCGGAAAGTGTACATTGGGGGCTTTGGGCTATTGGGCTATAGGGGGTCTGGGGTTGAAAATGGAGGGTTGTGCCTATTGAGACTTTTGATCAGCATTCCGAATACTATATCTCTGCAGAGTTTCAGCGAATTTAGCCGAGAGCCATTTTCCATAAGGATTTTGCGGGGTCCTTTCAATTCCATAGGATCAGAGGAAGTGGTTCTAATTCAGCTTGCAAGATTTGTACCCATCCAATTAACACACACAAACATAGAGCAAGTTAAATAAAAGCTAAAGGGATACATTATCAATGAAGGAGTTGCTTCTCTTGTTGTTATTGCAATTTCTAAAATATTTGATAACAGCTGAGTAGGAATACCTATCATAATTTGATTTGCAATTTGACTTTTTTTTCAGTTGACTGATCTACATATCCTTCCGCCACGCAAATATTATAATTTCTCTCGAAAAAACAGAGAGACGTGGAATATTTTATATTATTTGTCTGTTTATTAAAACTATCGGGACCATTGAAAAATAAAGAGTTCATACTGCTACGTTATTTTGTCCTTGCGATGTGGAAATTAGTATTCGATCTGGAATTATAATGATGTACTTCATTATTTGTAATTAAAAGATTATTAAAATATGATGGTTTAAATTCACTTATTGTTTCAAATATAATGATCACAGTTAAAAACAAAATTCTTTGAGAAACCGTGAGCCATCTTAATCTACAAAGCATATTTTGTGTGTGCTATTCTGTTGGAGCGTAGTATTATTTTCATTCCACGATTCTGCATTTTTTTGTAATTGGTTCAATTTGATCTGATTAAGAAGACATAAGAGCGTACTACAAAAATCGTAATGAGGTTTAATTATGCACTAATAGCACGTTATTCTGGCATACATGATAATGTTAATTCAAAGAAATCGTACTATCTAAAATAGAGCCTAGATACTTAATTTTACAATTTCTAGATCATTTTAACTGATTTTGATTGGTCTCACTTCAATATTATTATTTTCATGTTTTGTTTTAATGATCATCGTCTTAGTTTCAGTGATATTTAGTTTCAGTTTATTTGTTCCATGGTATAACTCAATATTGTTCAATGACTTGTGCAATAGCCACATGCAAGATTTCACCTTAAATAAGTTAAGTACGTGATCTCCATTACAGAAAATTAGTATCATTTATTTGAATTTGAAATAAAATGGCCCCAATACACTGCCTTGCAGTACGCCAGGATCATTTTCTACCACTTGTGAGTATCACACATTAATCTTTGTTATGTGACTCCTAAAACTGAGGTAACATTTCACCCAATTCAACACTAAATCACCAATACCATAATATATGAACTTTTGGATTAATATATTTCTACCATTTGTTTCAAAAGCCCTCTTTAAATCCAAGAATGTACCAACAATGTGATTATCTTTATCAATTTTCTGTTTCTGTTTCTGTATTGTATACTGTAGGGCAGATTCACAAGAATATTTTTTCTGAAGCCTCACTGACAATCTCAGAATAACCCGTTTTATCAAAGTATTTGATGAGTCGGTAATATACTGCTAATTCAAATACTTTTTCAGTGGTAGGTAGAGTATTGATAGTACAAAAGTTCCAAGATTCAATTTTTGGTATTGGTTTTACTGTGCTTGTTTTGAAGTGAGGTTGAAATTATCCAGTTCCGAGAGAAGTATCAACAAAGTTTAACATTACATGTCCCAAGGTGTTGAATGTCTTTTTAGATATTGACTGTTTATTATCTCCGATTCAGTGATCTTATTTAATGAAAATATTATATTTCTCAACTGCGGCAAGTTTAGCTGATGGAACGAATTTAATTCACAATTTCACTTTCACTATTAACAAAATATTCATTGAATCCATTTGCAATATCTATATTTGATCACTAACATTAAATGTTATCCTTTCAAAATTACAAATATCTAAAAGTGTGAAATACCAACTTTATGCGCAAACAAACACGTGATTAGCTACACCAATCAATATAGCATAAAATGAGTGATTTTTTAACAAAAATACTAGTAGGAAACAGACTATGCCATCACATGAAATACAGTCCGTAGTTATATTCTGTTATGTTTTCGACTCATTTATAAATTTGTTATAAACATTTAAAAACAAAAAGCTTATAAGATGAAAACTAATAGAACAATCTGGTTGCTCCAGTGAGAAACTAGAATTGAAATACGAACGAAATGGAATGTTTTACGACCCGATCGGATCATTAGTAACGGAGAGTTAGGGTTGGCTTTTCTCATACAAGTATTGAATCATGTGTACTTTATATAATGTGTACAAAACAGGCGCTGTGGAATCATTAGTTTTGGCACAATTGCAATTTGAATTTTTTTGCACCATCTTGCAGCGTATCTGGAAGCTCTAGTGATGGTCCGATTTACATTTCTCAAACAGATTTTGAAATTAGAAGTGTAGTACCACAAGCAATTATATATGTCCGTGTAAGAGTGGATTATAGAGTTAATCAACTATTCTTTCAGATGGAGAGACCAGGAAATGAGTGGAATTCTTCTAATGGACGGGTTACTAATGCAGTAACTTTGTCGCCTGAAAGTATAGGGTAGTATGAGTCAAATCCGCTAGTTCTGATTTTTTGCAGACATGTTTATGATGATGGCCTAATGAATAATCCAAGTTTGTGACCTCGAGCGTCGAACGCAACTTTGTCAAAAATCGAAAAAACTGCGAAAAAATGTTTTCTTCAAATTTTGGCGATTATAACCCTAAAGGACTGGTTTTTGAAAAAACTTTTTTAGAACGTTTATAGAAGACTAAATTTGCTACAATATGATACTAGAATTGTCTCCGTAGACCCAATAGTTTCCGAAATTAAGACTTTCCAAGTTTATAATTTTTTTCGAATTTCGCAATTTTTTGCAATTCTGTGTTCTGAATGAATTTTGACCATGATATACTATCGAAGTCCTGTACTTTTATGATGGGATGTTAAAAAAGAAAATAAGAGGTGTGAACGATTATGTTTAAGCTAAGCTACGAATAATGAAATAAAAAAGATTAGTACAACCAAAGTTAATAAGTTTATCTGTTCAAATTAAATTAATTTAGCCCTCTTGGAAGGTCCCGGTTGAGGTTCGTCCGTATCTGGATCGACGTATTGGGATAGTGATCAATCGTCGACGTATTGTGCCCACAAGTCATCCTCCATTTCGACATTTGACAGATCGTTGCCTTCTCGGATATCTACTACTGCAACATCAGGTATATTGTCACAAGAGGAAATACAGGATGTGTCATTAAAAATAACAAAGATGGCGTCACTTCTGGTGAAACCGGAAACGTCACATCAACGAAAAGATTTTAGTTGAATTCTTCATTAGTTCTTCACCCATACTACCAATTTTCAGAATCGCCCTACTTTTAGTTTTCTATAAATTCAGGGTGTTTCATAATAAATGCGCAGGACTTCCGGATGTGATAGCTCGTTCAAAAATATGATAAAAAGTTTCTATTAACTTACCCTCTAAAATTCAACATTTTCGAGATACAGGGTGTTGAAATTAAAAAAATATTATAGTTTTTTGCGAATATCTCTGCAACTGTTTATCGCACAAAAAATAGATTTTGAATGCATTTTCTACCCATAATAAGCTATGTTTTGTGCAGATTTTTTATTTTTTAAAATTCATAATTGGTGAAGATTTTGAAGGGGTAGTGGGTGTTTCTTTCTCCAACTTCTACGCCACTGGAATAAGTATGATTTTGAGCAGCCTACTTCAACTGTCAATGTTTTCTACACAAAAGAGGTACTCTTGGTCATAAGCTCTAAAGTTGACCGTTTTCAAGAAAAATCAACTTTCATGTTAAAAAACATGGTAATTTTTTTAATATAATTTTTTTCCTAATTATACAAAATTTATTTAAACGTTAGAACAAGTAACAAAACCAAACGTTGACTTCTTAATTGCAAAATAAAAAAAAAAACAATAACAATCATACTCAGTCGAATTGTTGGAAATGTCCGCCGTTAGCTTCAATGCACGCAGAATTTTTTCGAGGAAAAACATTATTTAAACAACTTGAAAGTTAATTTTTCTTGAAAACAGTCAACTTTAGAGCTCATGACCAAGAAAACCTTTTTTGTGTAGAAAACATTGGCGGTTCATATAGGAGGCTCAAAACTGTACTTTTTCCAGTGGCGTAGAAGTTGTAGAAAAAAACACCCACTACCCCTTCAAAATTTTCACCAATTATGAATTTGAAAAAATAAAAAACATAACATAGCTTATTATGAGTAGAAAATGCCTACGAAGTCTATTTTCTGTGCGATAAACGGTTCCAGAGATATTCGCAAAAAACGATTATTTTTTTAAAATTTCAACACCCTGTATCTCGAAAATGGTGCATTTTAGAGGGTAAGTTAATGTAAACTTTTTTTCATATTTTTGGACGAGCTATCACATCCTGAAGTCCTGCGCATTTATTATGAAACACCCTGCAGATCGCGTTAACTCGTCAAGATATACTCTGTATTGTCACAAGAGGCCCCGCTTCAGTGAGCATTTTAATCCTGTCTTCCTGCAGCTGCACGCATTCCATTATCCTTCTTGCAGCCGCAAGAAATCATCCGCAAGACGTGTTGTCGGGCTCCATCTCTGGTCATCATTTTGGGGTTGAGGCCTTGTGGCGTGGATATCCACCCCCAGGAGAGAGGGTTCATTGTGACTCCCAACCACGTCTGTTGAAGATTGTACATGAGAATAGAAAATGATGAATGAAAATATGTAATGTGTATTACTGACGCAAGGGCAGATTTTTACCTGATGGTATGTCCGCAAGGAGTGAAATCGAGCAGAGTCTCGTGTTGAAGGTAACCTGGCTAGATTGAAGCTGGTTTTCGTCGCAGCCCAGGCGAATAGTTGGTACCGAAGCTCGTCAAGGTTATGGGTGTTGCTCTTGCTGCTATCTCGTCAGGTGTAGAGTTGGTGTCGAGAAAAATTGCAGCTTGCTTTTCAACCTCCGGATTTTTTTCGACTATGGACATCATTTGCTTCTTCCCTGAGCCAAAGAAGCAGGATATCGAGTCACAACCACTAAAGACATGGATGAAGAGGAAAAGCTCTGGTTTCAAAGAGGATGTTGAAGAAGCGATGCTGGAATACACTAAATCTGATGGTTTGCCTCTTCCACGTTTATTGTCAAAAAATTCACGTTGGTTTGAGATCACAATAAGGATGATCATCAACGATTATCTGTCGCGATGAGTGTGACTTAGCTCTTCGAACTTCGAAGACGCTCAGAGCTCCTTGTGTTTTTCTGTACAGCATCTACGGGGTAACCATCGAAAACTACTGCCACGTTTAAGCCATAGTGAGCAGTACTGCATGTATCTGTCAGCTATCGCAACAAATGATGAGCTTCGAGGCCACACAACTTTGTGAAGTACATGCCATCCCCTTACGTCGATCCAGATACGGACGAACCTCAACCGGGACCTTTCAAGAGGGCTAAATTAATATAATTTTTAGATTTTCATTTCATTAACTTTAGTTGTACTTATCTCTTTAACTTCATTATTCGTAGCTCAGCTTAAACATCATCGTTCACACTTCTCATTTTCTTTTTTAACATCCCATTGTAAAAGTACAGGACTTCGATAGTATAATCAGGGTCAAAATTCATCCAGAACGACAGAATTCTAAAAAATTGCGAAATTCGAAAAAAATTATAAACTTTGAAAGGCTTAATTTAGCAAACCATTTGGTCTACGGAGACAGTCCTAGTATCATATTGTAGCTTTAAAAACGTCCAAAAAAAGTTTTTTTCAAAAACTAGTCCTTTAGGGTTATTATCTCCGAAATAAAAAAAAATACGATTTTTCCGCGGTTTTTTCGAATGTTGACAAAGTTGCGCTCGAGGTCACAAACTTGGATCATTCATTAGGCCATCATCATAAACATGTCTGCAAAAAATCAGAACTACCGGATTTGACTCATACTACCCTATACTTTCAGGCGACAAAGTTACTGGATTAGTAACCCGTTACTTAGAAGAATTTCCCTCATTTCCTGGTCTCTCATCTATCTGAAAGAATAGGTTGATTAACTCTATAATCCATTATTTACTCGGACATATATAATTGCTATCATGTCAAACAGAAATAATCCTAAACAATAGGTTCGAAAACACGACATGATATAACTGACATTTGAGAGTTATTTGATAATGAGTTTACTTTGCTATTGTGGAGTGAATTGAAATCTATAGTATTTGTGTGAACCATAATTTATTTATCAGAAAACAAAGAGGTGGGTGGTTGAGTTGCTAATATTTGGAGAAAGATGAAAAACTGTAGACTTCATTGTCAATTAATTTATCAGATTAGAGGAGAAGTTTAAAAAACACTTCAGAAACTTTAATAATCAGCTGATTCAGACAGTGAGCATACAGCTGAAAGTTCTTTTGGGAGATCGTTAAGTATCAGTTGATTGTTGATTGTTGAGGTTAAAGTTTTGGGCATTGTGGCGGCAGACCTAACTATTTCACTGAGACAAATTGAGCACGAAATTGGTATTAATCGAGGGTTAGCTGGAAAATTTGAAAAATTTAATTTCCAACACATCAAGTACCCAGTAATTTAATTAATTCCAAGGTGATGAACATGACATAGGATCAAAATTCCTGTTATTTTCGTGTAACTGTCCGACGGAGTTCTTGAACACACATTTCAATAAAAAACATACATCATTGTAATGGAATGTTGTGTCGACTACAAAATAAGTGAATATAATTTATTTCAATAAGCAAGATGATTTTATGATGATTATGTTCTACATAAAACACGACCTAATTCCTTTGAAAAGCTAACTTTGTTCTTGAACATACATTTGAATGAAAAACATCAAGTTTTCTGTTATGAAATAATTACGTCCTTGGACTACGAAATGAGTAAATATAATTTATTTCAATGATCAAGATGATTTGATGATAGTTATGTTCGACATAAAATATGACCTAATTCGTTTGAAGCTAACCTTGGCATTTCTAGGAACAACCATTGATTTCCATATTTGTTAAAATTTCCTTAAGCATTGAACATATTTTTCCTATATTTTTCTTACATATAAAATATGTATCAAGAACGTACTGAATACGAAATTATAGAAACAATCAATCAGACCTTGATTTAACGAAAAAATTATGTATATTTCCTTTGATAACAAGTAGAAAAGAGCCTTCATTTACTTAGAGCACTTAGTAGGTGCATAATTAACGCATTATTCATTCATCCCATGAATTCGATATAGAAATATTTCTGAAGCACACTAATGCAATGGTGACTGATATGAAAACATTAATCAATACATCTTAATCAAAGTGTAACGTACGACCTTCAATTTCATTAGAAAACCATTATCAATTATAATATCCTCAGGCTACTGATAATTTTGATATAGGTAATTACTTCTTTATTTTCGGAGGCTGTTAATTAAATGAAACTCGCTTGAGCAAAGTTAAGACAATATGAGAATTTATCAATAGTTCAGTCACATTTTTCGCAGAGAATCAAGAAACAATTAAACATGTTATTCATTAAAAATGCATTTAGTGAAATTGAAAGTGAATGTAGTTGAAGAACCATTGTTCTTCACCATTGATGAAGGAGAAGTATGTTAAGTGTTCACACGCATAATTATCGTTTTATAGTGCTCCTTTCACATTCATTATTTCGAATAGCACTAAGTATGATGTAGGTACTATAAATTTCGTGAACGTCATATTATTTCGTTACTATGGCTACACGATTGTTCAATACTAGGGAATGTTATAAATCACAGATTCCTCTTCAAGGAAAGGTACAAATCTAATTACGTTTTTTTCTGAAACCCCTCGTTTCGTGAGTGATAATTTCCCTGATGAACACTTATGGGTTATAATTGCACGAGTGCATAAAAATTACCGATAATTTTGCAAGAAAGCGTGTTATCTAAAAATTGCAAGATTTTATTTTCATATTTTGGTAAGAGTCCGAGGCCTAAGATATGGAATTAACCATTTGCAATTTTTATAAGATAACATGCTTGAATGTTAAATAATATTTCGTTATCAATGAACGAGTCATTGGAATATTTCACGAATAAAGATTTTTTTTCTGAGAAATATCAGACTATAAATATAATTGTGCTAGACACGCTTTAAAACAACTTACTTGTGGTGCTATTTCATTTCCACTAATTTTTTAACTACTTCTTCATGGTGACCTTCATCTAACTGCAGAGATGTGTAAGGATTGAGTGTTCGAATGGCCAATAATTTCAATAAGCTGCTCTTCACCGACACTTTTTTTGCTAGACCAGGGACAGCTGCAGACAGTATCGAATGATTAGTTATTCACTGAAAATTTTTTTTGGTTAGGGTAACAAAAAGAAATGTTACGGTAACCATATACTTCTGTCAGTATAGGTACAACCAGATATATAATTACAGTAACCATCTCAAAATTGTTAAGTGGATATGGTTGACGTAACGACACAAAAAATCAAAACAGCCATATATAAGTAGTGTTACTTCAACAATAAAATACTGTGAAAATAAGCAGTTACTGCTAGTAAGCAAAAAAAAACTAAAAAAATTATAAGATCCACTGGATTCGGACATACGAACTTTGGATCACAACGCAGCCGGCAAATGCTCCAACTGCACACGCCAAATCAACTTGTACATAAATTTTATTATTGGTTAGTGATCAAGAAACTATAGTTGGACTGAATACTACTTTGTCAGTAACTTGACAGTGAATTCATATTACCAGTTGCACAAACTGCCAAATACATGTGAAGTTTCATGAATAATTCTTCCTGAGTAGGACTTCTGATTATTAAAATATCTGAGTAAAGTGTTTCTATTAGCGAGATTTATATTACTGAGTATCCATCATCTCATCTGTCATTTTAATTTTAACACTAAGAGTGATTTTGTTTAAGCTCATATGTCAATGAATTGTCGCTGACAATAATAGGTATCGTATCTAAAACTGAATTTCTCACTTTTGGATAGTGATAACACGACAATTATTGCTGAAATAAATTTTAGTATTCAGTTGGATTTTTGTTTTGTCGGAACTATTGAATAACATTGTTCAATCAATTGAACTGTATTATCAAAATAACAATATTTCTATGACAATTTGCATATTGTTCTTTCAACTGGAATGTATTATACACTAACAATCTTTCGATAACATTTTCCATATTGTTCCTGTAGCAATGCAACAATCAGTAGTTTGGTATGTTTCAATGAAAATTTCACACCTCTACTTTTAAACTTCTTAATAAGATGCCTTCATTTTGACTAGTTACATGGCAACTAAAAAAATATCCGGAAATTTTTTTCGTGGCGCCACGATATTTAAGTGGAAATTTTTTTACAGTTGAAAAGGTAAACATATGATCTACAACCATTAAATATTGTACATATACCTGTGAATAATACAAAATTTCTATAAGAATTAAAATTATTATTTATTATTCGCTATCAAGTTTCATTAAACAGAAAACACAAATTTGTTTAATTATTATGCACTAACAATTTATATTTCAAAAAACGTAGGATCTACAAACATAGCGAGATTTAAATGTTGCTTGAATTCTAACCCAACCTTCACTTCTTAATGGTGACTAGGAAGGTGACGAATTAATTAGATGTCTGTGTTTTAGGACGTATATGTAATCTTTTGAAACAATTTTGTTCAAATCTCTTTTACGCAAAAGGCCATATTTACTTGTCATCTGCAGCAGACTTTCTTGGATTTTCGTAAACAAACCATTCCACTCTAACGCTTCCTGGTCGCAATCTTCCATTAAATTCGTTAAATATATTAATTTTGACATATTTGCACTTGACTCAACTCTTTGCAGTATTTACATAAATTGTACCTTTCAAAGCATTTCATTTTTCATAAGAATATTACATAAGAATATCTTTGTTTGCTGATTTACTATACAGTAATTCAATGTAATTTACCAATATAAACATCATCTGTCAAAAGCATGGCCGCTTAGATCACGGCCACCTACTGCAACAAACCATGTTATTGAAGGAGACAGAAATCTTTGGGAGATCGTTTGCTAACGAACAGTCGTTACCGACCGATGATGAACCCTTTACTCCCATAAACAGCTATGTAGGCTTATTATGGCAAGAACCTGTCAGAAAACAACTACTCCCGTGGCTAAGACCACGACGGGTATTGAATTAAATCTAACAGCTACTTGTGCAACGTTCCTCAAAACATCAGAGGACGCAATTGCAAGTGCCCTATGACCAACCAGTAGAATTATGTTTTGATTTGGACGGGGTGACCACGTGCAGACTAGTTTCGAGGTTGTTGCCTCTCATCAGTGCAAGGGCAGGTCAACACAGACAGCACTGAAGACATCTGTTCCCCGTCCAAACCAATACACATTCCGCTGATTAGTCAATTCTGGTTCACGAGATGAAAGCAGTTTCTAGGCCGCTCCACCCAGCGAGCAGAGGGAGAACTGTCTGAATCTCCGGGTTGAGAGATTTATGTGAAGAAAACAGAGTTCTTTGGGAGATCGTTTAGTAACGAACGGTCGTTGCCGACCGATGATGAACCCTTTACTCCCATATGCACCTAACTATGTAGGCTTATTATGGCAAGAACCTGTCAGAAAACAACTACTCCCCTGGCTAAGACCACGACGGGTATTGAATTAAATCTAACAGCTACTTGTGCAACGTTCCTCAAAACATCAGAGGACGCAATTGCAAGTGCCCTATGACCAACCAGTAGAATTATGTTTTGATTTGGACGGGGTGACCACGTGCAGACTAGTTTCGAGGTTGTTGCCTCTCATCAGTGCAAGGGCAGGTCAACACAGACAGCACTGAAGACATCTGTTCCCCGTCCAAACCAATACACATTCCGCTGATTAGTCAATTCTGGTTCACGAGATGAAAGCAGTTTCTAGGCCGCTCCACCCAGCGAGCAGAGGGAGAACTGTCTGAATCTCCGGGTTGAGAGATTTATGTGAAGAAAACAGAGTTCTTTGGGAGATCGTTTAGTAACGAACGGTCGTTGCCGACCGATGATGAACCCTTTACTCCCATATGCACCTAACTATGTAGGCTTATTATGGCAAGAACCTGTCAGAAAACAACTACTCCCCTGGCTAAGACCACGACGGGTATTGAATTAAATCTAACAGCTACTTGTGCAACGTTCCTCAAAACATCAGAGGACGCAATTGCAAGTGCCCTCTATGACCAACCAGCAGAATTATGTTTTGATTTCAATACCCGTCGGGGTCTTAGCCAGGGGAGTAGTTGTTTTCTGACAGGTTCTTGCCATAATAAGCCTACATAGTTAGGTGTTTATGGGAGTAAAGGGTTCATCATCGGTCGGTAACGACTGTTCGTTAGCAAACGATCTCCCAAAGATTTCTGTCTTTTTCGATTAAATATCTCAACCCGGAGATTCGGAGTGTCTTCCTCTGCTCGCTAGGTGGAGCGGCCTAGAAACTGCTTTCATCTCGTGAACCAGAATTGACTAATCAGCGGAGTGTGTATTGGTTTGGACGGGGAACAGATGGCTTCAGTGCTGTCTGTGTTGTCCTGCCCTTGCACTGATAAGAGGCAACAACCTCGAAACTAGTCTGCAGGTGGTCACCCCGTCCAAATCAAAACATAATTCTGCTGGTTGGTCATAGCACTTGCAATTGCGTCCTCTGATGTTTTGAGGAACGTTGCACAAGTAGCTGATAGATTTAATTCAATACCCGTCGTGGTCTTAGCCAGGGGAGTAGTTGTTTTCTGACAGGTTCTTGCCATAATAAGCCTACATAGTTAGGTGCATATGGGAGTAAAGGGTTCATCATCGGTCGGCAACGACCGTTCGTTACTAAACGATCTCCCAAAGAACTCTGTTTTCTTCACATAAATCTCTCAACCCGGAGATTCAGACAGTTCTCCCTCTGCTCGCTGGGTGGAGCGGCCTAGAAACTGCTTTCATCTCGTGAACCAGAATTGACTAATCAGCGGAATGTGTATTGGTTTGGACGGGGAACAGATGGCTTCAGTGCTGTCTGTGTTGACCTGCCCTTGCACTGATGAGAGGCAACAACCTCGAAACTAGTCTGCACGTGGTCACCCCGTCCAAATCAAAACATAATTCTGCTGGTTGGTCATAGGGCACTTGCAATTGCGTCCTCTGATGTTTTGAGGAACGTTGCACAAGTAGCTGTTAGATTTAATTCAATACCCGTCGTGGTCTTAGCCAGGGGAGTAGTTGTTTTCTGACAGGTTCTTGCCATAATATGCCTACATAGTTAGGTGTTTATGGGAGTAAAGGGTTCATCATCGGTCGGTAACGACTGTTCGTTAGCAAACGATCTCCCAAAGATTTCTGTCTTCTTCGATTAAATCTCTCAACCCGGAGATTTGGAGTGTCTTCCTCTGCTCGCTAGGTGGAGCGGCTTAGAAACTGCTTTCATCTCGTGAACCAGAATTGACTAATCAGCGGAGTGTGTATTGGTTTGGACGGGGAACAGATGGCTTCAGTGCTGTCTGTGTTGACCTGCCCTTGCACTGATGAGAGGCAACAACCTCGAAACTAGTCTGCAGGTGGTCACCCCGTCCAAATCAAAACATAATTCTGCTGGTTGGTCATAGAGGGCACTTGCAATTGCGTTCTCTGATGTTTTGAGGAACGTTGCACAAGTAGCTGTCAGATTTAATTCAATACCCGTCGTGGTCTTAGCCAGGGGAGTAAGGGTACTTGCAACTGCGTCCTCTGATGTTTTGGGGAACGTTGCACAAGTAGCTGTTAGATTTAATTCAATACCCGTAGTGGTCTTATCCAGGGGAGTAGTTGTTTTCTGACAGGTTCTTGCCATAATAAGCCTACATAGTTAGGTGTTTATGGGAGTAAAGGGTTCATCATCGGTCGGTAACGATTGTTCGTTAGCAAACCATGTTATTATTATATTTTTTACATTAGAAGTGTTATGGATTACTTTAACAAAAAATACATTTTTACCACCTTTAGTAACCTTAAATTATGAAATGGCGATAGACTGATCTAATACCCATCTGAGTTTTAGCATTTGGTGTAACTTCGCGACTCGGGATAAATTTCAAAATATTCGTGCGTTCAAATAAATTTCCGGAAATAATTTAATCTCTTATGATATTATGAGTGAAAATTATTGCTTCCCTAACAAGAAAATTGTTAACCAATTCGTTTTGTTATCACTTACAATATTATTTCTTTCAGTGTGTTGAGTATCTAGGTACGTATTTCAATTCAATTGACTATTTGTGTAATATTCTCAATGAATTCTAACATGACACATCTTGACATTCTCTACCAAGTATATTTCAAATAGGACAAACACAACATTTCCCCCCTAAGAAAATCAAAGATTCGAACGTTTCGGAATATTTCGAAATCGTAGATCTTCGTAGATCTTCGTAGTCGTATCAGGTACTCTAGAAGAACTCTCCTCGCCTGGTTTTATATTAAGATCTTCAGCAGAAGAATTACTTGGTGTATTGGATCAGATGAAGGTGGCACTACAATATTTTCCAAAACATTCTTTGATCTAAATTGATCTATGTGTCGTTTTATACATTTTCCGTCCTTAGTTTCAACCAAGTAATGAAGTTTTCCTATTTTATCTCGAATCCTTCCAAATTTCCGCTTTTCAGATTTGTCAGTATAAATTCTTGATTGAACGGCATCACCTATACATCAAACTCTCTGGTTCTCAAAGTTTTTTCGGACGAAATGTTTTTACTCAAAGATGCATGCCCTTTGATTAGATCCAATCGTGAACGATAGGTGAAGTTCAGGAAATATTCTGCTGAACTTCTATATGTTGTGTAATATGGTGTTTTCCGGTGTGGTATGAGCACTCAGTTCAGTTTCAAATTGAGATCTCCACCACGTGTCATGCAGATTTTGAACCATTTTCAACTGTCTGTACATATCGCTCGGCAAGAGCATTGGTTGCCGGATGACCCGGTGCTGTACGTAGATGTTGAACACCATTGGATTTCAAGAAATTCTTGAACTCATATGATGTCAAGGATGGTCCGTTGTCTGTCACTATCTCAGAGGGTAGTCCATATCTACAAAACATATCTCATAGGATATTAATTGTACATTTGCTCGAGATTGATCTCATTGGAACAACCTTCAACCATCTAGACTTAGTATCAACTAAAATCAAAAAATGATTATCCATAAATGGCCCAGCAAGGTCCAGGTGTATTTTCTTCCATACAGTTTCAGGTTCTGACTTTCTTTATGAACTTCACAGCATGACACACATCTCTTTGCTAAGTTTTCTATATCATCATCAATTCATTTCCAATAGCAATAATTCCTACCCAAACTTTTCGTTTTGACGATTCCAATATGAGCTGACTGTAATTCCGTAAGTATTTCTCCACGTAGAATTTTGGAAATGATTACTCGAACTCCGCGTAGAATGCATCCATTTGGAATTGAAAATTCACCTTCTCTTCGTATCAGCAAAATTTCCAGTTTGAATTGATAAATATATATTTTTCAATTCGGGATCATTTTGCGTTTCTTCTGCTATCATCTCTGCCGTGACCGGTAAGTTCTCTTCAAATAGTTGTAATACATTATTTGCTTAATCATAATTTTCATGCATTGCTGCTGTGCGGAGTGGAAATCTTGAAAAATAGTCAACATTTGAGTTCAATTTTGTATTACGGCACTCGGTAGTATAATTTAATCCAGAAAGAAACTGTGCATATCTTAATAAACGACTTGATAATTGGATAGCAAATGTTTGTCGGGGCTAAATATTGCTTTCAATGGCTTATACTCTGTGATCAATATAAATGTTCGACCATAACAGTATTGAAAGAATTCATGTAAAGCCCAAAAAATTGATGTCGCATCTTTATCTAGTTGGCTGTACTTTTGTTCTGCTTTGGTTAGAGTAGGTGGTGAGAAAGGAATTGATCTCTCTCCACTTTCAATTCTGTGAAATAAAATTGCTGACAGTCCCACAGGTGATGCGTCTGTAGCCAACACTAACGGGAGATTTAGTTCATAGTGCACCAAAAAAGTTTCTCTAATCAAATCTTGTTTAATTTTGTTGCAAACTATATCGCATTGGCTTATCCAAATGAATTTTTGTGCCTTCTGAAATAATTTATGTAGTGGGTTTTATTTAGATACCAAATCCAGTATGGAATTATTATAAAAATTCATCAGTCCCAGAAACTGTCTCAGCTCGTGCGAATATCTTTCGGCCTGTTGAGTTTCAAAATATCTTTTATTTCATCGGTTGTTTTGTGAAGGCCATATCCTCATCAATGGTATGACCTGAATATTTGACGGATTTTTCGAAAAATTTGGCTTTTCTTGGATTGATAACGCAATCTGTCCAGTAGTTTCCTAAGTCGGTTGAATGTTCGTTCTATTCTAGCTACTTGAATGATGATGTCATCAAAAAACCAAGCAGTGTCTTCTAAATCAACTAAAATAGACTCCATATACGTTGCCACTGTTAAGTATCTTCATATGAATTCAAATTCAATTGACTGTTTGTATAATATTCTTTAATGACTATCAATGAATTGTACCATGACATATCTTGACATTCAATACCAAGTATATTTCAAATAGGACAAACTTCATGTTTTTTGTATACCGGCCGGTTCTTGCTGCTTGTTGCATGGGCTGTCCATAGAAATATACAGTGCGTTCATAAAGTGTGGAAACGCTCTATTATCTTACGAGTTGATTATTTGCGGAGGAAAAGCTCGGACAGGTCGATTTTGTATTTTAGTTTTCCACCTTTTTTAGAAAAAAATAATTTTTTTCCCCTACTACCTTTCAAGATATGACGTCATCGATATTTTTTTTAAATTGAAAGGGTATATTTTTATGTCAAAATTTTAATGCCCATATTTTTCTGAGTTCAACCATACCACATACGTCATATCTTACACTTCGAATTACAGTATTCTGAGTATAAAGGAAACCAGTGTTCATATTTCTCAACATTCATTTCATTATTCATTTTGCAACGTAAACCTGAGAACTACTTAGTAGTGAGTACGAGTATATTGCTACACTTGAATAGTAGGCTAACCATACATATGAAAGCCCTTAGCAACCAGAAAATAAGTTCTTAGTTACCATTGCATATGTCACACTGGTTTTCTTTATACTCAGTATACTGTGATTCGAACTGTAAGATATGACGTATGTGGTATGGTTGAACTCAGAAAAATATGGGCATTCAATTTTTGACAGAAAAATATACCTTTCAATTTAAAAAAAAAATATCGATGACGTCATATCTTGAAAGGTGGTAGGGAAAAGAATTATTTTTTTCTAAAAAAAAGTGGAAAACTAAAATGCAAAATTGACCTGTCCGAGCTTTTCCTCCGAAAATAATCAACTCGTAAGATAATGCGTTTCCACACTTTATGAACGCACTGTATATTATATACTTAGTCTAGAATGCTAATCCTATGTCAAATATGTTGTAAAAAGTTCAGGCTGGTCAGCAATACGCAAGCGCGTCATTAGTGATTTTTGTAACAGGCCCGGTTTTAGTAAAATATTATGGTACTTGTGAAGATTAACAAACGTTAATTCTGAATCTTTTTTTTCTAGAACGATTCATGTCAAAATACGCAATTGCATTTAATTTAAATCATTTGAAGAGATTAACATGCTATTTCTACGGGTATTTCTGGTTGTATTACCTTAGTGCAATTTCCACAATGGGGGTGCATGAAAAAGTGAGGCCAGAAGCATTTTCCTTACCATCAAAGAAAAGCACTTCCACATTGACATTAATTTTCTGAGGCGATTCTGTGTATGTTTAGTACTTTTTGTAGGAATCTAGAACTCATAATATAAGCGGTGTGGTAGAAAGTTGTATCACTCGCCATGCTGCTTATGCAGATACAGTATTGGTACTGCACTAGGTTTCAAATTATTCTACTGTCGTTTTCACATGAAACTTCATGAGAAAAATGTCTGCCACAAATTACAATTTTCTCACTCAAATGTTCTGCTGGGGTCTCTTCTTAAAAACAATAACCACATATCATGCCTTTTTTGTCAAGCTAAAATAATATTTGAGCTATTTTGAGCATAGCATATAGGCACATAAAAAATTTCGTTATCTACCAAAAATGATTTATTTCAGGTAGTTTTCCTATACACAACACTAAACAGTTCATTGTTTATTTTTAGGAAGAAACGGCTTTATTAGAAATATTCTTTAAATGAAAAAGATTAGTGCAAATTCACGAAAGGTGAAAAAATAACCAACGACAACAAACACCACACAAAACGACGAGAGAAAATCTGAAATTCTAAAAACCGTCCGTCTCTGACAAAAGTGACGGATCTTAGTGACAAGTCTATCTGTTGATGAAAAAGAACTGTTGCACGGTCATTATAATTACAGTAGCGTAGGGTACATTATCGTTTTAAATAAATTTCTTTCGCGCCTAAAATTCGGATTAATCTATCTCTAAAAGGTTCTTTTTCGTTTTATAAAGTCCTAAATGCGCTGTCAAATTTCTCTCTTTCAAATGACATGTGTTTTATTGCCTCATAACAAAAACCTCTGAATTGTAACACCAAATTATTTTCAAACTTGGCAACGATCTACCCAAACTACACTGATGACGCGCATGCACACATCGTAAACGGGTCGCATACGCGGCATGCTTTTCGCCGTGAAAATTGGCGAGAATAGCATTCTAGAGTTAGTATATAATTTATATTTCAATGGGGCTGTCTAGGAACTCATCGTATTCCGCCCTACAGGAATATAACTCATACCATGCTCTGCATAACTTCCAAGAGGGGTTTACAGTAATAAAGGATGGATCTGACTTGAATCGAACCAAATATAGAACCTTAAAGAATTAATCAAAAATTCATTAACAAGAGATCTTCTGGGAGAAGGTTTGTTTTCCTGTAGTTTTTCGTATAAATTTCAAATCGTAGATGTCGCCCACTCCATGGTTGAACTATTTGGGCCTCGTCTCGTACCTATTTGCATCATCCAATATGGAATTCAATAACTAAGCTGCGCTGGTGGATACTCTATACGCTCTTCATGCTTAGAGTATTCCAGATATCATAAAGCTCTTGATAGATGAGTGTATGTAACCACCGTCCTATAGCCCATTCAATGAAGAAATAATGTTTCACAGCATTTCTGAATCTGAAAAAAAATTCGTAGCTTGATAATATTCTCCTGTTCTCTTGATCATTTCATTCTGATTATCTTCCTACCATATTAGATATACAGTGGTGCTGGTTTGAGCAGGATAGCTGATTTCACAAACTGCAATATAATACAGGAAATTCAATATATCACAGTAACTCATCTTGCACCGCATTGTGATTTAGTTTGTTAAAAATTGTTAAATTGTTATAATCATTTTTTCTGTTGACCGCTGTTGTCCCCTTGCGAACAGCAGCCTACAGAAGTCGAAACTTATGAGAGCCAAGAATTAACGATTCCTAGCACTTTCTCGGGCTATCAGCAAAATTTCATAAGTCGCTAGGGTTTGAACCTTCGACTTGCAGCCAAAATGCTTCAACTACTCGGCTGCCTGAACAAAGTTCGATATGTATGTTGAGTATTTTCGACTTTGTTGTCGGAATTATTTGATTCATTGAGATAGAAAGCCTTGCTAAAATGTAAATATACAATGTTGGTGAACTAGCTGGTGAATAGGAATTTTGTTTTCTGAGTTACGCATTGTAGTAAATTTCTAGTTGAAGATTGTGATGGTAGAAATGGACAAAATCCGGCAAAGTCTTCTAAAAGGCAGAGTCTTTGGATGAGATAAAAAAAAATTATTATTTGCCATGGCGCCAAAGTGCAATGGCAGTTGTAGTAAAAACAGGAGACACCGCACCACCGGTATTTTCCAAGAAAGCTCTGTTCATTGGAATTATCTGAGCAATCCTCATTATACACTTACTTACTTTTTGCCGGGCAGATAGGTTGACTAACTCATAGTTGAAAGGAAAAATAATTGAATTGATCAAATTTAATGCTTATTTTGGTTTTCAGGCGCTTTGGGATTTTTGACTACAGGGGACGAAGTCGTACCTGGTAATAATGGGTTGAAAGACCAGAATTTAGCTTTGAAGTGGACCAAAAAAAATGTTGCCAAATTTGGTGGAGACCCAGAGAGTATTACCATTTTTGGTGAATCTGCCGGAGGAGCCAGTTCACAATATCACATGCTGTCCCCGCTTAGTAAAGGTAATTTATTGGTGTTGTAGTTTTTAATGCAATCAGGATGATCCCTGAAGATATATGTGTAACGCGCAACTCTTACCCTTATTTTAATCGTCTTTGCTACGTCCACACTTCAGTAATAATACCCCGACTAAATGCAAATTTTTTTATACCTGCATCATAATGCATGTGAAATGCTCTGAGAAGCGTGCGTAATCTTGAAGATTAACACACGCCGAGCAACAAAGGTTCGTGCTGAGTAACAACGCTAAGTTGTCAACTCTATCGGACGAAACGTCAAATAAGCTCACATGTCAACAATACGTGAAATATTCATTACCCACTTGATTAGATGTAATAAAACAGAAAGGACGATCTCTTGATCTAAAATGAATTTCCGATATTGTTTTTGAATTCATGTGTATGATACACATGTACAAGTGTTTTTAAGGCACTCGCAACGATAAGGGCTCTCCGCTTACCATCGTGCACTTTACCTCGTTGCGCGTGCTTCAAATGCTCACTTGTGCACTTGTATCATGAAAGCTGCGTTGCTTGGAAACAACGAGTTTGCTAGAGTGGTCACAATTCAATAACTGTCGTAGAAAAAAGGTTGTATGATACATTTTCGAGAAGAGCTTTTTTCTGAAATCGTTCAAGAATGCCCACTTTCTCGGAGCAACTGCAGGCCTCAAAATACGCTAATCCAGTATTTTAGTCCGTTGCTAAGCAACGAACTTTCCCGGACCGTTTAATACTTTCCCGTACCGAAAACGATACGGGAAAGTACTTTAACGGCCTAGGCCGTCAAAATCGGTCTTTGGTTTATAGTTGTCACTTTGACAACTTCGAATCCTCAATTTATGATAATGCAGATTGCGATTTCAGAAAAAATAGTATGTGTACCTCATAGTAAAAGCACATTCCCGGACGACAATATAAATTGTTGGCCGAGGCGAAGCCGAGGCCAACAAGCATTGAAGTATTGCTTTTACTACTAGATAAACAATATACTATTTTGTACTATAAAGTTCACGCTCATAAAAAAAATCCTGCTTTACGAACTTGTATCATAAATAACTATTCTATCTGCAACTGCCAAATAATGACTGTGGTTTGACACTTTTTTGAATGTCACGATGACGTTTTTTACCGAACTAGTGCTTTTTAAATCTGTTACTGCTCGTGAGGTGATGACATAAGAAATAAAATTTAATATAAATACATTGAATGAACACAAATTAAATTCAAATAGAAAACGATAAAAATTCAACAAGCATTATGCTGAAGGTTCAAATTTTATGTCAAACATCTTGTCGATGGTGTTGAACATAATCTAATATTCTTTATATTTTTGGCTAAATCGCTTCCAACTTGAGAAAAGTGCTCTATGCATTCGTCAACATAATTTTTGGATCAGTTGTTACATTGCCATTAGCCATTTCAATTTCATTGATAGATCTGGAAGTTTCTTTTTCATTGCATTTTTTTCTATTACACCATAACTCTGTTGAATTAATATGTTTTTCTATTTGAGATTTATTATACTTTAAGTCGGTTTTTACATAGTTTGTACTCATTTTCAAATTCAATATTGTTGTAAGCATTCTTCAGTTTTTTATACATTTCATTATTTTTATTTATGGATTTTACTAATACTGGGGTCATCCATCCTTTTCTCTTTCTATCAATACTTTATATTTTAACTTTTTTTGTATTTTTTTCAATACAACTTTGTTTTTTTTTCATAAGACAGGTTGCTAATTCATATGAAGTTTTCAGATTGTAGTATTCATTCCAATTTTCATTTGAAAAATGTTCATATATTTTATAGTCAGTAATTTTTTTTATTTTATTGGTTCTTTTTTATCCGCTCAATTCCAATAAAGATTTATAGAATGATGTGAAACTTATCAGTTCTTTGATATTCAATGATGATTGGTTAGAAGATATCAGAATGTTCATCTCTTTTTATAAATAATGTGATCTAAACATGATTTTTGTCTTCCCATTTTTCTGGCGTGTTTATTAAAAAAAGACATAAAACCACTTTCACTTAAAATAAAAATAAAATAAAGAAGTTTTCTTGTTCAGTTCTGATTTGTATTGACAAAAGAAGAATTTTAGGTGATTATTGAACATATATGGGCAAAAACAACGTTGTCTGTATATCAAAAATATATTGATAAATGGTAAATTTTTAATTTTCATTTTTATTTTTATTATAATGATACTTGTCTTTTATGAAAAAAATTACACCATTGTTTGAGTTTCCATAATTGTAAATTTGTTAATATCTGGGTATTTTGTAAAAATCTGGATTATATATTCTCCAAGATTCTGTAAAAATCCAACTGACTTTTAAATAGTAATGTAGCATCAATATTTTTGGCAATACCTACTTCTGATATTATTACGAAAAAAAGTAAATTTATGATCTTTATTAAAACTTATTTACTTATAATCTTCAAAACTATCCACTATTTGTGTTTCAATCGTTGGATCTTCTAGTTGACTAATGAATAAGTCCATAAACTATAGTATCATCTGATATTTTGAAATGATGTCTCATATTATTCTTGGTTATATAACTTTTTCAACTCTTCTTTACTGTTTCTCCACCCATCATTCCATTTTTCCACCATACAAATTCATAACAATTTTTTTAAGTTCTCTTGTCTTTCCTAGTAAATATTTGTTTTTCTATATTTTTTCTTCATTAATGAATATTGTTGTCTGTAACTCCGGAAGATTATTGTCAATCATTGTTTTCCATTTGTTTTAGAGTAATTTCTTGCTCCTTGAATAATAATATTTTTGATGTCACTAGTAGAAAGGGCAATTTTTGTTTATCATTTTTTATCTTATGGTTACCCAGGTGAAGAAGAGCTTCGGTAAATACTGACTTTATTTTTATCTTTTAAGGTACTTCCAATTTTTCTACAAATTATCTTAGAAATTTCTATATCTTTCTTTCGTACTTCTTTTCAAATTTAACTGCGTCATATTTTCCCGACAAAAAGTTTTCAGATTCTTGTATTTCCGTTACAATTTTTGTTAGGTTTTCTAATGTTGCATGATTATTTTCGGATTTTTCCTCTTGGGATTCAAGTGTGAGACATTTTCTACAAGTCCATCTATTTCCTCTAGGTTTTTTCAATTCTTTCGAATAAAGCTCAAAATCCTAACTTGTTAGTTGGCTGCATTTCAGATAATACCATTTTTCACATATACTTTTACATTCTATAGCAGTTTTTAGTTTTAATTTGAAACCACAGAGAAAAACATCAGATGGTCCGGAATTTTTGCTTCTTTAGTTGATATAATAAAGTTTTTACGAGTGTTTTCATTTGCAGGAGGATATTCCAATTTAGATACATCTTCAGATGATTCATAATCATACTTTCTCATGGGGTTTTTGCTTCAGGTTTCGATCTTTGACTTGATTTTTTCCCCATTATTTGTTTCTACTCATTATTCTGAACTTTCAAGGGTTCAATTTGAAATTTTTAAGGTAGCACATCATAACGGCTGAATCTTGGTTGAACCTGTTCTGAATGTAGATTGTCACATGTGATATTGGGTCAATATTGGTTGAATAATTTCTACCAACATCGATAATACAATATTGTTTACATGTTGTTTTCCAATATTGCAATCCCAATATTCCAGTCATATCGATTCTAGGGATAAAAAACTATATTTCATTTGTTTGATAGCACATTGGTTGAATATCATTTCAACTATATTCAATAAATTGTAATTACTCATATTGGGTCAAAATTGGTTCAGTGATATTTACCAATAACGATAAAACAAAGGTTGTTTTTATATTGCTTTCAACATGTAGAATAAATATTACAATCCCAATATTCCTCTCATATCGATATTAGGAATAAAAACTATATTGTATATCCAAGTGTGATTACACATTGGTTGAATATTATTTCGCCAATATTCAACAAATCTTATTAACTTATATTGGGTCCATATTGGTTCAATAATATTTATCGATATCGTTTAAACAATATTGTCCCCATATTGTTTCCTACATCTTGAGTTTTGAGTATTGGCCGATTATTCAATGAAACATATTAAAATTATACCATGATCAAACGTGGATGAAAATCCGCTAGGTGGCTCTACATAAAGAACGTCTTCTAAAACCTATCAAAATTTATTAAATAGTTCACATAACTTGTCTTCAAGACAGCTTACTCAGTGATTATCGCGATCATAAGGCAGTCTCTTGTGTCACCTTGATCAACTAAAATAAATTTGATTATTCACCAAGGTATATCAACTTCCACCAATATATTCAAATGATATTGCACCAATATCGATAAATGTTCTGAGGCGCCATTACTGCTTCAAGAATATTTCACTAATACCATTGTTTAAATAGAACATAGTTAGTCAATGCCTGTGGAAAAGGTATTAGACACAAACGCGAGTGTCATCAAGCGTGATTAGTTACAAACATGAATATTTGACGTCATTTTAATGCAGGTTTCTTTAAAAAACCCTGATTTTAATGCTTTTCCATTGTTTTAATTAAGTTACGACATGACTTGGAAGCCAGATCACTGAAGTTACGACATGACTTGGATGCGAGCTCACTATCGCCATCTACATGTCGCATCCATTTTGATCCAATTATAATCCCATAAGGTTGACTAACTATCTTCTATATAAATAATGCTAATACTATTTTTGAAATATCCAAACAATATTGGACCAATATCGCAAAATGTTCATATTTTACTTCTTGACAATATAACGTTTGAATATTTCACCAATATCGTTAGAATATTGTACCAACGATATTGTAACGATATCGCCAAATATTTTGAGGCCAGTATTGCTTCGAGAATATTTCGCCAATATTATTCAAGTAATATTGGACCAATATCGCCGAATGTTCATATTTTTTTCTCGCCAGTATTGCATTTTAAATATTTCGCCAATATGTTCACAATATTGAACCACTATTTTACCAATATAGGTGTGCTACTTGGGTTACTCCAGTATTTCAATATTCTTGAAGGTTAATTCAAAAAATTCTTTGCTATCGTTGTCTTTTTTGTAGTTTTAACTTCGTCTTCAAATAATTTATTCTTGGTGATAGATGAATGAACAAATCAACTGACTATCTTCCAACATACAATTTTTTATCTGATATTTTACAAAGTATATTGAGTTCACTCATGTGGGGTTTTTCAATAATGATGGTTGCTGTTATTCCAGGCCTCTTCAAGGGAGCAATCCTAGAAAGTGGAACAACCCTGTGCCCATGGGCGTTTTCAGAAAATAACGAGGGACTGAAGAACTCTGAAAAACTAGCCATTGCATTCAACTGCCCCACACAACCCAGGAGTCAAATGGTCGAATGTCTAAGGAAAGTGGACGCTAACACCATTATAGCACAAGATGAAATTTTCAAGGTATTAGGCATTCATTTCTTCCGTTTCTGACGTGTGAATTTCATACATTTTGTATCAAAACTATAGGAGAGTAAAACAACATGATAGCAGAATTAAAGCTTTGAATAATTCACTCAACCTTGATGTTGTTGAACCATTTACTCTCGCTTCTTCAGACAAACATCTTTTGGAGGAAAAATTCTTACTGTTTTTTTTTTAATTTTTTTCAATTAGAGCTCGCGTTTGCCAATCTTTAGGAAATCCAATCCTTGCAGAACCTACTCAATCATTACTTGTGAACCGAGCACCTAACAGATGATAGATGCCAAATCTGCGCTAAAACAACCGATAGAGATGAAATAACAAGTATTAATCCTGACTTTGAAGCTCTTTAGTTATGACTTAGCATGTCGATGTATTAAATTATTTCAACGTGTCAAGCTGGAGAAACACTCCTATCTAGCCGACTGCCGTTATGAGCTTTACGCAGTCATCGTTCACTGTGGTTCTGGAGTTGATTCTGGCCACTACTATACCTTGGCCAAGGACAGTACGGATTGGTATAAAGGACCCCACAAAATCCTTATGGAAAATGGCTCTCGGATAAATTCGCTGAAACTTTGCAGAAAGATAGTATTCCGTATGCTGATCAAAAGTCTTAATGGGCACATCCCTCCATTTTCAACCCCAGACCCCTATATCCACCCAAAGCCCCCAATGTACACTTTCCGATGTGTTAATGCATAAGTTTCAATTCATCTTCAAAGCGTTTGTTTTCACTGCCCACCCCTTTCTCGGCCCCACCCCTGCACCCCTACCCAATCCTTCATTAACGTCCCATCACTCACTTTCAAGGTTAAAGATTCTTTAATTGTTTTATTTCAATCGTTTGAAGCTTTTATTATACATATGGATATATACATTACACCACACCCCTCCCTCACCCCTGCACCCCCAACCTTCATTGATGCACCATTAATAATATATGCTTTTATTGACTACTACTGTACTGTAATGCAAGCAAGCTTCAAAAGATTGAAATAAAACGATTAAAAAATATTTAACCTTGAAAGTGAGTAATTTGGCGTTAATGAAGGGTTGGGTAAGGGTGCAGGGGTGGGGGAGAGGTGTGATGAATGTAGAATGTAGGATTCGGTTGGAGAAAGGGGTGGGCAGTGAAAAGAAACGCTTTGAAGATGAATTGAAACTTATACATTAACACCACGAGAGTGTACATTGGGAGCTTTGGGAGGCTATAGGGGTTCTGGGGTTAAAAACGGAGGGTTGTGCCCATTGAGACTTTTGATCAGCATACCGAATACTATCTTTCTGCAAAGTTTCAGCGAATTTAGCCGAGAGCCATTTTCCATAAAGATTTTGCGGGGTCCTTTGATGATAGTTGCGTGAATAAAATGTTTTTTTTTTCGAATTGTACCTTTTGGACCATCTGGAGACCACATACATCCTGTTTTACCGGAAGGCCGATATTCAAAATTCGACGGACCTCTTGAGGAGTTATAATTTAACCAATTCCAACTCTTCAGATGATGTGGTGTTGCAGGTTTTTCCGGGTTTCCCTGCAGCTGTGAAAGCGAATGCGCCACAGAATTAATTTAAGCCGCCCCGGAGCACCAATTATTTTTTAATTTTTTTTGTGTGTACTTTGTTATTGTTATTTCATATAATTGAAGAACTTATCGCTAAATCTGAATGTGTGGTTTGACAGTCAAATTGTGAAGCAGACAGATTATCAAACTGACATGAGATTATTTTGAAGAACTCATGGTATTAATACTACTGAGAAAACCTCTTGATTTTGAAATTCTCCATTATAATCATCAGTTAGGATTGGATCTCTAAACATCAGAACATGTTCCTAACTTGTTTTTCAGCATGAAACGAAGATCTGATAGCATATAAAAATATGAAAATATATCAAATTGAGAACAAAGCTTGTGTTTATTCTACACTCCACTCTAACAATGCAATTTCAGGTATCAATATATGTTCGTAGAGCCCGAAATAAATGTTTCAATATAACGTTTATTTATAAAAATAAATAATAACAATAATAATATTTACAAAATAAAACTAAAAAAAAAATTTAAGATGTGTGGCAAAGCTGCGGGCGATGCCGGGCCTGAACGCTCACTTAGACCGCGCGTGAGCCCGAATTATTTCCGAGGCGCTTTGCTTCAAGAAGAATCTGGTCTAATCGGAGAACGTTCCTAAGACTTTCGAGAAATATCAGGAGCATTCCGAGAAAGTGAATGGTGAATATAAAAAGAACCACACATCAGAGTTGGGACAGTCAGTGAAGCGGAAGTCGAACATAAATAGTCCAGTGATTGTTATATAAATTAGAGTATTGTGTTGAAGTTATTGAGACATTGTATTTCGTCAAATAAATCATTTCAGAGTGAATTAGTTGAAATATACTACATATGTGATTAAGTGCCCTCCTGCTCATAGAATAGTACATATGCTCTTCCGCTCACCATGGATTCTGATGAAATCGGGGAAACGAGAATCGTTGTACTCGTGCCACGTGCATGTGTATGGATGCTTACAGTAAGCAGTGTAGTGACCGTTATAGACTGAGGGATAGTGACAGATTTTGGGACACGATTTTACTCAGTATGCCCTTTGGAGGTCAGTATTGTCTGTATATCCTCATGATAATAATGCATGAATCAAAGAGTCGTCGTAGGTTCTTCATATTAAAGAAATACTATTATTATTATAATTATTAGTCGGGTACGATTTTGATCAGGCTGCCATGTGATTCTTGATTAAATAATAAAACTAGAATACTCGAAAAATCATTGGCCGGCCGTTAGAGTGGGTCCGAATGGTATGAATGGTATGGTCACGTGAAATTGTATTTGAAAAAAGGAATTCTCCGATCATCCTAAAGGTATGCCAGTGGTTTTTCGAGTATATTACTTCTATTATTTCATTACAAAACACATGGCAGCCTGATTGGAATCGTACCGAAACACATAATTTTTCGAGAATTTTATTATTATTATTATTTGATATGAAGACTCTACAACGACTTTTTGATCAATGCATCATTATCATGAGGATATACGGACAATACTGTCCTCCAAAAGGCATATTGAGTAAAATCGTGTCATATAGACTCCCGCTATGATTCAGCAAAGAATATAAGTTATATCGACAAGGGGCTTCATTTTCTGCTGTGTAGTTGCTCATATCTAATCCTTTTAGAGGAAAATCAATGGTGACATTCAATTTTCCATAAATACTGTCTGTTTGGGAAAACCTTTTCAACTGGATTACCAAAACTTTTGGGAATTTATGAATCAATAGAGATTTTGTGGATTTCCTTCTTTCTTTGCAAATCGAACATGTCGGTTTCTCATCACCATCTATAGTTTCTTTTTTAGTGAATGAATCTAAACATTGCGAGAGACTAAGTTACCTTGTTCTTTGTGAAATTGAAAGAGAAATGTCCCAGAATGGATCAAATGTGACTGACTGTTGACCACAAAATGTGCTTTTCAATGTAGATTTCAGCTGCCCAACAAGTTATCAACTATCTCGACCATTACTAACTGGCCTGTTCACTGTTGCTTAATCTCTCGACAATCTCGGTCAAACTGAGTTCGGGCTTATCCGTTACTCTATTCACGTCTTCATGAAGTCCTTCCAGCAGGTAACCTAAAAACTCCTGAGCAAACATTTCTAAAATATATCAATTATTTGCTTGGTAATTTATCTGTCCTAAAAATTGGGAAATTCTGAAAATGCCAATAGTGATTAGTCACCCCATGATTGCATGACACTATATGATTAGGTATTCATTGTCATTTTATCTGTATCGTTTTTTAAAGTCTAATATTCCTATTATTTTAAGGCATGGGACTACGATCCGATGATACCATTCAAACCATCAATAGAACCAAACATTGAAGGGGCGTTTCTCCCAGACCATCCACTCAACTTGATCAAATCTGGCAAGAGTATGGACATTCCCATTATGGTTGGATTGAATACTGAAGATGGTAGTTTGAAAGCAGCAGGTGAGAAAGTATTTCGGAAAATTGAATCTGTTGAAACAGATTAAAACTCATTTTCGAGAGAATAAACTGAAAAATTTTGCAAACAAACAATGAACATGGTTCTCAGTCATGTATGAATGAATCCGGCGTACTTACAATTTATTCATGTTTCAAAGTCGGAATTTTTCGACTTCAAACTGGAAAATTCAGACTTCAAAGACTGACATTAAGACTTCAAACGCGGAAATTCCGACTTCAAATTTGGAAATTCCGACTTTGAAGTCGGAAATTCCTACTTCGAAGTTTGTATATTTCCATTGTTAAATTCTTCCATTCCAAAAATATATCAGGAATCAAGTACATTGACAGTTTGAAAGAAGCTACTAGATTTCACTAATCTTTTTCAGGTTACAATAACTTCAATCTTACGAGTGAGTTCGGTGAGAGATTTGATGAGCTAGTTCCCATTTCTTTCGGGTTTGACAGAATTGTCGAAAATACTGACACAATCACTAGAAATCTGAAAAAATTCTACTTCGGAAATAAAAAGATCGATGAATCTACCATTGGAAGTGTTGTCGATGTAAGTTTTATCAACTTTGTTATTTCAAATGAAACATATTATAATATTTTCCGAATAATTGTTACTGAGAATGTCTTCCTTCTTTCATTTTCTCTAAAAAATATGACGTTCTACTGGCATAACAATGAGTTGGCAAGGCAGTATATCGGATTCATATTTCTTCAATCAACAAATCATCAGCTCAATAGGCATATTCAAGTGCCCTTTTCCGGAATTTCGCGCCCCCTTTTTTTTTAAACTAATATGACATGTTCTGCTAGCTTTACAATAACTCAGCAGAACAGTATGGTGGGTTAATACTTTTTTAATCGGATAATCATCAGTAAATTAGCTACTTAAGTGCCCTATTCCGAAATATCGCGATTTTTTTAAATATGAAATGTTGGCTTGCCGTGTAAATTTTTCAGTTTGATTACAAAAGCGTCAAGCTTTTGAATCTGTTACTCATAGAATAACGAACTTCACACATCTACAGAAATAATGTTTTACCTTTCAGTGCATTGCAATAAAAGCTTGTATTTAAAAATTGTTTTATTTAATTTTTTTTTTTAATTTTCAGTTGTCGATCAAAATGTATAGTAGCCCTTATCTTGGATTTTTGAACATTGACAATGTACTCATAATATCCGTCGTCAAAAACCCTCAGATACCAATTTTCAATGGAATCGGACCCGAGTCACCAAACTCGTCCGCAATCTTAATATTATGAATTTCTACAAAAAAATCATAATCCCGGTATCCGAAAATCCCCATATAGCAATTTTTAGGCACAACCATATATTTTGTTATTTTTTTTTTCTTTGGTGTTTGGCATCGACTTGTATGATCATTAGCCACGTGTTCTGGATAGGCCTTGTTACTAAGTCTATGCGCCACTTTAGGAGCAGCACTGTTAATTGGAATGCAACAGTGAATCTTCTACGGTTGCACAACAAATAATAAAAAATAATTTCTCGATTGGAAAAACATGGAAATTCTTAAGCTAGCAGAACATGTCATATTTTTTTTTTAAAGATCAGGAAATTTTGGAATAGAGCACTCACATTATCCAATAATGAGATACATTTTGCTTTTGATAACATTGCTCCGCTGGCTTTATTGTTTTTTGCATGTATTGTTATTCTATAGCAAGATGCAGAATAAATTTTCAAACCAGTTTAGAAAATATTCGGTTAGCATTGACTGTCAGCAATTTTATTGTAATTATTTCATTTCATATCTTGAGTGGCTTGTGGAGAAAGTACAATTTTAACCAGGTTTTGGAACGAAAATTCGATGTTAGTGGTTCCTCACGATCGCTTTCAGCTTGCGCTCGGAACTTTCCACTCTCATCGAATTTTCATTGTAACCTTGTTACAGAATATACTATTGTTTGTATTGGACTCTTCACACAATAGAGCAATTTGGATTTTCTTGGATTTCTTCTTACAAACCCACTGAAAAACCATGAGAAAGTTAATGGTTAGTCCCTCTTTTATAAATAATTCGATGATTGATACTCGTCTGATTTTTCATCCTGTCTTCCTGTCTTTGCAGATTCACTGAAAAGAATCAAACGAATTCCTATAGCTGTCGAATGTTTCCTTATCAGAACTATTTATCTTAACCCAAGGACTGAGTAGATTATTCCCAAGGTTAAATGAAAAGGGTTATCGAAAACGTGCAATAGCATACCAGTTAATATCCATTACCCCTTTCACTATCCGTTGATATTTTATGGAGTGCAAGGAATTCACCTTAGACTGTGGGACCTGACTTTCACAATTTCCACAGTTTCTAGCGATGTTCCTTCTGAAACCCACATGCAATGTAACAAATTTTGTACATACAGAAAAACAAACCCCCTTTGATCATTCATAGCCCGGAATATATATTTTTTTAATTGTTGTCAAAATTGTTACATCCATTGATATATGTATGTACTTTAATTTAAGTTCTCAATTATTTGAAACTGTGAATTTGCTGAAATTTACATTTTCGATTTTTAGCTTTATACCGATGGTTGGTTCCTCAAACCTGCTGATGATGTAGTGAGACTGCAAACTAAGTATTACAAGAATCCGGTTTATTACTATTTATTCGGATATCGAGGAAGTACAAGCATGACAAGAATTTTCAATGGAGGAGACACAGACTATGGCAAGTACACATGTTCATCAACAATAATGCATTATTCGTTGGTGATACAAAAAGATTTTGTTTTTAATACGGGCCAAGTTTTCATAGTAATAGTTTTCGATATTGTCACAAATGAAAGTAATTTGCTCTTGTACCAAATTCACATTTTCTCTACTCGTATCCCGGTGAACATTTTTTAAATTGGTACAAATGTGGAACATAAACTTAACGTCTTATGAATGATGGTCAACATCATCAATACTTATCCATTATACGTATTTTCTGAGGCGATAAGTCCCAATTTTCAGCGTTATATCAACGTCATACTTCAATGTTCATGTTTCATTATCAAAATGACATATCATGCTCAATGTCCAAATAACATATCATAAAATATGTCAAGTAACTGATTCAAAACTTATGTTTCCAATACGACGGTCTTTTCTGAGGCGATAAGTCCCAACTTTCAGCGTTGTATCAACGTCATATTTCATCGATCTTATTTTCATCATCACAATGACATATTATGCACAATGTCCAAAGAACATAATAATATAATAAAATATGTCAAGCAAGTGATTCAAAAGTAATGTTCCAAAAACTACGGTTTTTTCTAAAGCGATATGTCCCAACTTTCAGCGTTGTTTCAACTCATACTTCATTATCATATTTTTGTTACCAAAATAACGCCCAAAACAATGTCCAAAGACTAAAAGTGGTTTTCATGGTATACGCTAGCTACAGGCTAAGCAGCCTATTAGACCTATTGTGCATATTATCACGGTAACCCACGGGGTCCAATAACTAATGGATAATTAACAAAAGATTTTGATAGTATTGATATACTGTCACTGAGTTTGAAATGATGCTTCGTAACTTCAATAGCAGCGACACCTATCGTTGGGTAGAATACTTCATATTGATTATATTGATCAATATCTGAACATATTTTTTCAGGTATTTAACTTACGTAAGGCAAAGTATGCAAAAATACATAATTATTTGGTCGTAAAATGTATCAATTTGAATAAAACATTTTCATTACTATATTATGAGGAATGAAAAAATGCATATTTCGTCTGATACCGGGAAAACTTTGGAGGGACAATTTTTGTAAACATATATAAATGAAAGTTTATATTGGATTTTCAAAATTATCGTCACCCAGGAGATATATTAACAATATAATAGTTCATATTGATTATTTTGATCAATAAATGAACACATTTCTTTAAATATTCAACTGACGTCAGGCGAGGAATGCAAAAAAGTACACAAAAATACTTAGTTATTTGGTTGTAAAATTGATAGATTCAAATTTTTATTACTATATTACGGAATATGTAAAATATTCATATTTTGGTGAGACAATTTTAGACAATGTTTCGAAACAAAAATAGTATGTTTGAATTCTTTTTTCAAAATTACCATCACTCAAGAGATATATTGATGATTTAATAATGTTTATTGATTATTTACATCAATAAGTGAACATATGTTTTCAGGTATTCAACTTACGTTGGAAAAAGTATGCAAAAATACATTGTTATATTTGGTAAGAATATTTAATAATCTGAATGAAACGTTTGTATTACTATATTGTGGATACCGAAAAATATACCCATATTTTGTCTGATGCCAGGAAAACTTTGGAGAGACAAAGATTGGAAACGTAATATATAAATAATACATTTACATTCGATTTTCAAAGAAAAAGATATATCCACGTTGGAATAGTTTATATCGATTATTTTGATCAATAAATGAATTAAACTTCTTTAAATAGTTATTCAACTTACGTCAGGCAGAGTATGCAAAAATACATATTTATTTGGTTGCTAAATGGATCGAATTCAATATAATATTTTCATTACTACAGTGTGTCTCACTTCTCATGGAAACACCCCCGTATCTTCCGTAATAATTGAGGTTGAATGATGAAACTCTCAGGACTGATGGATATGCTCAAAATGCACCTACCACTTGAATGGGGTTGGCCTACGTGATATACACTGCCCGCCAATCGCGATGGAACAACACATTTTTACGGTAAAACATACTAGGGAGCAGAATAGGCTAAAAATTCCTTATACAGATACACTTTTTCTCCGAAAAAATGTCAGTCCTGAAAAATCCGAATTTGTCTCATTTCTCATGGAAACACCCCCGTATTTTCCGTAATTTTATACGTAGAACCCTGAAATTTGCAGGATTGATAGATACACTAAAAATGAACTCACTGCATAAAACGGGTCATCCTACATGATGTGCACTGCACGCCGGCAGCGATGGAAAAATGGGTGGTTCCTTCGCTGCTGACGTGCAGTGTATATTACGTAGATTGACCATTCCCGTGCAGTGAGTTCATTTCCAGTGTATCTATCGATCCTGAAAATTTCATGGTTCTACGTAAAAAATTACGGAAGATACGGGGGTGTTTCCATGAGAAGTGAGACAAATTCGGATTTTTCAGGACTGAAATTTTTTCAGGGAAAACGTGTCTCTGTAGTAAGTTGGTGGTCCTGATCACGAATCTGTAGGAATTTTGAGCCTATTCTGCCCCCTAGTATGTTTTACCGTAAAAATGGGTTGTTCCATCGCGAGTGGCGGGCAGTGTATATCATTTAGGCCAACCCCATTCAGGTGGTAGGTGCATTTTGAGCATTTCCATCAGTCCTGAGAGTTTCATCATTTTACCTCTATTGTTACGGAAGATACGGGGGTGTTTCCATGAGAAGTGAGACACACTGTATATTAGGAAATTTATAAAATATTCATATTTTGCCTATTGCCAGGAAAACATTGGAGAGACAATGTTTGGAAACATTTATAAATATTAAATTTATATTTTATTTCCAAAATTACAATCGCTCAAGAGATATATTAATGATATAATAATTTTTATAGATTATTTACATCAGTAAGTGAACATATTTTTTCAGGTATTCAACTTATGTTGCAAAAAGTATGCAAAAATACATGGTTGTTTGGTCAGAAAATTCATTAATCTGAATGAAACATTTTTATCACTATATCATGGAAAACGAAAAGTACACATATTTTGTCTGACACCAGGAAAACTTTGGAGATACAAAGTTTGGAAACATAATATAAATATGTAATATTGTAACAAGTGAAACACCTAAATAATTGCAACGTACCCGGCCATGGCGAGAAACAGCCGTTAGCATTCCAATTCTCGCAGGCGGCTGAGATCAAACGAGCTAAATATAGTTTACTGGGTTAGTCTCGATGCACACGGGAGAGTGGATTCGCGGCGTGTGCGAAGCGTTCTCGCAGCGAGCACGCCATCTTTCAATGCATACGGGCGAGCTTTTCTTGGAGAGATCGCAACTACAAAACTTCAGTACGTTATCTTCTTCAAGCAAGGAAGTATTTCGTTGCGAGATCGTGGCGAAGTAGCAGTCCCTGGCGAGCGCCGGCGGCTAGCAGCGTGCACGCGGCGAATTCGCTGCGAGCTCGCCTACGTGTGAATTGCACCATTCGTTTCTTTGGTCCGCTACCTCGCCCGAGAAAACTTCGCGGCGAGCTCGCAGCGAACTTATGGGTGAAATCTGGCGCCTCACGTTGGGCACCAGATTTATATAACGAGGTTATATGTAATCAAACAAATTTAACGTGGATCAAACGTTTAATTAAAACAAAGCTGAACTACAACAGGTGAAAGAATAATATTTTAGGTATTGTATCTCGCGATGGCAGTTGGGCGTCTGACCATCGACATTCAACTGACTTCTGAGAGCTCTCGATGTTCACTCATAACCCAGTAAACTATATAGAGCTTGTTTGATTTCCACTACCTGCGAGAATTGGAATGCTAACGGCTGTTTCTCGCCATAGGCGGGTACTTTGCAATTATTTAGGTGTTTTAAAATGATCATCAACCAGAAGTTATATCCACGATAGAATAGTTTATATAAGTAAATTATTTTGATCATTAAATGAATATACTTCTTTATAGTTATTCAACTTACGTCAGGCAAAGTATGCAAAAATACATAGTTATTTGGTCGTTAAATGCTTCGAATTCAATACAATATTTTCATCACTAAATAGAGAAATATTTAAAATATTCATATTTTGCCTGATACCTACCAGGAAACTTAGGAAATAATACGTCTATTTTTGGTTTTCAAAATTATCATCACTCAAGAATTGTTCTATCGTGGTGGCATTTAATATGTGTAAATTCATCATAAATGATAAATAAAGAGGAAATAAAATCTTCCAATTTACACAAAAAATATATACTTGTAACGTGCTTACAATTGTTTCGACACACGGTGTCATCATCTGAGCGAGTTATCAACTAAAGAAACGTCAAAATCACCTTCTTAAATATTAAAATAACATGCATGAAATTTCACTAATGACAATTGCAGGTATGAAATTTCCTAATGACATATAGCTTGGATTAGGGAGCATTTGAGTAGTTACTAGTGAGATAATTAATTATAGGTGAATTGTACAGGTCAATTTGGTCATTGAGAACTAAATTGCTATTGTTACGTAAATGTTTCTTGATTTCTATGGATTCTAATATGTTTAATATGTTTAATTTTTGACCTTTAGGTTGAATATGCAAAATTTCAGGATTTTGTGTGAAGTTATGGTTATTGTCAATAAGGTGGTTGGCATAGTTTGAGTCCTGTTTATTTAATCTGTAACTTCTCAAATGCTCACCGAATCTTTGATTAAAACTACGGCCTGTCTGGCCTATATATAATGCATTGCAATGCAATGCAGACAGGCTGTAGTTTTAATCAAAGATTCGGTGAGCATTTGACAAAATACAGATTAAATAAACAGGACTCAAACTATGCCAACCACCTTATTGACAATAACCATAACTTCACACAAAATCCTGAAAATTTGCATATTCAACCTAAAGGTCAAAAATTAAACATATTAGAATCCATAGAAATCAAGAAACATTTACGTAACAATAGCAATTTAGTTCTCAATGACCAAATTGACCTGTACAATTCACCTATAATTAATTATCTCACTAGTAACTACTCAAATGCTCCCTAATCCAAGCTATATGTCATTAGGAAATTTCATACCTGCAATTGTCATTAGTGAAATTTCATGCATGTTATTTTAATATTTAAGAAGGTGATTTTGACGTTTCTTTAGTTGATAACTCGCTCAGATGATGACACCGTGTGTCGAAACAATTGTAAGCACGTTACAAGTATTTATTTTTTGTGTAAATTGGAAGATTTTATTTCCTCTTTATTTATCAATCACTCAAGAAATAATATTAATGATATAATAATTTTTATTGATTATTTGATCAATAATTATATACAGTGTGTCCCACTTTGAGCAGCCACACCCTCATATTTCGTTGAGCATGAAATAATTCGAAATTTTCTTTTACTCAAGTTGTAGTACTCGGAAATACCTACCTTTATGTTTACGTAACCTTTGTATATCCATTTTCCACGGCTAACTACGACCAAATGAAAAGTGAAAAATTGGGAAAAACATACTAGGCATTTTTTTATCGCAAAAGTAACAGCAGATTCTGTTTCAGAACATCTTAAAACCCCCAAATCTCAATGCTTGAATAATTTGAATATACAGGGTATCATTCATTCTGATCAGAGTTAGCCTTGGAAAAGTGATATTTGGCTATTTTTCAAAGTATTAATTAAATATTTTTGGGAATTCTGTGACAAGAGAAGACATTTTGGAAATTTTCCTAGCATTATTTATGGATTAGAGTTGATAATGCTACCAGCTACAGATGATACCCTGTATATTCAAATGATTCAAGCATTGAGATTTGGGGGTTTTAAGGTGTTCTGAAACAGAATCTGGTGTTATTTTTGCGATAAAAAATGCCTAGTATGTTATTCCCAATTTTTCACTTTTCATTTGGTCGTAGTTAGCCGTGGAAAATGGATATACAAAGGTTCCGTAAACATAAAGGTAGGTATTTCCGAGTACTACAAAGAAAATTTCGAATTATTTCATGCTCAACGAAATATGAGGGTGTGGCTGCTCAAAGTGGGACACACTGTATATATTTTTTGGGGCATATAACTTACGTCTGGAAAATATGTGATATGTGATAACTCCATGCCAGCATGGGTTCCGACCAAATCACTCGGTCGAAACAGCGTCGGCCGATCTAGTCCAATGCATTTATGACAACATAAATGAAAACAAACTGCTAGCTGGATTATTTTTTGACCTATCGCGTGCATTCGATACAATCGATCCCAAGTACCTTCAAATTAAACTAGAAGCAGCAGGTATTCGAGGCCCCATACAACAGTGGATTATGTCTTATATGTCAGGCAGAACACTCAAGGTTCAGATAGAGGATCAGCTATCCGATCAATATGATATTGTGATTGGCACACCTCAAGGAGGAGTATTAGGACCATTACTCTTTCTACTTTATATAAATGATCTACCTACTCATATCCATCAGGGACGTACCTTCATATATGCAGACGATAACACAATTATTGTTGCAGCTGATACCACCTCAGAATTAAAAAGTAAAGTTGAGTCAGTCATGAAAGACTTCACATACTGGTGTAGTGTGAATCATCTAATCAATAATACTGCAAAAACAGTTTTCATAGAGTTTACTAGTCTCCTCAAGCCCACTCACAACTTGTCAGTTAATAATGTAGTCGACCAAATCTGCCAATCACAATCCACACAATTTCTAGGACTAGTACTAGACTATAAACTTTCATTCAATGACCAAATTGATGCCGTGTGCAAAAAACTAAACAGAGTGTATTTTGCATTCATCACACTGAAGTCGAATTTTCATAGGCATCACCTAATAAAACTCTACTATTCATTAGTTTATAGTGTTATGAGCTGTAATATCATTGTATGGGGAAGAGCCACAGAAGTATCTAGAGTCTTCATAATACAGAAGAGATTCATCAGACTATTATTTGATTTAGACTACAGGGAATCATGTACGAACATATTCACTGAAAATAACATCTTAACTCTAACATCTATATATCTATATAAATTGCTAATTTATACTTTTCTCAATGCCCAAAAATTGAATAAAAATAGTGAATATCATGACTATCATACAAGGAGAAAAAATGACTTCCATTTACAAAAAGCTAACAGACTGCAACATAAGAAGTCGCCTCTATATGCTGGAGCACACTTCTTCAATATGCTACCCGAAAACCTGAAATCAACTACAAATACCAAAAATTTCAAGTCTTGCTTGAAGAAGTACCTGACCAGTTATGCGTTTTATTCGTTAGATGAGTATGTACAAATCAGAAACTAACCATTTGCATACCTTGTATACAATTTTCTTTAACCCCTTTTTTCTCGATGTCTGTGTTACTTTAATATAGTTTGTATCCATATTTTTGTCCTGTAAAGTGTATTTTAACGAATTTTTATGTTCTACCATTTTTGACTTATCTCATGTTGTTAAACCGACCTTAAGAGATGAATAAAGTATCTATCTATCTATCTATCTATGCAATAATACGTAGTTATTTGGTCATGATATTGATTATACTGACGAAGATGTATTAACGATTATATTTTTAAAAATGAGAAATTTTCATATTTATCTTGATGTCTGCAAATTATTGAAGAGACAATATTTTAAAAAGTATATAAAAAATATGTGAATATGCAATCTTCAAAGTTATCATCATTCAAATGATATATTCATGATTATGCAGTATTGATCGTTTAATTTGATCAAAAATGCAACATAATTGAAATGTGCTAAAGCGAACGTTTGACGTAAAATGGTTGAATTTTGGTATATTATATAGTCATCAGTATGACCGATTTTTGAAGTACGTATCTGTTAAGTTAATTCTACATAACGCATGAACATTTGATGAAAACCATTATATGACTCATAATTGTAAAGCTGAGTGTTCACCGGGATACTACTAAAAATTTTCAAAATTAGGTTCTAGGACTTTTCATTTGCTTCATAGTCTACTATTTGTAATTTTTTATCAACATTTAATGCTTCGTGAAACGAATGAATTATTATCATATTCTAGGAGTATCTCATGCTGATGAACTCCAGTACCTCTTTCCTCTTGGGGATGGGCTGTTTCCAGATGTTCCTCCTTCCAAGGACGATAAACGGATTGCAGAGCTCCTTACAACACTATGGGCCAATTTTGCAAAAACTGGGTAAGTTGACAAACGATATTCTAACAAAGATGATTTTGGGACAACTGAAGTATTGTGAAGGGAAATTAAAAAGCCCCATTGCTCATTGAGAGTCGACGTCCGAGAGTGTAAAGGAGACCAATTGTCTCCAAAGGTCGAGACACAGAAATCTCCCATTTCTGGTTCAAGTCCGATAATTTTTAATGAATTTGAACTGCTTTCTTGTTCAAATATTTTTTTGCTATCCAGTGTTCAAGAGCAAGTGGTCAGTTAAACGCACTACTCAGAGTTTACAGATCAACTGCTAACGTTTCGGCAAACTTTTCGCATTCATCAAGCCTACTAGACTGGTGCCTATAATTTTTGTGAAAAAGAAAAAAAGTAACAGGCAGGAACAAGCTGGAAAATGTTATTGAGGTTTCAACTTTGAAGAAAAAAAAATTTAAACACGAAATCGCTCAAAATGGTGAAATGGCGATGCAGTTTAGGGGTGGAATACGGTTTTTTGCGATTTGCGTCGATTGGTGACGAAAAGCCGACATGTGCGAAGTACAAAGAGGGAAGGAAGTGCACGAAATCGTTGTCCATTCAAAAATTCCCTAAAATGTTAGTAATCCATTTGAAACGGTTTTCATTAACAGAAAGATTCCAAGGAATCTTTTTGTTGTAAAACTAATGGATGAAGAAAATATTGATTCTCAATTTTAAACGGTTTAACAATCATTAAACCACAGGTTACATGGACCATTTTGAAGTAGACATTTCAACAATTGAAGTGATCACTTAAGGACCTTCGAAATACAAAAAACATCATGACAATTGTTCGTGGAAGATAAGGGTATTTTTTTCGAAAAATGTACATAACTCGAAAACTAGTAGTCTTCTGAATTGCGAAAATATCATGCCCATTCGACACCAAAAAAGACATACTTTTACAAATTTTCATGTAAATTAAATAATTTATTGGAGAGAAAAAATTAAATACTTAAAAATCGTTTTTTCGCCATTTTGACGGTTAATTTGAGCTTAGGTTAAAAAGTGTCGAAACTAAAGTTTTTCTATCAAACACTTTTCGCTAGGAGTTCACATTTCGCTGCAAATCGCAAAAAATTGTTTTCAACCCCTAAACTACATCCCCAATATTGTGTTTAAATATTTTTTTCCTTAAATTTTGAATCTCAACAACATTTTCCATCTTTTCCTTTTCGTTTTGTTTTCTGAAAAGTTGGAAAATTATTTGTATGTGAAATAATTTTGAATTTTAATGTTTTAATAGTTTTTTGTTATTGTTTATATTTATACTAGATGTGACCAATGTTATTCAGGCAAACATTTAATTTCATTTTACTATTTTTCTTTCTTTATACGTATATAAACTACTTGCTAGATGAAGTTGGAAAGCCCAAAAATTGCCTATTTTTGACTAGTTATAACTTGGACATTTCTTTGCCGCTGTTGGATTTCCAACCAAAGGTGGAAAGCGTCATCCTTAGTCTATGCGTCATTGGCGTCGGGTTTCCTTTTTTTGCATTTCGTTCTCTTTGTACAGGGTGATAATTTAGAGCCGGAAACATTTCAAAGGACCACGCACACAGCTTATGAGAAAAAGTCTTTCGGTGAAAATGTCTGGAGTTTTTATATGTTGTAGCTGGAGACATTCCGAGTAAAAGTCTCCATTGGCCCAACCTTATCGTATAACTAGATTCGGCGCTAGAGGGCGCCAAATCATGAACTTTGTTATGTTTGGAGAAATTCAGCTTAAAAAAAAATATCAATATCTCATTTATATTCAATATGTTGTGCGACTGAGCATTCTAAAATTCTCTAGAAATATTTTTTCATAATGCAGAATAAAAAACGCCATTATTTTTCTACGGGGTCCAAATTCACGTGCAAGAGACATGAAAATGATCAAAATCGGTTATTTTTGTAGAAAACAAAAACGAATAGATTTTATCAAAATATTTTTTCACATTATAGTTGGCCTTGATGAACTCCACATTTGGTGTCATTTAACCAAACTCGTATCTCTTACCATTAAAAAGATACCCTTGGTGAGCATGGTAAGTGGGACACACTGTATACTCAATTCTTCAGTAAATGAATTCGCCTACGAGGTTATAAGTTGATTGAGTTTATCATTGAGGATCAATCAGAATGGTTTGTTGATCGACCAAAATTCAATGAAGATATGAATACAGACTGTTTGAAATAAGTAAGGGTGCATAGTATATACAGGGTGGCCCATTAGTATGAGGAGGAACAGTATTTCGCCTATCATGAGGAGTGTGAAAAATATTTCAGTTAAAAGTTATACGGTTCAGTTTATTGCGTGTGATAAAAATATTTCAAAATATACAGAGTGTTTCTTTAAAGCAGGGCGACTCAAACCATCACTTTTTTAACAGAACTACCCTGTACATTTTCTCACCATTGAACTGGGCAAAATATTTTACATACGAAGATATTACTTTTTATTTTATTTTGCGGCGTTGTAAAGTTTTTGCTGACAGAAATGAAATCTTCGGAAAAACAGACCATTACAAAAAATACCATCATAAATACTTTATGAATAGGATTTAGGCAGAAACATGAACGTTCCTCTAGTTTTCTAAATCAAGGGCTAAGCTTAATAACTCCTTGCCTATGATTGAATTCTCCTTGAATTCAGATGGGTAAACTCATTTCATTCAGTTCAAATATATAGTCGACGGAAATATACCCAATATCCTCAGAACATCAGATATATTTCTTTGGGTAACACAAAATTAATTATTTGGCGTCCACTATCGCCGAACCTTTAGGGAATTGAATCCTCGAGAAGAGTAATTACTTATTCAAATTGAATAGTCTTCCTTGTATGAAACACTATTTATTTTCATTTGCATTTTGTTTTCAGAGATCAAATTCTATTCTGATCAACCATCAATAATAATTAACTTATAGGCGAATTCTTTTACCTAGAAATTGATAATATTGGAAATTAGCCTGTAGAAAATATTTTTTTTTTGTTTTGAATCATTCACAATTTTATGAACGGTCACTTGAACAGCAGGTCGATCAACAAACCATTCTGATTGATCCTCAATGATAAACTCAAACAACTTATAACCTCGTAGGCGAATTCATTTACTGAAGAATTGAGTATACAGTGTGTCCCACTTACCATGCTCACCAAGGGTATCTTTTTAATGGTAAGAGATACGAGTTTGGTTAAATGACACCAAATGTGGAGTTCATCAAGGCCAACTATAATGTGAAAAAATATTTTGATAAAATCTATTCGTTTTTGTTTTCTACAAAAATAACCGATTTTGATCATTTTCATGTCTCTTGCACGTGAATTTGGACCCACTTCTGGCTAATAACTTGAAATTAGGCAGATATTCATAATTCCGGTGCCAATGCACTGTGGAATTTTTATTGACATAAAAAATAAAAAATGTCGGCTCCTCCAATATGGCGGACGAGATTTGTGAGTATGGTCCAATTCCATTCAAAATTGGTATGTGGGGGTTTTTCAGGTCGGAGATCATGATTTTTCTGTTAAAATTTATAAATTCAAGATGGCGACTTCAAAATAGTTCTTGTTTTGTATAAATGACGATAACTCCGTTGTTATCAACAAAAAGCTATTACTGTGATACATCATCTGTAAGAGAAAAAAAAGTTATTCATAACTAAGTCATAGTGAGCTATGACCTACATTTGAAAAATAAAAGTTGGTGCTGATATCTCAAATTCTAGAAGAGTTGGTATGAATTTCATATTTTTTTCGAAATCTCATTAAAAAACTGCCAAGGGAATGTGAAATTCCCATTGAAATATTTTCATAAATAAAGAAGTTACGACGAGACATGAAAATGATCAAAATCTGTTTTTTGCGTATAAAACAAAAACGAATAGATTTTATCAAAATATTTTTTCGCATTATAGCTGGCCTTGATAAACTCCACATTTGGTGTCATTTAGCAGACCTCGTATCTCTCACCATTAAAAAGATACTCATGGTAAGCATGGTAAGTGGGACACACTGTATTGTTGACAACCCTGTAGAAAAATAGTGGCTTGTTTTTTCTGTACTATGGAGTAACATTTCTCGCGGACTTCAGGAATGCTCAGTCACACACAATAATAATTGTAAATGAGATATTCATATTTTTTTAATCAGCTAAATTACTCCAAAAATCACAAAATTCATGAATTGGCGCCCTCTAGCGCCGAATCTAGTCATACGATCGAGTTGGGCCAATGGAGACTTCTACTCAGAATGGGTTCAGCTACAACATGTCAAAAATCCAGCCATTTTCACCGAAAGACTGTTTCCCATAAGATGTGTGTGTGGTCCTTTTCGACCAATAAATAATTTGGGGAATGTGAGGGACCCTAGAATTTTTTTTTAGATGTTGGGTGAATTGTTGGGCTGATATCTCGAGATTTCTTTGAAATATTTTTAATAAATTGCGTTGCTATGGAAATATCGCCATTTTATGATATTCCGATTTTATTTTGAAATGTCCTTTTTTAGTTGAACAGTAGCAGCCACCATCTTAACTGCAACAAGGGATATTTCTACTGAAGATAATTAATACTAGAGGCGCGCATAAAGGGGTTTATGATATTTAGAAACGAAAAATCGTTTTTATTGAAAAAATTCAACAGTTTTATTTATCGTTACAGTTGAACACGTGCCATACCTTCAATTAGCATGATGCTGACAAATTCAGAGGCGTGCAAAAAGGGATTCTTTAATGTAGACAAGTTAAAATTCCAGTTTTATAATTTTTTTTTACTCTTTCACTTATTTAAGATGAGCATCCATGTAATTCATTGGCGCCATTATACAAGGCGATCCAAAAAGTTTAATTTGTTTGGAAACATTTTTAATAAATTTATTAAGTGTTGTTCTTTATTTTCGTAGTGAAAAATCTCCTAATCGTGGGTATTTTTGACGAACCTTGAATCCCTGACCATGTACGGGCCTAACGGTAGTGTCAGTAAGCAGTAGTTGGTGACTTTGTTAACTTCTATATTTATCAATTCTGCATTGGAAAGTCGCGACATTTCTTTCGACTAAACAATGATGCAATCTAAGTGTCAAAATTGCATTTATCGTCTGAATGCCACGACTTCAGTGCAGATTTGGTGAAAATTTTAAGATTACGGCAAAGAAATTATACAATAAGAGAGATTGCCGACATACTTGATAGCAAGAAATCATCTGTAGGAAGAGCTTTGCAAAGAGAAGCTAACAGCGGTACTGCTGCTTACCGACACGGCGGAGGAAGTCGAAAAATAACAAATCCCCGTCAGGACCGAACAAAGTACGCACTGCAATCAGAAATAGGGTTTGGACCGCCAGAAGAATCCGAGCGCACCTGCATGCAGAAGGCGGCTACATGACTAGGGATTAAATGGTCGTCGTCGGACAAAATGCCCACTCTTAACAAATATTCACCAGGCGAACAGAAGAAGATGGTCCGAAGAACACATGCATTGGCATCTTTGGTGGAGAGAGACTGTCTTTTCTCTGATGAAAGCTCGAAATTATGGCGAAGATTTTGTTCTTGTGGACGATAATGCTTGGCCTCATCGGGCGGTATTAGTAAACAGGTATCTGCAAGACCAAAATGTTAATCGTAGTGAATTGCCTCCCAGATCTCCAGACTTGAATTCTATTGAGCACGTCTGGAGTTGGATGAAGTTGGAGTTTTTCCGAAAGAAACGTCACCAGAAACTCTTGACGATCTCGAAGGGATAATTCTGGACCTCTAGGAGGCAGTTTCTATAGAACTATTCAACGCATTAATTTCTAGCATGCCAAGTCGTTGCCAGGGGGCCAACGCCTCACTAAATAGGATCAATATTCTTGTTTTATGAATATATGGGGTTTCTTTCTAGTTTTTTAAATAACGTTTTCTTATTTACGTAAACATATGGATTATTTTTTGTACGTCGATGAATTCATTAAAAAGAAATTGATTACATGTATGCACCTTGTAATGAATGAAAAAAAAATGTATTTGTTTACATTACAGAATCCCCTTTTGCACGCCTCTGAATTTGTCAGCATAATGCTAATTGAGGGTATGGCACCTTTTCAACTGTAACGATCAATAAACTGTTGAATTTTTTCAATAAAAATGAATTTTCGTTTCTAAATATCATAAACCCCTTTTTGCGCGCCACTGGTGTTAATTATCTTCAGTAGAAATATCCCTTGTTGCAGTTTAGATGGTGACTGCTATTGTTTAAGTGAAAAGGGCAACATTTTTTAAATAAAAACGGAAATTCATAAAATGGCGATATTTCCATAGCAACGCCATTTATCAAGTATCAGCCCAACAATTCACCCAACATCTGAAAAAATAAGCTATGGTCCCTCACATTTCTCAAATTATTAGTAAAAAATTTGAAATATTTCCGGCTCTAAGTTCTCACCCTGTACAGAGAACGAATTTCAAAAAAAGAAACTAGACGCCAATGACGCATAGACCAAGGATACCTTTGGTTGAAAATCCAGCATCGGCCGAGAAATATAACTAGTCAAAATTAGGCAATTTTTTGGCTGACCCACTTCATCTGGCAAGTAGTTTATTATGGTTATTCATCATCATAGGCTAGTTTTCTACTTATTTGATCATGTATTCATGAAAAATGTATTTCTATGTATTATACGTTGATACTATATTCTTAACAATAGAATAAATAAATAAATAATTTGGTTCTTAAATCGCGATAATTATGTTGATAATAAATAGAAGTGCTTGTGCTTCTTTCTCCATACTTTTCTACCGCTGATGGAGTGAATAGGATAGCAAGAATCAATCAGTCGCCCTAAAGCGCCACGGCAAATAATGCGCATATTATGACTGTTATTGGAAAGGACCCCGCACGAAAACTTATGGGAAATTGGCTCTCTGTCAAATTGGCTGATATTTTATTTTGTTATAGTAGGATGACTCATTAGAGAAATGTGTGAGTTTTAATGATTTTGTATTTGTAGTTTCTGAGATATAAGCGGCCAAATTTTGTGAAAACGTCATAATTGGGTAGGATTGACAAAGAAAAAATGTATTTTCTTAGTTGGAAATAAGACGAATTCAGGACGAAAATGTATTCAGAACTCGTTAACATGTCCGATTATAATTTTATGAATGATAGTACACTGGGTTGTATACGGGGCATAGAAAAAAAGTCGTTTTTGCGATTTTTTTTCCAGCACTACTTCAGAACCAATGAGTCATATTTCATATTCTAGGAGATAAAAACGTGCTTTGTTTCTTGATAACTTCATGTGTTTTAAATATGATTTTTTAAAATTTTGGATTATACCCCTAAGCTGAAAACACTTGACAGATCGTTTTTTTACCACAAAAAAGATTATTTATCGCCAATGTTGAACAAAAGATGAGGTTACTTTATGATGAATTAGGTTGTTTAATATTGCCTTTCATTTAAATACAGGATGCGTTACATTTTTTTGGGTCACCTACAATGTTTCTATTGAAAATCTCAAAAACCGTTAGGTTAATTCGGACCTGATTTTACTCACACTATTTTGAAAATGTTGACTATTATATGTAAAAGCTTTGTCAACTTTGCATGTTGCGTTTCTAAGATATTAGAGAGTTGAAGTGATTACAGTACGTGAACCTTCACGTAGACGTTAACGTACGAAATATAACGTTTACGGGTTGTTATGAAATTGAGTTGAAGTTGAACGTATGTCAACCGTTAACCCTAACATGTTAATTTGTGTTTATTTTGCTTTTATGCTGTTTTCTATGAACAACTGGAAGATGAACTCTACTTTGCGAATCTTAATAGTGATTTTGACCACATACCTCCCTTGCCAAATGCAAATCAAATTCTTCCGCAATTGGCTTTTAGAAATGTTCATTGTTTTAAATAAAGCGAAATACCGAGCAAGATCGTCAAAAATACATTGAAGAAATGACGATTGATGTAAAATTGTAAATATTGCTTTGTCACTCTTTGATTTTATGGCTTTAAAGTCAAAATTCGCTCATTCGAAACTCATCGGTGTGATTCGCATATTCTTCGGTTAACGTGCGTTGATTTTTAAGGTATTCGTGTGAGACCGTTAGGTTACGTTTGCCCGTAAACCTATTTTCAACGTTAACGTGAATAGCTGACGAATGCGCATGCGTAGATGTCAATTTGTACGTTAACGTTTATGTTCATGGCAGCACTTCAACTCTCTTTCATTTTTAAATTTTACGGTATTACGATATATTATTATATAGTTGTTGAATTCGTTAATTATATTATGTTCTTGAGTTTGCGTGTATTGATGAAATCTTGTTGTTTAACGTAGTTTGCGGTGTTTATAGTATCGAACAATTGATTTGAAAAAGTTTTGTAATATAATTTGATTTATTTAAAGGTTCCCTAAAGTTTTGTTCAATCGATAGTAATTTACTCATATGTCATAATATGGTAAACGTTGAAAATGCATATCTTTTATACGCAACATGCAAAGTTGATAAAACTCTCATGTACTCTGTGTCACACATATTTCATTGAGAATAAAATAATTTTAAATTTTTTTCTTCTCATATTACAGTACTCAGGAATACCTACCACGGCTAACTATGACCAATTGAAAAGTGAAAAAGAGGGGAAAACATATTAGGGATTTTTTCATCACAAAATTAATTGAAATCATCCCGAGCATTATGGATGAATAAATTTGGTGATATTGCCAGCTACACATGACACCCTGTATATTTCAATGAATCAGCATTGAGTTTTGGGGTTCTGGGACATTCCAAAACTGGGGGTTGGGGTTAATCTTTCAATGAAAAATCCTCAATATATTTTTTTTTACCAATTTTTCACTATTCAAGTGGTCACAGTTTACTATGAAAAAGTTGTATTTGGTTCATTTTTCGCAGTATTAAATGAATATTTTTGTGAATTTTGTGAAAAGTGAAGAAATTTTCCAAATTAAACAAATATTACTGATGAAAAAAATTAATCATATTGCCAGCAACAAATGGCACCTTGTAAATACAATTGATGCTTTGAGATCTAGGGGTTTAAGGGTACTCTAAAACAGAATTTGGTGTTGATTATGTGATGAAAAAATCCCTAATATGTTATCCCCACTTTTTCACTTTTCAATTTTTCATAGTTAGCCGTGGAAATGGATATACAACATAAAGTATTCCTGAGTCCTATAGTTTGAAAAAAAAAATTCAAATTATTTTTTTCTCAAAGTGGGATATACTGTATAATAGTCAACATTCTCAAATTTGTGAGTTCAATAAATAATAATAATAATAATAATAATAATAATAAATTTATTTCTTTGTTCAACATACACAGAGTATAAGGACATTACACAATGGAAATGTAACAAAGAAAACGTCATCATAAGGTATAGATAAAAAAAAACAGAAATGCACAATACACTACTTTCCAAAAAAGATAATCCTGAAACGTACACGAAGGAAAATACAAAAAATACAGTAATTTCCAATAAAAATAAAATACATTCAACATATAGAATATTATATAAAAAACTCATCAAGAGTGTAAAACGTTTTATCAATAAGGTGTTTCTTCAACCGAGACTTGAAAATGTGTATATTGGAGGCTTCCTTAATATACTTGTCAATCTTATTATACACCTTACAACCCATAAAAAGATGCGACTTCTGATATGATGTTGTACGATGTGCATCTGGTACAAGAATACTCCCATGTCTTGTGTTATAGGTAGACTGTGGATTACTCTTAAATTTATCATGATTTTTGTAAACATATATGCACAATTCATAGATATATACACTTATGAGTGTTAGTATATGAAACTCTTTGAAAGCATTTCTACATGAATCTTTCCACCTCAAACCAGCAATAGTCCTCACTGCGAATTTTTGAAGAACAAATAATCTATTGAAACCAGTAGATAAAACCCAGTTCAGTATGCCATATCTCAGGTGACAGTGTATATTTGCATAGTAAAGAGTTAACAGTACTCCAGAGTGACAGTGACTCGAAAGAAATTTCAAAGCATAACAATTTTTCCGTAGTTTACTACAAAGTGAAACAATATGGGGTTCCCAAGTGACTTTATAGTCCAAGATTATTCCTAGCAACTTAGTTGTCTCAGATGGATCTACTCTCCTTTCATCTTCACTAAAAATAATGAAATTGTCTAGTTTTCCACGGAGATTAAATTTCATTACAGTTGTTTTTTGCGTATTCAGTTTTAGGCTGTTCTTTTTAGACCACTCACCTACTTTAGTGTATACCATTTCCGTCATTTCTAAAAGTTGTTCACGCGATTCAGGGACCTTTATAAGAATATTCGTATCATCTGCATATGATACTACATGGGCAAAATGTAAGTTATGTAGCATTAAAATCAGGTCATCGGCATAAATGAGGAAAAAAAGAGGCCCTAATATTGATCCCTGTGGTACTCCTTGTTTTATCATCTGTTGTTTGCTTTGGACATTATTTATTCTCACACATTGTGGTCTGTTTGACAAATAAGATTTCATTAGTTCGAGGGCTCTACCTCTAATACCATATCTATTCATTTTGCAAATGAGAAGTTCATGATTTACCATATCAAAAGCACGCGAAAAATCTATAAATAGTCCACAGATCTGTACTTTTGCATCAAGAGCCATTATTATGTGTTCATGAAAGTCATACAGTGCTGTCTCAGTACTTTTATTTGCCATGAAACCATGTTGATTTGCGGACAATAGATTATTTTTCATCAGAAAAGAGATTAATTGATCTTTTATATTCATCTCAAAGATTTTACCAATACTTGAGAGAATACTTATTCCTCTATAATTTTCAATTAGGCTCGGATCATTTCGTTTGAAAATTGGATTAACCAATGCTAATTTTAATTTGTCTGGAAAGACTCCCTGTTGAGTTGATAGATTCATCAGATAGGCTAGAGGACAACTTAGTTCCGTGCTACATTTTTTAAGAAGGTTGTTTGAAATGAGGTCATGACCACTTGAGTATGAGTTTTTTAGTCGATTAACAATGTTCACTACTTCCTGTTCTGTGACTGGAAAAATAAAAATAGAATTGGGGGACATACTAATTCCATTTTGCTCATAGTCAAGATCATGTTTGTCATCTGGAATTAGAGAGAAATATTCATTAAACTTATTTACCATATCCATCATAGTAAGATTCATATCGTTTTCAGTGATAGTACAAACGGTTTTTTCTTTTGTTTTTTTCTGAATTTGATTTATCAGTTGCCAAGTAGTTTTCGATTTATTGTGAGAATTAACTATTTTGTTATCTATCCAGCACTTTCTGTTTTCTTTTAGTGTTTCTCTATATATTTTTGTTAAAACTCTACTCCTCTCTTTATAGTTAGCATTAACTTTAGCTAGTTCATTGTAAAAACTGACCTGATTTTTCAACTCAGTGATTTCCGGTGATACATGATAATTATTGCCTGAATGGCTAAGTCTTGTTCGTCTTATAGGAAATGATATCTCTAGGTAATACATGAGTATCCTTTGAAAAGTATCATATGCTATGTTTGGTTCATTTTCTCTGGTAACTTCATTCCAATCCTCATTTTGTAGAAACAGTTTGAAATTTGTTATATTTTCTACTGAAAAATCTCTCTTAAATTGGTAGTCATTTTTAGGAAGCTCGCGAGCATTATTGGCCTGAGGTATTTCTAGGTATTGTGCATTGTGATCTGATAGACATAAATCCATAGTTTTCGCAATGTACTGATAATTCTTGACAACCAGAAAATTGTCGATACAAGTACTAGATTCGTTAGTGACCCTAGTCGGGCTGGTTATCGTCTTATGCATGTTATAGCATTCTAATATGTCTAGGAGACTATGTAGGTTTCTACTTTCTGAATTGAAATTTATATTAAAGTCACCTCCAACAATAACATCAACACTTCCTGTACAAATTTCAGATAGAAGACCATCAAGTGACACCAGAAAAATATCAAAATCACCATCAGGAGGTCTGTATATACACACAACAACAGTCTTTGTCTTAGTCAATCTAATTCCACAGCATTCAAAAACATGTTCAACGCAGTACTTATCTAGATTCAGTGGGGTATAGCTTAAGAGACATTCATCATGCTTATAGACAGCTACCCCTCCACGGGATATATTTTTTCTACAATAACTGGCACACAAACAAAATTTTCTTAATTTTAACGCGTCTATCTGGTCATAATTTTGCCAATGTTCTGAGATGAGGAGAATATCACATACATAATCCTTCTCAAAAATCACATCAAGTTGCAAAACTTTATTATTCAAACATCTAATGTTTTGGTGCAGAAATGACAGTATGTCTGTTTGATTCCCTAATTTAACATTTGTGATTTGCTCATTGCTAGTGTTCGGAATAATTTTTCTGTTGGGAACAAAAGAAAACTGACAGTGTTGTTTATTTACAGATTTCGGCAAATTTAAGTAGTTACTTGATTTGCCTGAGAGTTCTCTAAAAAAGGTGATTGAGCAGAGAGTGTGCTTGGAACTGAAGCTCCAACGGTATGATTTGTTTGAACAGTTTTGAGTATCACCTGACAGTTAGCTTTCGCCAGACAATTTTTAATATCTGCAAGTATTTGAAATTTAGTACCTCTTTGTCTGCAGTCAGTAAAAAAATCTATAGAAGAATTTCTATTTTGTTTCTTGTACCTAATTATATCTTTTAACATTTTAATCAATATTTTTTTATCAATCAAATTATTTCTTTCACCAATCAGTATTATATTCGTCAGTTTGCTGAGAGGTAAGATTTGCCTCACAGCTTGATTAAGTGATCTCTTGTTACTTATATTATTAGTATTGAACATTATAATTACATGATCATTCTGTCCATAAGAAATGGTTTCAGTGAAGATATTTTTAGTTATAAGACATAGTTCTGCTTTGGGCTTAGTATTACCTTGTATTATTACATTTTGATCACCCAGAGCACACCTAAGAGCAACAGAAAAATGTTTAGCATATTCATCACCTAAAACTAGTAGTCTCTTTGAAGGATATTCACTATATAAAAGCATTGTAAGTGACCTAAAAAAAATGTAACACACCGTGTATCTAAATGAAAGGTAATATTGAGCAACTGAATTCATCAGGAAGTTGCCTCATCTTTTATTCATTCAACAGCAGTGATAAATTATTTTTTTGTTGTAAAAAACGACCAGTCAATTGTTTTCAGTATATGGGTATAATCCAAAAATTTAAAAATTCAAATTCCAAACAGAGAGAGTCGTCAAGAAAAAAAAAACCATATGGGAATAGTAGGCAACGAAATGGCTGACTCAGCAGCACGTAACGCTGACATTACTGAAGCAAGAATTATAAGGGTGGATGGTATCAAAATGAAATACAAGTCGGAGCTGCTGATGATCTGGCAAGAGCAATGGAACCAGGTTGACACAACTTGAAATCTCTGAAACCGTTTGTGCAATCGTGGCGACCCCCTGGAATTATGCCCAGAGCTGACAGGGTCAGGATACATCGGTTGAGGTTTGGACATACAAAACTAACACATCCATTCCTTCTAGAGGGCATAGACCCTCCGTTCTGAGACCAGTGCGACGAGCGAATAACCATACGGCACATCATTTGTACATGCCCAAAATACCAGAATATGCGCCAGCTTTATGATGTACTAGAACACTTTAGAACTTCTTGAAATCAATAGACCTCCTTAACAAGATTTGATATTTATCAGTATCTGAGTCAATATAATGTGGTGCTAATGATCTTGGTAATCGATGCACCAAAAAAAAACACGTTATTATATTATCAGCTTGTATTAACTAAAACTATTAGACCATCAGATAGTGACAGATTCAGGTGCCCCATTTTTACATAAAAGCCTCGAATAGGGTTGAAAAGTACGTCGATGTTGAGTAAAGTGAAGAGAAATTTACGAGTGGCTCCTGCGGAGAACATATGGAAAATTCGATTTTGCATATTTTAACGCAAACCGTGTTCATCTAATCATTAATTAATAGAACCTGGCTTCGGAATACCAAAGGCTTGAGTGTTGCAGGTGGCTGAAGGGTTAAAATGAGGTCGTAATCTTGTGTGGAAAAATCAAGATTTTAACAGATTTTCCCTCACAAGCCCATCGAAACTTTTGTAGTATATTTAAACAAATTCATTCTAAAATAAATTATTTGACGAAATACAATGATTCAATAACTTCAACACAATACTCTAATTTATATCACAATCACTGGAGTTTCAGCATACAGGGAGGCTCAGAAGTGAGTTCCTTCCAGGGACTCATGAAAATTACTGAAACTCCGTTTTTTGAAATAAAACACCTTGTGTATTATTACTTATTTGAAAAGCTGTAACATTTTTCATTTTCATTTTTCAATTTAATTGAGTATACTTTTCCTTTACCTACGGGTGACTCGGTGCAAAGTAAATTTTAGCATGTACAGGTTCGGTTGGTACGGACGTAGCGTGAGACGGTCCGCCAGAAGGCACCCCGGAAGAATAACGCGACGGTAGAGGGTTAAATATGCATTTTTTTACGTTAACTAATTCATAAGGTACAAGACTGAAAATTTATACAAATAAGTAGAGAAAAAATTGCCAGAGGAGTAGGTGGTAGATAAAGACCCGCCAGAAGGCGCTAATGTGAAAAATTTCGTAATAATTATGTGACTCGGTGCACTTCTGGCAATTTCTGTACTTATTCTGATACTCAAAATTGGATTCCCTGCAAAACGCCAGAAGGCTAAGTGGAAGAATTACAATGATATTCCCGATACTATGAGCGTCGGCGGCCCACTCTATGGATACATTTTTTTTCTATATTTTATCACATAAGGTACACTTCTGGCGATTTGTCAACATAATTTACAAAATTTTAATATACTTATCGCTCAAATGTCGGAAGTAAATTCAAGAGACATTGATTGTTTTTATACAATAACATGAAAATGATTTTTATTTATACGTCTGTTACAATATATAGAGATTAGTATATCGACCAGCTTGTTATAAGAAACTTGTTTCTATCGGGGATTTTAATTATATACATGTTCAACGAATATCGAAGGAAATCTTAACTTGCTCAGTATGTTTATCACTTTGGTATTTATTTTATACTTCTAATATGCCTCTTTATTTATATTGTAGCCATCGAAAAAGCGAATAAACGCTCGCGAAAGCTCGGGTAGCAATAGAGATTAACTTCTTTTTTATGACCGAATCCCCGATTGAAACAAGTTTCTTATAATGAGCCGGTCGATATACTTTTCTCTTCACATTTATATCTACATATTGTATTAGACGTAAGAATAAAAATCATTTTCATGTTATTGTATAAAAACAATCAATGTCTCCCGAATTTACTTCTGACAGTTGGGCAATTAGTATATCAAAATATTGTAAATAATGTTGAAAAATCGCCAGAAGTGCACCTTATGAGATAAAATATAGAATATAAAAAAATTGATCCATAGAGTGAGCCGCCGACGCTCATAGTATCGCGAATATCATTGTAATTCTTCCACTTAGCCTTCTGGCGATTTGCAGGGAATCCTGTTTTGAGTAACAGAATAAGTATAGAAATTGCCAGAAGTGCCCGAGTCACTTATTATTGCAAAATTTTTCACAGCATTAGCACCTTCTGGCGGATCTTTATCTTCCACCCAGTCTTCTGGCAATTTTTTCTGTGCTTATTTGTATAACCTCCGAATATTCTGCGAATTTTCAGTCCTGCACCTTATAACTTAGTTAACGTAAAAAAATGCATATTTAACCCTCTAACCTAGCGTTATTCTTCCGGGGTGCCTTCTGGCAGCCCGTCTCACGCTACGTCGGTAACAACCGAACCTGTAAGTGCTAAAATTTACTTTGCACCGAGTCACCCGTACCCCTACGTAGCCAGCTCTCCGTCTATAAGTTCAAGGCTCCTATTTCGCTTTCTTCAACAATGGTGAAACTTTTTGAGGTGCAGGTCTTAGTTTCTGGTACCTTGATAAGTAAAACGGCTCCTCTGTTTTCAATGTCATCAATTGTCATCTTGACCATTTCATCACGTTTTTAGCCTCCAAATACGCCCATTACCAGAACAACTTTATGTAGCAGAAAAGTATCATCTGGAGCTTTTCCTATGAAAAGTAATACTTGTCCACCTTCCAACACCTTTGATGTTTTACGAATGTATCCTTTTGATTTAACTTTCAGAAAGGCCATCATTTGACTGAATGCTGATATATTAATGTTTTCTTTAACAATCAATGTTGATTTCAGCTGTGAGTATTTGGTCCATAGACTATTTGCACTATATTTTTCAGACTGAAGTAATGTAAAATAAATAAAAAATATTAGTACTTTTCATGAGATAAACTCACCAGTTCCTGAAAGTATGCCATTAGGACAGTTTCATTCATGGTATTCACTCTGTTTTCATATGTCGATTTCAAAAAATGGTCATACTCCTTCTCGTATAAATATTTCACAGGCAGTAAATTTCCCAACGCTTTTTCAGCTTTGAGAGTCACATTCTGTGGAATCTTCATAATTATAATGAACACAACCGTTTTTAGTTTCCTCCACTAACAAGCTTGTTAATTCTTACAAAAATGCAGCGTCATTTTATTAAATAAACAACCCTTAGCAACCTAGTCAATGTTTCCATGGCATAGAAGCTCACTTGTGTTCCGACCAGAACGCAGTAAATAATATATGAGAAGAAATTTATGAAGTAAACAACGTCGTTTAAGATGATTTTTTCGCGAAAAATAAAATCTTTTATGCACCACGAGCGTTACTAGATCCTAACGCCCATCGGGCAACATTCACCCCTCGAGTGAATGTTACCCTCCGGGCGTTAGGATCTATGTAACGCACTTGGTACATAAATAGCTATTAAACTCACACATTTTTCTAACGATCCATCCCACTATAACATAAGAAAGTTTCAGCCAATTCGACAGAACCAATTTGACCGCGTGCCAATTTTCCATATGTTTTCGTGAAGGGTCCTTCGAGTCTTTCACACAGAAATTATTTTCTATTTATCCAGGTATTTTTGAATGATTCTTGAATCGCGATGATCATTCTGATCATACATTTCACATTGTTGTATGTTTGATTAAATTAATTTTCAGAAACCCATCACCGGAAGTAACCAATATCATTCCGGAAAAATGGAGTCCGTACTCACTCAAGGACGAAGAATACTACTATATTGACAAAGAATCTGCAGAAATGAGATCTGGTATCTACCCAGAAAGAATTCAACTTTGGAGATCTGTATTGAACGATCCAGTTCTCGATTTGAGAGAGGAATTATAAATTGTTATCCTATTACAATTGAGTTTTTTAAATAAAGTTATGAGAGGTTGTTGCTTTTTCCTTTTTTTTTCTTGTAGGTTCTTCTATCATTAAACACGGAAGGCACTGCAGCCAAGACATTTTATAGTGCTTCTCCTGTTGATTATTTTTCAACCAACAGACATGTATTCTGTACCATCAGTCTTTGCGGTCTTTGCGGAGGACTGTTGGGTCCGGTTTTCACTTCTCAAATATTTCATGCATCTTATGTTTTATTAAGAGTTCCCAAGAATGTTTTATCCCTTGTAAAAATTATGAAAAAACTTTTTGAAAAAAAAAATTTCGAAAAAAAAATGGCGTAGTAACCCTTTGAAAAAAAATTAAAAAATTTCTGAAGAAAAAAAATTCGAAAGAAAATGGAAAAATTTTTGTTGAAAACAATTTCGAAAGAAAACATGGTGTACCTATGAGAAAAAAAATTAAAAATTTTTTGAAGAAAAAAAATTCGAATGAAAACAAAGTGTATTCCTTTGAAGAAAAAATGGAAAAATTTATTGAAGAAAAAAATTTTTAAAGAAAACAAGGTGTATCCCTTTTAAAAAAACGTAAAATTTTTTGAAAATTTCGGAAAAAACTTTGAAGAAAAAATAGAAAAAATGGAAAAAATAATGAAAAATTTTTTGAAGAAAAAAATTTTGAAAGAAAACAAGGATTATCCCTATGAAGAAAAAATGAAAAAATTTTTGAAAAACATTTTTCGAAAGAATATAAAATGGAAAATTTTTTGAAGAAAAATTTTTCGAAAAAAACTTTGCGGAAATAATGAAAAAATTTTTGTAGTGAAAAATTTCGACGAAAAAATATGGTGTATCAATTTTTTCAAAAAAAAAGATGGAAATTTTTTTTTTTTAAATTTCCATTTTCCCTAAAAAATGGTAAATATATTGAAAAAAAAATCTCGAGAAACATTGAAGAAGAAAAATTCGAAAAAAAAACCCTTTGAAATTTTCAGAAGGAAAAAAATTCGAAAGAAAACAAGGTGTATCCCTTTGAAATAAAGAATGAAACATTTTTTAAACAGAAAAATGTTGATGAAAAACAAGGTGTATCCCTTTGAGAACAAAAATTTTGATTAAAAAAAATAAAGAAAAAACGATAATTTTTTTTTTTTAATTTTTTAGAAAAGAATTTCGATAAAAAACAAGGTAAATCCCTTTTAATTCAAAAATAAAAGAAATTTTTAAGAAAAAAGTTTCGATAAAGAAAAAATGGAAAATTTTTAAAGAAAAATATTTAGAAAAAAACTTGTGTCCCTTTGAAAAAATAATGAAAAGTTTATTGTAGTAAAAAATTTTTGACAAAAATTAGATTTTTTCCTTGAAAAAAAATGGAAAATTTTCTGAAGAAAAATATTTCGAAAGAAAACAAAGTGTATCCGTTTGAAGAAGAAATGGAAAATTTTTTGAAGAAAAAAAATTTGAAAGAAAACAAGGTGTATCCCTTTAAAATATGGAAAAATTTTGTAAGAAAAAAATTTCGAAAGAAAACAGGATGTATCCCTATGAAAAAAAATGGAAAATATTTTGAAAAAAAAAATTTGATAAACACTTGGTGTAAGGTAAAGCCACCAATAGATAACACCTCCAAATGCCATGCCAATGCATGACTTTAAAACTACCTGTATTAAAACATACCACTGAAGTCCGACAGTTGGCAACATTGTTTGGATCACACTTGATTATATGTAACCGCTTTCTCATTCCGTATTGAGACCTACTCTTGTCAACATGTTTTCGTTCAAAGAGAGAAGAATTGTAGTTTGTTTTTTTGTATACGTCTAATGAGAATATTAGGGAGATTAGTTTACATTTTTTCAATTGTTTTACTTATGGTTTGAAACATACTGAATCTTGAAGCTAGAAAATGATTATTACTGCTTAGCTAATGTTTTCCCTTCATTAGATTCAGATTTAATAAATAACAGATTTGTTACTGTAGTGTCAGCTTTTGGTCTAACTGAACCTCTTGAGGCTAATAAAAGTTGACATCCGATATCAGGCATCAGTTTTCGCAATTTCTTCAGCTGGTTAGACGAAATTAACGTTTTGTTTCTTCATGATCACACAAATGAATTTGGATGTAAAGAGATGTTGGGAACCAAAAGATAACGGTGGTGTCAAGAAGTGGTCGTATAGGTGTCAGCTATTGGGTTTCATATAATTGTATCAGTCTCACTCTGGAGTGAAAATTCTTCGGTTTGTTTGTAGATGCTGAATCACCAAAAAAAAATTATGAAATACTACCAGCAGAATATGCTAGATGCCATAGAGGAAGTGCAAAGAGGAAATTCCGTCAAGGCAACGGCTAAAAATATGGAATACTCAGAATAACACTTTTGTACAAAGTTAATGGGAAGTTGCCAATAAATTTCTGAAAAAAAAATTTCGAATAAAATATATGGTGTATACCTTTGAAAAAATAATAAAAAATTTTTGATGAAAAAAATTTCGAAAGAAAAATGAAGGAATATTTTTTGTTGTGGAAAATTTCGATACAAAACAAGGTGCAACCCTTTCAATACAAAATACAAAATTATTTGAAAAAAAAACTTTCAACAAAAAAAATATGGTGTATCCCTTTGAAAAAGTAATGAAACATTTTTTGAAGAAAAAAATTTCGAGATAAAACAAGCTGTATCACTTTGAAAATAAAAATGGAAAATTCGTTGAACAAAATAATTTTGGAAAAAAACTTGCATCCCTTTGAAAAAATAGTGAAAATTTTTTAAGAGAAAAACTTCAAAGAAATATTTTTGAAAAAATAAACAAGGTGTACCTATCCCTTTGAAAAAAAATGGAATATTTTTGGAGAAAAAAAATTTCGAAAGGAAACAGAAGATAGAGAAAAGAAGCCTTCACCAGCGACTCAGGACTGTGGCATTTCACCGTTATGCCATTCGGGCTTTGTAATGCTCCAGCCACATTCGAGAGATTAATGGAGACGGTTCTGAAAGGGTTTTCATGGATGACGTGTCTGGTATATCTCGATGACATTATTGTAGTTGGCAAATCTATCGAAGACCACGTTAAAAACCTGGAGGAGGTACTCCTGCGACTGAGAAATTCTGGATTGAAGCTGAGCCCCAAGAAATGCCACCTGTTCCAAAAAGAAGTACGTTACCATGGCCATGTTGTCTCTAGGCACGGAGTAGCAGTGGATGACGAGAAGATCAGAGCAGTGAAGGAGTGGCCTATTCCGAGAGACATACACCAACTACGTAGTTTCCTTGGTTTGTGCACATACTATCGCCGATATGTGCTGGGGTTCGCCAACATCGCTAAACCACTGACCAGGCTCACGGAAGGACAAAGTTTCAGTGGTCCGAAGAATGCCAAGACTCGTTCAGGAAGCTGAAGGGGGCATTGATCAACGCACCGATTCTGAGTTATCCCCTTCCGAGTGGAAAATTCATTTTGGACACGGACGCCAGCAACGTGGGACTTGGAACTGTCTTGTCCCAGATCCAGGATGGGCAAGAGAAGGTCATCAGAAACTTCAGTAAAACTCTGAGTAAACCGGAGCGTAACTACTGCGTCACCAGACGAGAACTGTTGGCTGTCGTCAAGGGAGTAGAACACTTTTACAAATACGTGTACTGGAGAAGATTCCTGTTAAGGACCGACCACGCAGCCCTTAAATGGCTTCTACAGTTCAAAAATCCCGAGGGCCATGTAGTACGTTGGATCGAAAGACTCCAAGAATTTGACTTAGAGATCGAACATTGAGCAGGAAGTAGCCACAAGAACGCAGATGCCCTGTCAAGGAGACCATGCCCAGACGACTGCTCACACTGCCGACGAGCAGAAGAGAAGGAAGCAGCGATTTGTAGAACCACGGCAGTTGACAACAACTGGAATGACAACGAGGAAAAAGAGTAATCAAAGACCGACATGGCAGGAAATCGCAAGATATTCCCCAGCAGTCAAATCCTACTGGGCCCAATGGAACTCCCTTACCTTGGAAAATGGGGTCCTGAAACGTGTATTGGATACCGAAGATGGTGGGGAAGACAGACGTCAGATAGTGGTACCCAAGAACAGAAGTCATGAAGTACACCGAGAGATCTATGATGGAGTTGCTGGAGGACATCTGGGTGTGACGAAGAAAGTAAGGCAACGGTTCTACTGGGTCAATGTCAAGTTGATGTCAATGACTGGTGCAGAAAGTGTGCTGATTGCGCTGCCAGCAATGGACCTCGGACACGACCCAAGGCCCCGATGCGTCAGTATAACGTAGGTAGTCCATTCGAGAGAATCGCCATTGACATCGCCGGCCCGTTCCCCGTATCAGATCACGGAAATAAATACATCCTTGTGGCAATGGACTATTTCAGCAAGTGGGCCGAAGCCTATGCCTGCCCAACTAGGAAGCCATTACCGTCGCGGACGTGTTGGTGAAAGAGTGGATATGTCGATTCGGTGTTCCCTTGGAACTGCACTCGGACCAAGGCAGAAATTTCGAATACAACCTGTTCCAAGAAATCTGCCAACTGCTGAACATCCGCAAGACGAGAACCACAGCTCTACATCCACAGTCCGATGGAATGGTTGAGCGGATGAACAGGACTATCAATCGCCACTTGTCCAAGGTAGTCTCTGACCATCAAAGAGACTGGGACCAGCATCTTCATTTGTTCCTGATGGCCTACCGTTCCGCAGTACACGAGTCGACCGGCCAAACGCTAGTATCAGAATGGGCCGAGAGCTGTGACTTCCCTGTGACCTAAAGTTTGGGATACCACCAGTACAGGATACCACGGGAGAGGACTACATCAGCAAATTCTGCCAGCGAATGGGTCCTCCATTCGCTGCCGGAGTTTGCTGATGTAGTCCTCGAACGAGTCCGTTTGAACATCCAGAGTGCCAGCGACCGAATGAAAGTGACTTATGACATCAATGCCGATGCTGGAGGATTTCAGGTTGGTGACCTAGTTTGGCTGTACAACCGGAAGCGTCGCCGGGGCCTGTCACCGAAATTACGGAATTCATGGGAAGGTCCGTACAAGATCATCAAGAGGATAAACGACCTGCTTTACTGAATCCACAAGCCACCCAGAGGTAAACCCAGGGTCGTTCATTTCAACAGGTTGGCCCCTTACGCTGGAAACCATGACCAAGTCCGCACCCTCAGACCACCAGAGGATGCGATGACGTTCCAGAAATTCATGTCCTTATACTCTAATGGACAGAAAGTGTCACACGGGGTAACTCGAGAGGAGCTACGGGACCTTTTCAAAGTGCCAGTCGATTACGCCCTAGCACATTGCGTCGTAGAAGATCTTCCAATGTCCAGGGGCATCGCTGTGGTGTTCTTCAAGAAATTTGGCCAACTCCAAACACTACGAAAATAGAATCCAGAAATTGGAGGTGTGCTACAGCTGAAGAAGGGCCAGAGGAACATCTACTACCTGGTGACCAAGAAGCATTCCCAAGATAAACCGTTCTATGAAGATGTCTGGAGGAGCCTCACCCCACTGAGAGATACGATGGTGGACCAGAATCTCGTGGACTTGGCAATGCCAAAAATATTGGAAAGTTATGAGAAGTATGTTGGAGACGATATTCCGATCCTAACATGAAGACTGTGGAGTGTTATTTCCATCGAACTTCACGATGCAGATATGGGGAGTCATGCAAATATCGACACAATCCAAGGATGACATTATATGGGACGAAATATCTCTAAGAAGGGGGCAATGTGGCGAAGCTGCGGGCGATGTCGGGCCTGAACACTGACTTTCGAGGCGCTATGCACCGAGAAGAATCTGGACGATTCGAAGGCTTGCCCGAAATTTCAGGAAATTTCAGGAGAAATGAACGGTGAATATAAAAAGAACCACATAGCAGAGTTGGACAGTCAGTGGAGCGGAAGTCGAATATAAATAGTCCAGTGTGACTGTTATATAAATTAGAGTATTGTGTTGAAGTTATTGAGACATTGTATTTCGTAAAATAAATTATTTTAGAGTGAATTTTTTTAAATATACTACAATACAAACCGGGAAAATGCAGTAACAGCAAGCGAGAGGTACGAGAGGCACAAGAGGTATCCAGAGAGAACACAACATTTTCGGAAGATTGCCACATAACTTAATTAATGGTGGTCAATTTGAAAAGAAAAGACCAAAATTATATGCATCAAATAGGGATACGGAGAACAAATAGTCGTTTTAAGAGCTAATCCCAAAACGTCAACGCGAAATTTGAAAATATCAACAGGTCTGCCAAGAACTAACGTTAGGACCAGAAAAGTTTAAAAACTCAGACCGGGTGATTTTGAACGCCGCATTGATTTTTGTCAGTGGTTCCTGGAAAATTGTTACCAAGAGCGTGATTTTTCGTTTAATTGTTTTTGGACAGACGAAGCTCATGTAAGCAGTGCCGGCATTTTCAACAGCTACAATTCTTATACTTGTGCAAAACAAAATCCGTATTCAATTGTGAAGCAGAGAAGTCAAGGAAGATTTGGATTCAGTGTTTGGGCAGGTGTTTTCAGGGGTAGTATCGGCCCGTTCATTTATAATGGCAGTCTCACATCTCAAAGGTATTTAGAAATTTTAAGGCAAAATATTGAACTCCTTGTTGATGAATTGCCACTAATGGAGCTCAGGAAAATATATTTTCAACAAGACGGGGCTTCGCCTCACAACACTGCAAAACATTTTTGGATGCAAATATTGGTAATAATTGGATAGCCAACCAAGGACCCAACCGTTGGGGAAGGTTGAAAGATCTTATTTTAAAATTGCCGACCAACTCTAGATACGAATTGGAAGCGGTAGTGATGCAAAGTTTTGCATCACTCACTAACTACTATTGAACTAATTAATTCGGCAAAAAGCGTTAAGAAAAGGTGTCGCCTGTATGTAGGAGAAGCTGGTAGACATTTCGAACACCTCCTGTGAAGAAATATATTTTATTGTTTGTTCTTTATCATTATTATTGTTGGAGTTTCATTTATTAGTAGTAAATATAATATAAATTGTTATCAGTTTTATTGAAACAATTGCTTTTTGTTTTATCGCCGCGTCGTTCTAAGCCTACTTGTTCAAAATGTGTGTTTCAAAGTCTTGATGAAAAAATCTGAAAGCTCTGTATTTCAAAGATGACTTTAGCAAAATATCAAGTGTGCTATATTTTTAGAAAGGTAATTTTAATCTCTATTGAAATATACCAGGTGTCTCATTAAATTTTTTTCTCAATAACTATCGAAATGTTATTTGAAAAAATAAATCCCTTACACCATTGAATTCTACGTGAAAAAGTGCTTTGGAAATGTTTTTATAGAAACAAGGAATTTTCGACAGAAAAAAAGTTACAGCAACTTTTCGTAAATGCGCATTTTCAAAAAACACGCTGTAACTCATAAACGATGATAGATATCGATATGCGGTTTTCCATTTTAAATTAAGTTTGTCATAAAATTTGATCCCCAGACACAGCCATCAGTTTTAATCTATTTAGTGTGAAAACAGGACTTTTTCTTTAAAAGTGTCCAATACGTGTATTCGACAAGGACCCATATACGGCTGCAGAATATTCAGATATAGTATACACCTATGGAGAAGCAAGAGAAAATTCTAGAGCTGCTGCCAGATTAAATGCATTAAAATTTTCGAATCGACTCATAAAAGTTTTGCAAAGAGCGAAGGAAAGGGGAATTTTTGAGGATTACAAAAATTATTTTGGATCTAAAAAAAAACTGTTAGAAACCACGATTTTGAAAATGAAGTTTTACGTTACTTGCTATAACACTTGCTATAACACTGAATATTTCAAAATCGACCATTTGGAGAGTGGCTTATGAAGAAAACCTGTATTTTTTCAGTTCAAAAAAGTAATGGCACCAGACGATTTCAGATCCCGCTTAACTTTCTGTGAATAGCATTTAAATAGATGCGGAGAGCGAAACAATTTCCCTAGATCCGTTTTATTTAATGATGACGCGCATTTCAGAGAATGCTGTTGGACATATTTGGGAAGAAGAAAATCCATATGGGGTTCATTTTAGGGGATACCAATAAAGATTTGTGCTAAATATTTGGGCTGGAATTGTTGAGAACCTTATAATTGGACCATATTTGTTTCCTCGAAGATTGAATGGAGATATTTACAACTCATTTTTACGTTACACACTGCCGGAATTATTGGAAGATGTACCAATTTGGGTCCGTCAGAGAATGTGGTACACCCGCTCATTTCCAAAGAACTGTACGTGACCAACTGAGCATCAGTTGAGGTGGTCCAATAAATTGGCCAGCACGCTCTCCCGATCTAAACAAATTATATTTGTTTTTGGGAATACCTCAAATTACTTGTATAAGAAACTCCAGTGGAAAGTTAAGACGATTTGATTGATAGAATTTTAGCAGCACGTAGTCACATCAAATGCGTTGAGCATCTCATGTTGCGGAGAATGCGGGACCAAGAGCGAGCGGGTAGACACTTTCAGGGATCTCTAGCTTTCAATTCCGAACCACTCGGAGAAACTAACTGTACAGACCTTGTTGGAAAACTACCTGCAACAGGAAAAATTAACGGACGACAGCAAGAAGAAAACAAAGATATTGATATCGCCGGCTATATTGATGCTCACTCTCAAACATTTCATATATCGGATATTGAGAACCTGCCAGCTACAATTCTTTCTCACAGGTTACAGAAAAAAAGACAATTCAGAATCCAAAAAGTCTGAGGAATTTCGGCCCTTGAAAATATTCGGTGTTAAAGCAAGATAGAGATGACGAAGCCCTGCCCTGCCAACCTAGGCATATCAGTAGAGCATTTTTTCCTAAAAAAAATACTAGTAGAAAACCGACTGTGCCATCAAATGTATGACAGTCCGTAGATATATTCTGTTATGTTTTCGACTCGCAACTGTCATTTATTGATTTGTTATAAACATTTAAATAACAAAAAAAGTGTTTTTTAAAACTGTTTTGCTTATAAAATGAAAACTAATAGTGCAATCTGGTTGCTCCAATGGAGAGAATTATGAATTATTGAAATACGAAATAAATGAGATGTTTTGCGAGCCGATCGGATCCTTAGTATCGGAGGAAATCCAGAAAAACCGAAAAATTTTACGATTTACTTAAAAATTCATAACTCCGCAATTTTTCAAGGAATAGGGTTAGTCCTTGTCAAGAAAGTATTGAATCATATGTACTTTATGTGTGCATAAAACAGGCTCTGACGGATCATTGGTTTTGGCACAATTGCAATTTGATTTTTTTTTGCAGCGTGCCTGGATGCTTTAGTGATAGTCCGATTTCAATTTCTAAGACAGATTTTGAAAGTAGAAGTACAGTACCACAAAACGTATTTTCTCATTTTGCGCAAAAATGCTGTCAAATGGGTGAAACATGCTTGCAAACATGACTGAAAACGGCCGAGCTGGTGGAAGCGGTCGAGTGGTAGGAGAGAGCGGGAGATGAGGGGAAGCGTATTATCACGTTACCCGTTCATTAGAAGAATTCCCCTCATCTCCCAGACTCTCCTACTGCTCGGCAGCCAACGCGGGCTCAGCCGTTTTCAGTCATGTTTGCATGTATTTTTCATCCATTTCGCGCCATTGTAACGCAAAATGAGAATAAACGTTATTTGGTACTATACTTCTTATTTCATAATCTGTTAGAGAAATTGAAATCGGGCTATCACTAGAGCATCCAGGCACGCGCAAGATAGTGCAAAAAAAATGTTACTGCATTTGTGAATTTTTGTTGTGAATTTTTTATTAAATCGCAAAATTTTCCGGTTTTTTCAGTTTTTCCATTACTAATAGTCCAAGATCTCAGGGCCGTCAGACAATACTTATTTTTAAACGAACGAAATGTGTACGATTGAGTAGAGGTAGAATGTACTATGTTCGCACGCCTACCTGCTAGCTTGTCCAGATGACCATTCTTCAGATATCAGGGAATCAAGGTACGTCAAAACACTACTCACTTAGTTGAATTGCCAGTCTACAGATTTATTTCTATAACCCATGGTGGGTTAGTGGACAGCGTAACTAGCTACCACTCCGGAGCTCCGAGTTCAAATCTCGTCTCCAACATTTTTTTTCAACCCAGCAGACGCATCACACTAGGATTAGCCATCTCGGCTGGAAATGGTTTCGACTCTGGGAGGATTTTTGTTTAAAAAGAAATTTAAAAGAAAACGGAATTTTGGTAAATAAAAGATTTTGTTAAGATTTCCTTATAAGTAAAATCCCAGGGCCTTAAGACATATCTTATTTTTGAAAAGATGAAGACTTATGTTCTGAGTGGTGTCTCATGTACTTTTAATACCAGCGTGCTTGTGGAGTTCGCTCCGTGACACCTGGGCAGGTACCAGGTGAGAAAGGTAACTAAAAATAAGAGTTACCTAACTTGAATTTGTATGGCTGATTTTTATATATATTTAATATCCCTCTGAAGTAGTTTCAAAAGTGTCAGACGCTTTCCATAGACCAGAACTTTTGTCAGACGCTTTAAAGCTCCACAAATTACTTCAGAGTGATATTCAACAAAATATACATAAAAATCACCAAATTTAAGTTAAGTAACTCTTATTTTTAGTAACCTTTCTCACCTGGTACCTGCCAAGGTGTCACAGAGCGAACTCCACAAGCACGAAGGTTTAAAAAGTACATGAGACACCACTCAGAACCTAAGTCTTTATCTTTTAAAAACTAAGTTTTCTGAAGGGCCTGGGATTTTACTCATAAGGAAATGTTAACAAAATCTTTAATTTACCAAAATTCTGTTTTCTTTTAAATTTCCTTTTGAACAAAAATCCTCCCAGAGTCGAAGCCGTTTTCAACCAAGATGGCAATCCTAGTGTGATGCGATTGTTGGAGACGAGATTTGGACTCGGAGCTCCGGGGTGGTAGCTAGTTACTCTGTCCCACCATGGGCTACAGAAATAAATCTGTAGACTGGCAATTCAACTAAGTGAGTAGTGTTTTTAAGTACCTTGATTCCCTAATATCTGAAGAATGGTCATCTGGACAAGATAGCAGGTGGGCATGCGAACATAGTACATACTAACACTACTCAATCGTACACATTTCGTTCGTTCAAAAATAAGTAACGTCTGACGGCCATGGGTTCTTGCTCCATAATGATCCGACAAGGTCGTAAAATATCCCATTTTGTTCGTTTTTCAATTATCTACAATTCTTCATGTTGGAGCAGCCATATTGCTCCATTAATTTTGATTTTATAAGCAAAACAATATAAAAAATCCCGTTTTTTGTTATTTAAATGTTTATAACAAATATAAATGACAGTTGTGTGTCAAAAACATGACATAATATAACCTATGGACTGTCTTTCATGTGATGGCATAGTCGGTTTTCTACTAGTATTTTTGTTAAACACTCTCTCATTTTATGCTCTATTGCTTGGTGTATCCGACTATGGAGACGGCGGGTTTTCATTTTCATAAATAATGTAAATTTATACTTGTAATGTATTATTATCATTCTATGTCATCTTTCAACACAATATATTATATTAATCGCTTAGCCAAACAGAATTTATTCAAAAAATGGTTGTACTTAATTGGTCTAATTCATGAATGAATAATCACAAAACATCCCGATATTCCAAACAAATTACATGGCAACTTTTAACATAATAATCAACAATTAGTTTACGTATGACATACGCACGCAATTATTCACTTAAAATATATGGAAAACTATTAATATTTTCGATAACAATACATATCCCTTTCTTGTACAGAAAATATTGAGAATTACTGAAAAGAATACGAAATCGATATTAATCCAGTGGTGTGAAAGTTGGGGAGGGGCGATTTGCGTTGAAATTTGGAACTGAAGGTTGACAAGTGACACGCCAAATTTCCCCAAGAAAAGTTGAGCCGATATGAAGTTGTTCTGGAAAAAAAAAATTTTTTGTAACTTTCATTTCCCTGTAACTCAGTCTTAGGGTATACCGGGTGACTCAGCAGGCATGTAGTTTTTTTATTTGAAGAGATAAAAATTTGAAATTCGCAGAAGTTACGTAATCAATGATAGCGCTTCATGTGAAACTAACGACAAATTTTTTCAATTACCTATTTGACCGGCAGTAACCCCAACTTTTTTTTTAATGACATCCTGCATATTTATCTATCCTACCTTATTTGTCTTGAAATTCTCTATTCAACCGAGTATCACAAAGTGGCATTCGTTTCTCAATTCGCAGTTGAATTGCATTTTATTGAAAAACATCAAGTTGGCTGTTACCCGAATTCGATGCTTGGTAGGCTTGAAAATCCAAAGAGTATTAGTTAACCGATATAAAATCAGTTTTTTCCATACCGATCACTTCCTAGAGATTGTCAATAATTTCTTCGATAAAAAAAACATCTGAAAATAACTCACGATATTGCGAAAACTGAGATAGGATCTTTTTTATTTAATTTGGCAACTTGTGAAGAAACTATCTGTCTTTCTTTTTGGCCATGTAGCCATAACATGATCTTTCCATTTGGAAACATAAAATTAAAAATGTTCCCCCAATACACCAATTCACAAGTCTAGATATTTGCAATAATATTTTGTCTAGTAGACGGTGTACACAAAATGTTTTGTGTTTGACAGATAAATAAATATCATTTGATTGTACTGATTCTCTACGTCAGTTTTATGCTGATTAAAATTGCATCGTTTAATTAGATAATCATTTCGCTAAAGTAGAAGAGCAGTTCAGAAGAGAACCGGAAAATCAAAACAATCTCCAACACATTGTCGACGAGGAAACTGAGGTAACCGCGTTTTTATGAGGCGCCGTTTAAGCAAAAAGTGTTTTTGCTAATATACAAAATTTTGTGTCTATATATTTATTAGTTGTAGCAATATTTATTATTTTGCTTTTCAATATATTTATTTTCTACCAATTACAATATATTTACATTTCAGGCGTTGCAAATATATTAAAACGTGAATGCCCATATATTTATAAAATCGATCTATTTTATGTTGTAGTCAAAAGATGGCGCAGCCGACGCGATTTATTACACGCATTAATTCTTTCTGTTCTAAGGTATTTGACTTTGAATAATCCAATGATTTTTCAAAAAAACCGATGAAAAAAAAATTCTGGGAATGTATTCTGGAGGCTGCGATATCATTCGGCAACTATATTCTCGAGAGTGTATTAAATAATTTGAATCGCGTAGGTAGCGCCATCTCTTGACAACATAAAATTTATCAAATTTATGAATATATGGGAATTCACGTTTTTATAATACAGGGCAATTCAAATTCGACCGCCACCATTGGGATCTCCTAAATTACAGAAGATCCGTCGAAGCTTAAATTGAGGCAAAGTTGCGTATTCTGGTGCTTAACAAAATACTGTTTTGAAACTTTGAAAATTCCGAGTATTTCCGGAAATATCGGGAAAAAACTGAAAATCGGAATTTTCGTTTTTATTTTTTTCTATCGTTATTTGACAACTTAGCTCAAAACCAAAAGTACATTTTCATTGATACTTTTTTTCAGCTACACGTTTTCCTGTTCAGATTTACTATCCGACGTTTCGTCTTCTGGCATTCATCATCAACTTTTTTTTTCTGTTATGGGCGCCATATTGTTTTTTTATACAGAAAAATAGTGATTCTCATTCTGATTTCATTGATGTATAATTTGTTATGATTTGCACTTCTGAAACCACAGATATTAAAAAAAAACAACTTCATCTGAGATTTATTTTGAATTATATCCGGAAAGACCAGCCGGATAGAAAATTATTCGGAATTTTGGGCAAACACTTGGCTGAGTACGGTGCATTTCAAAAAACAAGAATGAAATCACGAGCTTGTAAAAAATGCACAAAAAGTATTACAACAAGTGTTCGAAATGATGGCCTTCCTCTTGAATACATAACCGAGCTCGTCGTTTTAAATTAAGAACAGCCCTAACAATATCCCTTCTTCTGATAGACCTGAATTGCGTGAAGATATTGTCTCTAAGTTCATCTACTGTGTCATATTCTTGCTCTCCGTAGATTCTGTTCTTTAAAGTGCCCCACAAGAAAGTATCCAAAACTGTATGGTCAGGTGACCTTGTTGGCCACCTCACTGGTCCAGAATTTCCTAACCACCTATTAGGAAATCTTTGGTGTAAATATTCGCAAACTTCTCTTTTATTGTGTGGAGGAGCCCCGTCATGCAGAAACCAGCAGCTGTTATAATTAACAAGGGGAAACGTATCCATATATATTCTTCGAATTCATTTCTTAAGAACCAATGAAGGGTTTCCCCGTTCAAATTATTAGAGAAGGAATGAGGTCCAAGTATTCAGTCGTCATAAATTCCAGCCCACACATTGAAACGAAATCGAACTTGTGGTCTGACTTCTCTGAAGTGTCGTGGATTATTTTCACTCCAAATGTGCTCATTATTTCTATTAAAAACTCCACAGTTCGAAAAAGTACTTTTGTCGGTCCAAATAATGTTTTTCAAGAAGTTTGTATGGTCTACCCTATTCGAGAGCCAGCTACAAAATTCCATCCTTCTCTCAGGATCACCTGGATGTAATGTTTGTGAAATATGTATCTTATAACATTTCAAACCACTTTTTTTGAATTCCCTCCAAACGCTCGTCTGTGGCACATCCATTTCTGCCGAGACTTGATGTGTTGATTTGGAAGGATCTGCATTTATCTAAAAAAGTACCAAAAATAATTATACTTCTTCGAATATGGAATGAACAATTATTTTACCTTGGCTAATAAGTTACGTCTAATATTTTGTTCCATTCTGCTTCCATATTTCATTCTTGGTTTTTGAAACGCACCGTACTCAGCCAAGTGTTTGTCCAAAATTCCGAATAATGTTCTATCCGGCTGTTGTCTTTCCGGATATAATTCAAAATAAATTTGTGCTGTTTTCGTACTATTCCTATCAAATTTATAATAAAGTTTCAACATATCTCGTTTTTCTTCATTTGAGAATGAGGACATTTCGACTGAAGTATTTGGGCAAACTTATGATGTTTAATGAGTTCTGACAACTAGTGTTTATTAAACAAAATTTTTCGATGGAGTCATGACCATCTCAGATGAAGTTGTTTTTTTTTAATATATGTGGTTTCAGAAGTGCAAATCATAACAAATTATACATCAATGAAATCAGAATGAGAATTACTATTTTTCTGTATAAAAAAACAATATGGCGCCCATAACAGAAAAAAAAAGTTGATGATGAATGCCAGAAGACGAAACGTCGGATAGTAAATCTGAACAGGAAAACGTGTAGCTGAAAATGGTATCAATGAAAATGTACTTTTGGTTTTGAGCTATGTTGTCGAATAACGATAGAAAAAAATAAAAACGAAAATTCCGATTTTCAAGTTTTTCCCGATATTTCCGGAAATACTCGGAATTTTCCAAGTTTCAAAACAGTATTTTGTTAAGCACCAGAATACGCAACTTTGCCCCAATTTAAGCTTCGACGTATCTCCTGTAGTTTAGGAGATCCCAATGGTGGGGGTCGAATTTGAATTGCCCTGTATATTCGGAACGCTTGAAACATAAATATATTGTGTTTTGAAGGTCCATTAACTGGTGAGAGATATTTGGGATTTTTGCAGGAGCAAATCAAACTAGGACTTGAACATTTACCACTGAATATGAGGCATATTATATTCCAACAAGATGGTGCACCTGCACATAATAGTAATATTGTTGCGCACTATTCAAATGACAGATTTGGAGAAAACTGGATGAGAACCAATGGACCCGTTATGTGGCCCCCAGATTCCATATGAACATTTGTCGTGACCAATTAAGCTTGAGTGGAATATTTACGAATAATTTAGTATTTGAAGTGAAAGGACCATGTAATGCATGGCTACATGGCAAAACTGAAAAGCAGGAAGTTCCTCCACAAATAGTCAGACAAAAAATGTGTTCCCCTCTTTGTTTTCACAACATCATGAGTTATATACAGATGTTTTTTTATCGAAGAAATTATTGACAATCTGCAGGAAGTGATCAGGTATGGAAAAAAACTGAAATTATTTCCATCGAAAGATTATCGAATTCGGGTAACAGCCAACTTGATGTTATTCAATAAAATGCAATTCAACTGCGAATTGAGAAAAGAATGCCACTTTGTGATACACGGTTGAATATAGAATTTCAAGACAAATAAGATAGGCTAGATAAATATACAGGGTGTCATTGAAAAAAAAGTAGGGGTTACTGCCGGTCAAACAGGTTGTTGAAAAAAGTTGTCGTTAGGTTCAAATGAAGCGCCATCATTAATTACGTAACTTCTGTGAATTCCAAATGTTTATCTCTTCAACTAAAAAAACTACAGGCTGCTACATATACAGTGTGGTCTAACGAAAACTTAACACCACGATCGTCCGACTCTAAGATCAAAATGTGGAGAATCGCTTGGACCCGTCAATGTCTGATTCGAGGGGGAACAACTTTTCCGATCGTGTCATCCCCGTAACTGCAACCCCCTAACGGGGGTGAGCACAGCCCCTTAATTTTGAATAGGGAGGAGGGGTGTTGCGATACCTCATTTTGAATATCTTATCTAGTACTACCTGAAATGTTGCTTCAAAAGTTCCATTGATAACGAAATGACAGGTAAAATAGTGGAAGAGGACTTACATTTGTGATTAGTGTATTAAATGCTCGAAATGGGCACCATTCACTTCCATGCAGTAATATACGTTTTGCTGAAAACGCTCATGTACATGACTGAAGATTTCTGGGGTAATTTGACGGCATTCATTAATGGTCCGATTTCACAAATCATCCAGTGATTCAGGCTGGGTAGCGTAGATCGTGGATTTAAGGTGACCCCTTAGAAAAAAGTCCAGTGGAGCCAGATCGGGTGATCTGGGTGGCCACTCAATATGTCCCCGACTTCCAATCCAGGTGTGAGGAATATTTTCATCTAAGAACTGACGCACAGGTTGAACGAAATGAGGTGGTACGCAATCTTGTTGGAAAATGATCGCCAGATGGTCTTCGTCATTCTCCAATACTTGCATGAGGTCTGGATAAATAGCTTTCGCTAATAGATCTATGTAAAGGTCCACGCACAAACCATATGAGAAATGGCTTTCGGTGAATTCTGCTGATTTTTTTGTATGATGAACTTTCCAATGTCCTGATCAAAAGTCTTCACGGGCACAATGAAAAATAGTAGATAGTTTTTGAGAAAAAAATTGCTCAAAGTAGGCAAAATGGGGAATTTGGTAGTAAAAAGGGAGAAATTGACCGTGTTATTTTATTATTTTCATGCCTCTTGGAAATTGTAGCATGCGCTTTAGCAATTCTTTTATGGGGCTTGTGTTTTACAGCACCATTTGCCAATAATTGCAGTCTATACAGGGTGACGCATAAAGACATAATGCGAGGAATGAAAAAATCATTTTTAGAACATTATAAGAACAATAGATTTTTAAAAAAATCAGTGAATGGATGGATATGGTTATGAAAAATATGATTCAGTTGATACATATATAGGGGCTGATACAGGGGAAAATAATGGAAGTCAATTGTATTACAGATATAAATTGGACATATTGATGAGGTTATAACACTATAAATATGTACGAAAAAACGTGTCGCAAGATTTATTAAAGAATAACATTGGTGAGAAGTACTTTTCAACTTCCTGATCGAAAGTCTCAATGGGCACAACTGAAAATAATGAACAGTCTTCGAGAAAAAACGGCAAAATAGTGTCTGAGGAAAGGAAAACTAGAACCTGTCACAAATAAGCAATGTAGATAAAACTATGTGACAATATAGAAATGCGATTATGGAATGGTTTGTTCAATTATATTATGAATAAAAGTTAATGAAGGATTATGTCAAATACATTATTCCGTAAAGGAATGATGGAATGATTGAAAGAATGAGAATAATGAAACATTGCTTATTTGTGACAGGTTCTAGTTTTCATTTCCTCACACGCTATTTTGCCGACTTTGAACCGTTTTCTCCAGAAGACTGTCCATTATTTTCCGTTTCAGCACGTTGAAAAGTACGTCTCACCAATGTTATTCTTCAATAAATCTTGCGACACGTTTTTTCGTACATGTTCGTAATACAATTGACTTCCAGCATTGTTCCCTGTTTCACCCCGTATATTAATTAAATCATCTATATAACCATATCCATTTCCATTGACTAACTTTCTCACAGTCTATAATGTTCTAAAAATTATTCTTTCAGTCCTCGCATTATGTCTTTATGCGTCACCCTGTGTAGACTGCAATTATTGGCAAACGGTGCTGTAAAGACACAACACAAGACCTATAAAAGAATTGCCAAAGCGCATCATGCTACAATTTCCAAGAGGCATGAAGTTGCAAAATAGCACGGTCTATTTCTCCCGTTTTACCACCAAATTCCTCATTTTGCCGACTTTGAACAATTTTTTCTCGAAAACTGTCCATTCATTTTTTGTTGTGCCCGTGGAAACTTTTGATCAGGACATCAAAAAGTTCATCATCCCAGTAAACACAGGATATCCTATGGATATCCATTTCATGTCCATAATTGGTCCTTGTGGACATGGACGTTAAATGGATATCCATTGGATGCCCATTTCTGCTAGTACAATGGATATCCGTTTGGTGACATCCAATGGACATCCATGTCTTATCCAAATTGACTGAAAATCCAGATTAAAAAAGGGATGTCCTTTGGACGTCCATTGAACATCCTTCGCCCGGACCAAGTGCGCATATATTAGTACCAATGTCCCTGTCTCAGTTGGCAACTACCGAAATCGGTAATGCAGAGAATGACAAATATGAACATGCAAATGAGAATGACGCTTGACGCTAGTTGCAAGAGGAAGAAACAGACAATTTTTAATTGTTTGGGATTAAATTCGTGTCGTATAGTGCTCGGAGCCCTCGGTATTTATTACAGTGTTCACGTTCACTTGGTTGACTATTCAATACTCATTTTGACTCACAGTATTCATATCAGGAAAAGTCTCGCTGAAGTAACAGTAACTGATTGCAAATTCCTGGGGGATTGAGAGGCTTTGAAAGTGATTGTCGTTTGAATCCAAGGTGAGGGGTGTTTGAGTAAAGATAAGGTGCAAAATAAAACTGGAGGAATAAAATTTTCACGAAATTTTACAGAAGAGTGAAATAGGAATTCAGTGCTACCCCATCCATTCGAAGTGGTGATTGACTGTCCTGTTGTTGTTGTCCATTGCACAAAAATGGATGTTCAACTCATAAAATTCTGAAAACATATTTTTGTATCAAATACTCAACTCATTATTGATTGTTTTTCAGGCAACGCAACATATCTTGTACAAATTCCTGATGGAATTTAGAAACTGAATTCATTTTCTAAATTTTGACCCCAGGAATACGCCCTTGAAATATTTGTATCGAATTCAATATATCAAGTTAATGTCCATAAAATATCCCGTTTATATCCATAACATATCCAGTTCATGTCCATTTCATACCATTACAGGTCCATCAGAGGTCCAATGTAGACCCATTAGAGGTCCATAAGAAGTCCAATTTTGGTCCATCAAGACCAATTTAGGTCCATCAGAAGTCCAATGTAGGTCCATCAGAAGTCCATGCTATATTTATCATGTCCAGTGAATGTCCATTTTGGTCCAATGTATATCCATCCTTAGTACACACTGGACATCCAATGGACGTCCAATTTTGTGGCATATGGATATCCAGTGAATATCCATAGGATATCCTTCTGGACATGAACGGACGTCCAATGGATATTCGTTATGTCCATTGTGGACATCCTTTGGACGTCCATTGTATATCCGTGTGTTATCTGGGATACCAAAAAATCAGAATTCACCGAAAGCCATTTCCCATCAGGTTTGTGCGTGGTCCATTGGTCAGTGATATTACCGGGTATAAAAAATGGCCTATTATGTGATGTCCATAAATACCCAACCAAACATTTAATTCTTGTGGATGCTGAGTATGAACTTCACGGTATAATCTTGGATTTCCATCTTACCAATACCGACAGTTATGCCTGTTTACAATGCCATTAAGGTTGAATGTACACTCGTCCGAAAAACAGATAAAAAACATGTAGATTTGATTACCGTTAATAATTTCACTGACCAATTCACAGAACTGGAGTCGGCGATCGGGATCATCCTCATGCAGTTCCTGAACCAATCGCATCTTATAAGGATGGAATTTATGTTGTTTAAAGATTCTCATGATTGTTGTGCGTGCAACACCAAATACATCGGACAATTTTCTAGTACTAAGGGTCGGATCCATTGCTACATGACCTATGTCAGTCAGTTCCCTCGCTTCGTCTCTTTCATGCATCCTCTTTTTGTTTCCGACTGAACCAGTAGCGTCAAATTTGGCAACCAATTGCACAACGTAAGCAGCAGATACATTTTTTCCAGGATGTCGTTTGTTAAATAAAGCCGGTGTTGCTCGTCGTTATTTCTAAAAATTAATTTAATCATTTCCACCTTTTTTTTACGGAATTCCCCATTCTAATGCTACTACAAATTTACAATCGCTTTGACACACATGGCCCGTCTACCTTTTTGGACAAAAAAGTAACGACATAGATAATAAATACCTTTGAAACGCGTCGGATTAGAATAATATTCTCGAGATCAATTCCACACTGACTCTTTCACTATTTTAGCTGTTATTTCATTAACGATATACCTATATTTTGAAGCGAAATTTTAGGGCCAGACAGTACTCGATAAGATCTTCAAAATTTTTATTTATTATAATGTAGAACTCATCAAGAAAGAATAACTAAATTATTTCAAAATGTTAATGATTTTGAAAACTTTCCAAGTACCTACTTTTGCTGTAGTTTTTATAATTTTTTAAATTTATTTCAATCCATATATCTAGTTTCAAACTAGACATGAATTCATGGTATTGGGAAGACAAACAACTATAGCTAGCAATCAGGGTTGCGAAGATTTAAATCAAATGATTTAAATCAGATGATTTAAATCATTATTGAAATCAACAGATTTTTCAATTTTAATCTTGTTTGAAATAAAATCATAAATTGCTGTAAAAACAAGTCGTCAAATCAGATAACTCATCAGGAATTTCAAAAAGAGAAGATAGTTTATTTAAAACCAAGTGTACACATTATATAAGTGTAAAAACATAACTAATCGTCATCGGTCCAATGTAAATATTCATAAATTAAACTTAAGAAAACACAAATGTTCGCTATGGTTCGAAATGGTTGATGTGATTTTTCGAAAAAATGGAATGTACCAAACCAAATTTCAAAAATACTCTTTCGACAGATACTGTAGCAGATAACAATTGTTTAAGAGTCTTTAGCCTTCGAAATATGAAACGTATATCGCCAGATGGCAGTACGAGGTCTCCACCTAACTTGGCATAAAATACAGGTCCGAATTTAACAATTCGGTGCTCATTCTTCCAAATTACAAATATAGATTGAAACCTGTTTGTTTTCGTGGTAGGTAGGTAATCTGAAAGTTTGCACGAAAATTTCAAATGATTAAATGTACACAATGTATCAAGAAAAAATATCTAAGCAAAATCTGTTTGAACTATTTCGGAAATATTTTAAATGTGAATTTTAAGAAGAAGTCTACCTCAAAAAGAAATAAAACCGACGCGACGTCTGGAATACCAGATAAAAAGTATAAAATGAAACATGACATGCATGCAGCACAAATTTATAATTTTAAACTGTCTATTCTATTATTTTTTTGAAGGGTTTATTTTATAAAAATATAGTGGACCAGAATTACTTTTATTGGAATGATTTGATATTTGACGGGTGTTCAAAATTCCAGTAACAGGTACACCATTACAAATGTTTTTAAGGAATCGACATCTGTGATTTGGTTTCTGATTCGATTAAAAATCGGTACGTGGATGTTTTCGGGGTCGTACATTATGAATATTTCGTCAAAATTAATAATTTCAATATGGCGGACGAGATTTGTGATTATGGTCCAATTCGATTCAAAATCTGTATGTGGGTTTTGCGGGCTCAAAGATTCTGGAAGTCATAAGAGCGAGTTATTCAGTAATATGCAGAAAAATATGCCACTAACTCCGAGATTCTCCCTAAATAGCCCTGACGAAGTGGAGAGTGTATTTCCTGATAAATATAAATAAAAAAAAATGTTAAGACAAGTTTTCATTAAATTGCACTGAAAACTAATATTTTCTTCAGATCATTCGTAAAATATGTCATATTGAATTATTTAGTTTTGAAAAACTATCTCAAAAACTCCCAGGTACAAATTTAGAATAGAATCTGACCTTGAATTATATATCTCGGGGGCATCTTGCATTATTTGATTTTGATGAAAACGTCAAAATCACCGAACCCCTACATTCTAATTTTGAACAGAATCGGACAATTATTATTATTTGTTCACCGTTCTGGACCACTCATTTCGAATTATCAAATATTAACGAAAAAAAATCATGATATCCGACCATAAAAATCCCTATACCTATACCAATTCCAGGTTTTCAGGTTTACTGCTAAACCTACTCGCCAAAGTTGAAAATATTGGTAACGTCATACAGTGTTTGAGTCTAATGTAGACATGAGGGAACTCTTGGGAGATGTTCTGTAAAACAAGAACTCAATCTGGACAACTGGAAGTTCGCCTCCATTGTATGAGGATATTTTGAAAAATTCTTAACCTACTATAGAACCAAACAAAATTTCAATGTCAAAATATTTTATTACTCAACATATTCTCCTCTTAATTGAATACATTCATTACAGCGAACCTGCAACGTCTCTAGACCTTTCAAAAAAAAGTTTCTTCTTGCTCTGCAAACCAGACATCCACAGCTTTCATTACCTCCTAGTTGAAAGAAAATTTACGACCTTTTAAACTTTTTTTCAGTTGAGGAAAGAGATGATAGTCGGACGGCGCCAAATCTGGCGAATAAGGGGGGTGTTCTAGTAATTCACACCCTAAATCACGAATTTTTTGCATTGCAACATGAGATTTGTATGCAGGGGCATTGTCCTGCAAAAACAAAATATCTTTGGATAGCTTTCCGCGTCTTTTCTCTTTAATTTTTTCCCGTAGAGTAATCTCCAGTTATTGTTCTACCCTTATCCAAAAAATCAATCATGATTACTCCATGGCAATCCCAAAAACCTGAAGCAAGAACTTTTCCAGCAGATTTTTGGACACGAAACTTCTTAGGTCTTGGAGAAGCGGAGTGTCGCCATTCCATCGATTGTTGCTTTGTTTCTGGATCGTAGAAATGTACCCAAGTCTCATCCATAGTAACAATTCGGTTTGAGAAGTCAAAACCTTTTTCAAATCGAGCACAGATCGAACGCGATGCTACTACCCTTGCACGCTTTTGGTCAACATTCAAACATTTGGGGATCCATTTTGCAGCAATTTTTCTCATGTCCAAATTGACGTGAACTATATGATGAACGCGTTCGTATGAAATATTCAGTGCTTCAGATATCCGTTTCAATTCGACGGTCTGTTAAAATCATTTCATGAACTGCATCGATATTTTCGGGGACTGACACAGAAACTGGCCTTCCCGATCGAAGGAAAATTTACCTCTTTTGAAGCTTGCAGTCCAATTTTTCACGGTCGCATACGAAGGACATTGATCACCAAGGGTATTAAGCATATCTTCGTAAATCTGCTTACCTCTTAACCCTTTTAAATACAGCTACTTGATGATGGCTCGATACTCCAATTTTTCGATTTTCACAATTACGGTGGACATATTTTTTCTTTTATTTTATTGCGTAACTTTGGTTTACTTTTTTGACGTCAAACTTTACACTGACACTTCTAAGTTATTGTTCCTTGCTATGGTAACGCAATATTTTGTTTATGCAGGGAACTGGTCCATGCTAACTAGATATCAATACATCCTCGTAAGATATTATATCAAAAACATTTTCGTACAATCTGTGAATTTGTTACCAAATCATTTTCAGTATTATTCATTTCAGTGTAACTGTTTGTAGACGATAGATGGAAAAGGTTCAGCTGATACTACAAGGAGGATTTTAAACCGAATATAAATGACTTGGCTGTCAGTTATAATTGGATAAGAAGAAATAATGAAAATAACTTCAGTCATTTATTGACCAATATAATGAAACTTATAGTGGGTAAGAATATTTTTTCATCTTTTTTTATCTTAAAAATAGCTAGTGCTATTGTGTACATTTCATAATTTTATTATTTAACTATTTTTTGTTGTGGAAATGGGTGATGACTATTTTGGTTTTAGTTTCAGTGACGAAAAACTGAAAATACCACTCAACAACAGGTGGAAGACACTACCAAATATTTATATGGAATGCATCAGATAGAGACGGGGGAAGGGATAGAAGGAAGAATCCAGAAAATAATTAAAATTATGACTTAGGGTTATTATTGGGAGTTGATTTCTTTTTTTTCTGATCTGTAGGACATCAAGTAAACAACAAATATGAAAATCGATTCATTAAGCTATTGATACTGTAAAGTGATTTAAAAAATTTGGACAATAAGATGATGTGAATACCTCCTAAAAATATCCTGGAATACATAATATTTTGGTTAGGAGTATTTAGGAATATTTCCAGTTTTATATTTATAATAATTATATAAGTATGTGAATTCAAATAATTTTGTTTATGAAATCAACACAACAATATATGTTGAAATGTAACCAGACATTTTTTCTGTAAATTTCATTCTGAAATTTTTGTCGTGTGGTAATTTTCATTCTGGGATTATATATTAATGTATAAAAATTAGTTGAATTTAACCCATCTTTTTTTCCTTCTGTAACAGTACAAAATCAAAAACAAATTTCGTTTTGAATTAGAAATGCAAAGTTTTTGGAATTTCTTTATTATTTGTAGTTAGTTATATCCTGATATCCTTACATTCCGTCCAAATGCCACAGAACCTCTTGGTGGTTCTTTGTGAATATCAAAAATTCGTGTTTGTAAAATAATATTAAGTTTAATTTATATCTAGTTCCACATATGATGTTCTTGATACAGTGCTTTATGCTTTGATAAAATGCAATATGTTAATTTCAGTTTAAAAAAAAAATTTTAATGAATTTTTTTAGGAGTGCTCCAGAATGAATTTTAGGAGAACTAAACAAATACTCGTCAAAAATTATAAACATCAGGGGGACACATTCTGATATATTCAATCTCGATTCCATGTGAACATCATGAAAATGTCGAAATGTGCCCCCTGGTGTATAATTTTTGACTCACATTTTTATTTCTCCTGAAATGTAATAATTACGGTAGGGGTTCTGAATTCTGAAAATAATATGCTTGAGGAGTGCAGTTCGAATTATAGTCAAATGATGAAATATTAATGTTTGAAACATAGTTGACCTGCATCACTCATGCACTGAAATTTGTTAACGTGAAGCACTTCTGAGGTACTTTGAATGGCCGGTAGAATGTATCACGGGCGTCTAGCGGCCGCCTGGACACCGGGATGCCGGATAAGCGTTATTTTCAAGTACCTGACTAGAACATGAAATGCCGGAAAACCATTTCCTTTAAAAACGCCGGGCCAACCTTCAATGTTATCTGGGACCCCTCCTGATCTATTTCTTCCCCTACAACTGAAGAAACCCATGTAAACTGGTATTTGATATAATAATTCTGTTTCATTCTCGGAAATGCATATTTCAGATTGCTGGATGCTGTTTCAGAAAGTTCAAATACCCTGATAACATCGAACTGCCTGAAAAGTAACGGCCGAATATGTGAAATTACAGCACTTGAAAGAAGTGCTTCAGGAGCACAAGGAGGGTTTAATAAGCTCTAGCCAATCAGAATCTTGTAGCATCAACGGGTCATAGTGACGTACTTGGATATGAGTACAGAGTCGAACTCGAACCAAGCAACAAAACTGTCAGCAGTAACTCTCATATGGGTACCAAGAGCTAGTCCGTCACTGTTTATAGAGATCGGCCGCCATGACACGTCCAACTACGTCACATTTCGTCACAAATATTCTTTCATCTCTTTCTATCAGTGTCTCCATTGTCTTATGGGGATTAGACTCTCCTTGTTAAATAATGTTTAGTCTCCTTGCTTCAGGAGTACTTCAGAAGTGACTTTTATAAACCACTATCCAATTTAGTTTTTGCAGTTTGTGGTGAGATACTTGTCAAGCGCTTTCAAAACTTATTTCCCAAATATACATTTATTTTGAGAGTGCCGATCAGTTGCTGGCTAAGTGCCCCGTTGATGTAATATTTGGAGACTGCGCACTGACGTCTTCCAATTTTCTTTGTCATTTATTCCGCAGGTGGCCATATTGGATATTTTGTTGTTTGGCATGTTTGGTTCACTGCGATGCTATGTGTAATTGTGTATTCCAATCTCTTTCATGGTTATTGGTGCAGTTTATCGGGTTTATCCTTTTCACTTTTGATTTCAAAAACTGGGTAAGTACAACAATTGAGTGAGTTACATAATAATAATAATAATAATAATAAAGCGTATTTATTCACTACAAAAAATAAACAAATAATGACAGAGATTGTGAGAAAAGAAAATCATAGTGAATAGGCGGAGTGTCAGCCTGCGCTGTTTTTAAACTCAACCTCAGATTCAATTCCTAGTGTATAAATAAAATATGGTCGAAACAAAGGTTCTGCAATCAAGAAAACATACCAGTTGAAATAAGGAATTGTGACTGACTGCACATTGATGAAAACATGAGTAACGTGAAGTAAACATCTTATTTCAATGTACAATTTCTTGATATGTGGCACAAGCGACCTATTATTTGAAAAAGTATATAGTAATCTGCATTATGACAAAAATTATTATCTACCAAATTTCTGAATACAGTATGGTTTCATTAATGATTGTTATTCATAAAAATGTACCTGCGATTGAGTAGTAAACAGAGAAAACGAAACATTCAAAAGAATGTTTCGCACCATTGAGATTTTATAACTGGAAAATACCTGTCTTGTGAAATGTCGAATTTAGTTGAGTAGGTACCTAGTTTGTTGTAGTTGCTTTTGCTTTTCAGGTTTACTGCTACTCACCAAAGTTGAAAATATTGGTGATGTCATACAAAATTTGACTCTAATGTAGAAATGAGTATATCATTCTTGGGAAATTTTCTATAAAACAAGAACTCATTCTTAGCTGGACAACGAGAAGTTTGCCTTCATGGTAAGATATTGCCATTAACAAAATTGCTTCCTTTTTTTACAATCTTTGAATTTGTTAACAAATCATTTTTAGCATTATTCATTTCAGTGTGTATGTGGAAAAGATTCAGTGGACACTACAGGGAGGATTTTAAACCAAATACAAATGACTTGGCTGTCAGTAACAATTGGACAAGAAGAAATAATGAAAATAACTTCAGTTATTCACTGACCAATATAATAAAACTTTATGGGTAAGAATATTTTTTTCATGTTTTTGTTAGTTCAACTCAGGTAGTGGCGGTAGTGCCATTGTATACGAGTACTTGCATATGTCATAAATATTTAGCTGTATGTTTGTTCAATCAACAATATGAAATTGAAGTAATTCCTTAATATGATTATCTTTCCATTTTTTGTTGTTGAAATGGGTGATGACTATTTTGATTTTAGTTTCAGTGAGGAGAACCCATTATCTGAAAATACCACTCAACAACAGATGGAAGATACCACCAGATTATTTTTACGGAATGCATCAGATAGAGACGGAGGAAGGGGTAGAAGGAAGAATCCAGAAAATGATTAAAATAATGACTTAGGTCATTGGGAGTTGATATCAGGAGCAATTAGGATTTTTCTATTTTTCGGATCTGCAGTGCTTCAAGTAAGCAACAAATAATGAAATCAATTCATTGATCTTTTAATCCTGTGATTTCAAAAATTTGGATAAAAATATGTTGTAAATAAAGTGGAAAGTATTTTAGTTAGCAGTATTTCCAGTTTTGTATTTCAATTACACATAAATATATAAGTATGTGAATGTAATTAATAATAATTAACTATTGTTCATTTTTTGGTTATGCGAATGCTTATTGCAGAAGATAAAAGTTTTTGTTATGATGAAATGTGACTAAACATTTTTTCGGTCAATTCCAATATTTTTTTTACATTGTGGAATTTTTGTCATGCAATTTTCAGATTTATTCTAAGATTCAATATTTTTAGATAAATAAAAATGAGTTGAATTTAACCCAACTTTTTTTTCTTGAGACAATACACATTCAAATACAAATTACATTTTCAATTAGAAATCCAAAGTTTTTGGAAATTTTTCATTTGGTGCAGATCGTTTTATTCTGATATTCATTTCATCCAAAGGCAAAACAGAACTATTTTTAGCACGACATAAGAGCTCATTGTGAATTTCAAAAATTCATGTTTGTAAAATAATGTTAAGTTTTATCGATATCAAATTACACAATATGGTGTATTATTTGATACATTGCTTTGTTTTAATAAATATGCGTTCTGTTAATTTCAGTTTTTTTTTCAAGAATATTGTGTTTGAGTACCTGGATTCTAGCTATGGAAACATGTAATAAACACGTGTGATTTTTTAGACTCCTCTGGAATGAATTCTAGTAAAAATAAACACATTCATGTCAAAAATTATATACAGGGGGATACATTTTGGCATATTCAAGCTTGATTCCATTTGAACATTGTGAATTTGTTGAAATATGTCCCCTGTATATAATTTTTGACTCGAATTTTTATTTCTCCTAAAAATTTATAATTATGGTGAGGTTTCTGAATTCAGCTATATAAAATTATATGCTTTAGAAGTTCAATTTGAATTACAGTCAAATGATGAAATATTGTTTGCAACATTGTTGACCTGCACTGAAATTTGTTAACGTGAAGCACTTCTGAGGTACTTTGAATTGCCGGTAGAATGTATCACGGGCGGCTAGCGGCCGACTGGATACCGGGATGCCGGATAAGCGTTATTTTCAAGTACCTGACTAGAACATGAAATGCCGGAAAACCATTTCCTTTAAAAACGCCGGGCCAACCTTCAATGTTATCTGGGACCCCTCCTGATCTATTTCTTCCCCTACAACTGAAGAAGCCCGTGTAAACGGGAGAATCTATTTTGCAGGTCTGCAGGTCAGCAAAATGTTGTCGGTGCAGAAACCTTGCTGATCAGCCAAAATCCTTGCAGGTTGGACCAATTTGAGATGAAACTAGATCATATCAATATATTTTTGAGAAAAAAATTCATACCTCCACCCCACATTGCCATAGTAATATCAAAATTGAGGAAAAACCTTGCAGGTTGGACCGATTTGAGATGAGACTTGATCACATCAATACATTTTTGTCAAAAAAGGATTATACCCCCACCTCAAATATGAGATAATGCAATAAGAGGAAAACCCTTGCAGGTCAGCCGAAATCCTTGCAGGTTGGACCGATTTGAGATGAAACTAGATTATGTTAATACATTTTCGACAAAAAACTTCCATACCCCCACTCCCAAATATGAGATGTTGCCATAGAATTATTTAAATTGGAGGAAAACCTTGTAGGTCGGCCGAAATCCTTGCAGGTTTGACTGATTTGAGATGAAACTCCATGATATTAATACATTTTTGACAAAAAACTTCTGTTCCCCCACTGCCAAATATGAGATTTTGCCAATGTATTATTTAAATTGAAGGAAAACCTTGCAGGTCGGCCGAAATCCTTGCAGGTTTGACTGATTTGAGATGAAACTCCATGATATTAATACATTTTTGACAAAAAACTTCTGTTCCCCCACTGCCAAATATGAGATTTTGCCAATGTATTATTTAAGTTGAAGGAAAACCTTGCAGGTCGGCTGAAATCCTTGCAGGTTGGACTGATTTGAGATGAAACTCCATGATAATAATACATTTTTGACAAAAAACTTCAATAACCCCACTCCCAAATATGCGATCTTGACTTAGTATCGTTTAAATTGAAGAAAACTTTGCAGGTTGGATGAAATATTTGCAGTTTGGAACGATATGAGATGGAAATAGACCATATTAATGAATTTTTGACAAAAAACTCCCTTTCTCCCACTCCCAAATATGAGATCTTGCCTTAGTAATATTCAAGTTGAGGAAAAACCTTGCAGGCCTAAATTCTTGCAGGTTGGACCAATATGAGATGAGACTCCCGAATATGAGATTTTGCCTTAGTATTACTTGAATTGAAGAAAAATGTTGCAGGTTGGTCGAAATGGACCGATATGAGATGAAATAATACCGTAACAATAAATTTTTGACAAAAAACTTCAGTACCGCCACTCTCAAATATGAGATTTAACCATAGAATCATTTAAGTTGAAGATATGAGAAGAAATTAAACCATATTAACACATTTTTGCCAAAAATATTCCATACTCCCACACCCAAATACGAGATTTTGCCATAGTATTATTTGAGTTGAAAAAAAACTTTGCTGGTTGGCCAAAATTCTTGCAGGTTGGAACGATATGAGATGAAACCAGTTCATACTAACACATTTTTGACAGAAATATTTCACATCCCCACTCCCAAAAATGAGATTTTGCAAGAGTATTATTTAAATTGAATCAAAACGTTGAAGAGGTATGGAAGTTTTTTGTCAAAAATGTATTAATAAGGTCTAGTTTCATCTCAAATCGGTCCAACCTGGAAGGATTTCAGCTGACCTGCAAGGTTTGTCTCCAATTTATATATCACTTTGGTGAAATCTCATATTTCGGAGTGGGGTTATGGAAGTGTTTTGTCAAACATGAATTGATAGTGTCTAGTTTCATCTCAAATTGGTTAGACCTTCAAGAATTTTGGCTAACCCGCAAGGTTTTTCTTCAATTTGAATAATACTATTGCAATATCTCATATTTGGGAGTTGGGATATGGAAATTTTTTGTCAAAAATGTATTAATATGGTCTCATTTTATCTGAAATCTGTCCAATCTGCAAGGATTTCGGCCCTCCTCCTGCAAAGTTTTTCTTCAACTTGATTATTGTTATGGCAATAACATTCATTATGAGTGGGGGTATAGAATTCTTTTGGTCAAAAATGTGTTAACATAGTCTGGTTTTATTTTATATCGGTCCAACCTGCAAGGATTACGGCCAACCCGCAAGGTTTTTCCTCAACTTAAATATTAGTGTGGCAATATTTCATATTCGGGACTAGGGGAATATAATTTTGGGGTCAAAAATGTGTTAATATGGTCTTGTCTCATTTGAAATCGGTCCAACCCGCTAGTATTTCAGCTGACCTGCAAAGTTTTTCAGCAACTTAAATATTAATATTGTAATAATATCTTCTATCAGGAAATGAAGGTATGAACTTTTTTGTCACAAATGTATTCAGCTGACCTGCAAGATTTTTCCTCTATTTCAATGTTTTAAACAGCAATATATCATATTTGGGTATGGGAGTATGTATTTTTTGGTCAATATTCTACTTATTACATTTCAAATCGGTCCAACCTGCAAGGCTTTCCTGACCTACAAGGTTTTTGCACTGGGAACATTTTGCTGACTGCAGACCTGCAAAATAATTACACCCTGTGTAATCTAGTATTTGATATAATTCTGTTTCATTTTCGAAAATGCATATTTCAGATTGCTGGATGCTGTTTCAGAAAGTTCAAATACAGAATATTGAATTCATCGAAGTTCTGACGAAGGCTTCGGATAATTGACACAACTATTATAGTAATTATGACAAAATAGCTCATGCAAGTCGTTCTCATAACATTCTTGAACGATGTGGCGAACAAAGAAATGGCAGGTATCTACTCCCTCCTTTCGACTAGGCCAAACGGTGTTGACGACACTGGCTAGAGAAGCACGGAATAGCGTGCGATGTGCGTCAGGGTCAGCTGTCGTAGGTTTCCTTTGGCAGCCAGTCGGCAAAGCAAAAATAATAACACTAGCCGTTTAATTTAAAACGGGTATTGATCTATCTTTCTATTGCCGCGCCGGAACCAGATAACAACTAGGTTTTTTAAATTCGGATTGATGTTTACACAGTGAGACAAATCGATGTAATAGGTTAATTTCAGTGCAGTAACGAGGGAACTGAAAAATTTGTGTTGAAATTTCTACAGTGATTTGGGAATTGAGGATTACTTTTTTGCAGAGCTTTCGTATACGCTATTGAAATATATTAAAGGTAAGTTCAAGGATATTGACTTGTTATTTTCAAGAATATTTATTCCTGCTTTCTGCATACTTAATTCCTAAACCCACACTTCAATGACCAGTGAATTTGTTATTTTGTTTCTTGTGTTTATGCAATGGACCACGCCAACCAAACACTCAAAACGGTGTTTCTTAAAATTAGGTATTTTGTACATTATTTCGACTGAGACATTAAAACCAGATTCTAGAAACACAAACACGAAAAAGTTGGCAGGCAATTTTCACGAAAAACATGACTCAAAAATTGGAATTTGAATATTCCTTCAACTAATACCACAATCACGTGTGTGTGGAAACACAAAACACGTTATTTCACACTGATGTTCAACTATTTTCAATGTTTCAAAAAAAAAAAACTGAAAAGGTTCCCAAAAAGTAAAAACTGAGGCACACCCAAAATTAGTCATTTATTTCTGTTTCATCATACGTACATATGCCAACAAACTTAATCAGAAAATGCCTTTAACCCCCCTATTAATTAATTAAATTATTTGACGACAAACGACATTTTAGAATTATTGTTGTCAATAATTTGTCGTCTATGGAATATCAACAGTCATGATGACAGATGAGTTGTTTAACGAAGTTTTTGTACTTGGTGGTTTAGTTGAATCACTAGAATATTTAATAAAAAACTTTAAAAAATCTTCAAAAACTTCAAATGCTCTAAAAAGAAGAAAATACATTTTGAAGTGAATTAAATGATAGGTAAGCTTGTCGCGAGAAGTATCTATGCATTTTTGACAACATTCGATGAACTCGAATTTCGTTTGTTCACAATTGTATATATTTTTTATGTTTTTAAGTCTCATACATATATTTGTTTTACCTGACTTGTCTGATAGCTTCATAGCTCAATGGATGAAATAAAGTTGAATTGAATTGAATTGAATTTCTTAATGTAAATTAAATTTAAAATTACCTCAATATCTATTCTTGCCAAGCTTTTATATCATTTAAAAAATTTTAATGTAACAAAATGATGGGTTTAATTCATTTTAAAATTTATTTTCTTCTTTTTGGTACATTTAAATAAACGCTTTTCTCTAAAAACTTTTTAAAAGTTTTTTATTTATTTCTTCTTTAGTTTTCTTTGGATATGTTTCTTATTCTATTCATTTCGCGATGCAAATTTTATTATTAAATTTCTATTACAAATTTTTGTTTCAAATGGCAACATATGGTGGTTCGTCGGGTTGGGAAAAAAGAGCATTGGATGATTAATTTGATACTACACATTTGGAGCGTTTTATTGTAGGCAGAAATGTTCTACTCGTAAAAGTAGAATTTGACATGTCTGTTTTTTTGACACCAAATATATCTACTTTTTCTACCTTCGCTACGATCAAATTTGAGTGTAGCAAAAGTAGATAATTGGTTGAAAAAGGAAAATTCTTAAATCGTAGCCGAAATTGACACTATTGACATTGAAAGTAGTTTGAAACTATGGACTTCATTTCTGTTAATTTAATTTGGTTGTATTTTGAAAACGATTTTGGTAGTGAACAGTCTCTAGTTAAAATAAATATGAGTGTTATGGACGTGAGTAAAGTTATAGATGAAAATGTTTAAGTACGTATAGGTTGTACAACGAGTTTTAATTGTACAATAAAGAAGGTGGGTTCATATTGATTCTCAATTCATTGAAAACCTCTGTTGAACCTTCATTTCAAAACCATATCCTAAACAAATATACAAATGGATACCAAAAAATAAGATGATGACCCCGAAAGTAGCGAAAGTTCAAAAACATCAGTGAGATGATTTAGAAACACATTAGGTATGCCAAATCGATTTATGTATGATGAATAGAGAAAAATTGTCCAGATAAATATCAAAAAAATATTTTTCAGTTCTTATTTGTTCTCAACATACAAATATGCTCTAATTTTTTAAAGATAATTTCCGCCTATTTGCTATTTCACTCAAAGCTGCCTCGAAAGTGGAAGGTGTGAAGGTTTAGGAATCACTTCTCAATAATAATTTTTACATTCTGAAAAAGTTTTATGATTGAAAATTATTCATTGAATTCACATATGTGATAAGTTTATAATTGCACTTGAAACATTCCCGCCTAGATCTTATCTTCGAATAAATATAATACTACTCGCGCCTTCTTCCATTGTGTATTTCGGATGTGGCAGTTGTTAGTGAAAGCAAATTATTCATATTGAATGTATCATTTATAATAATGAAAACAATAAGTTTCAAACTCTTTACAGAGATTTAGGGAATTATCAGACTTCTATTGGAAACCCTGAAATTACGTTTTTATGATACTCTACTTCTACTAGTAGATGTAAACTCATCAATGAAACGCGGCTAGAATTAGGTTTCAAACAAACTTCCATTAAAAAACTTTGAAAGATTACATTAGAAATTTCTCAAAATGAAGGATCTTAAGAGATTATAAGATTTAAGTGAAAACATCGAGCAACTTGTAACCAACACGACCGATAAAACAAAATCAATAATTCAAAAGATAATAACATATCGTCTGGCGTAAATTTGATCATTAACATGTCCTTTAAATAATTACACAATGTATCCATCTTGAGTTTTAGTGAATAACTATTGGAATTAACAAAATGCCGAACATTATTAAATTATAACTTTTCATTAGATCGTGTGATGCCGTACTCGAGACCGATGGCCACGCTGGGAATCGAACCCACGACCCTGCGCCTCAGAAGCGAACGCTCTACCAGCCGACCACCACGGCCCATAACATCTTCTAGATGTAAAAACAACGATTCAGAACAGTTAAAGAATGACAATATCCATTGATCGAAAATAAGAACCTTCAAATTCAACTCAAATTGCTAACCCCGTATACTTTCGTTATCTATAAACGAAACCCAAATTAATTAGTAACAATAACAACCGCAATGTTTCTAAATGAAAAACAATCATTTTTAATAAGTTGAAGGCCAAGTGACATTTTGAACTGTTTTACTTACTTCAATGAATATCCTCCGTTGATAATAAACGATTTGAATATATGAACGTATTGATTTATACCTTTCTCGACTTTCTATATGCTTATTCTGGTATAACGAGTGTAACAGGATCATGGTACACCACCCGTATCTCCGTTAGTTTTGAACGTATTCGATTGAAATTTGAAATATCTCACATAATAAGCGGCACTTTTTAACCTACAAATGATTTTTTTCCCTTCCGGCCTTGATACCAACTTTTAATTTTTGAATGGAAAACCCTGTATATTATTACTTTTCTGAAATCTGCATAATTTTCTGAATCCAATGATACCACATAAGTGACATTTCAAACGTAAATTTTTTTGATAATTTAGTTTTGTTTTTCTTTTAAGTGTGCCATGATGGTTCCAATTTATTCCATTGGACCCGTCTACTGCTAGAAAGATCGAAATCCCGTCAAAAATACTGAATTGCGTATTTTATGAGCATATAAAGTTCATCGTAATCGATTTTGGAGTTGAACTCAATTTTTTCAATTGTAATCATATTGGTACCATTTATTAGTACTATTTATTAACAAGGAATTTATTCATACCTGGTAGGTGATAATAAAATGTGGCATAAATACAACCCAAATTACAGCGAAAAGAAAATAAGAAAATACAATTATTTTGTTCTAATTTAATGTTAAGAAGTTACTAAGGTGGCTTTGAAAACAATGAAATCATTCCTTCAGATTGTCAAATAAATATACCCCCGTAAAGCTAGCAGAACCACTTTGGAATTTTCAAATTTTTTTTAGGCCATAATTTTAGGCTAATTTTAGGCTAATTTATTACCCTATTCCCAAATTTTTTGCTCTTCAATTGTGAGAGATATCACGGGTTCTGCTAGCTTAACGTTAAACCGGCAGAACCAAACCGCCAAACGAATGAATATGAAAAGTCTGAGCACACCATAATTTTAGGCTCATTTTAGGCTCACGTTTGAACCCGTCGCCGTTTTTTTTTTAATTCGTTTTATAAAAAAATCCTGGGTTCTGCTAGCTTTACCGTCAAGCCAGCAGAACCCAGGATTTTTTTAAAAAACGAATTCCAAAAAAAAACGGCGACGGGTTTAAACGTGAGCCTAAAATGAGCCTAAAATTATGGTAAGATCAGATTTTCCATAACGATTCGGTTAGCCATTTGGTACTGCCAGCTCAGTGTTGAGCTAACACAACCTATGATTTCTGCTCCAACTGAAGAGCAAAAAAATTTATAATTGGGAAATATATAGGCCTGAATAGAGCCTAAAATTATTGTCCAACTGGATTTGTTCAGAGTTGCTTTTTTAAGGTTGGGTTCTGCTGGCTTGACGGTAAAGCTAGCAGAACCCAGGATTCGGTTAGCCTTTTGGTACTGTCAGCTCAATGTAGACCTAACACAACCTATGATTTCTCCTTCGACTGAAGAGCAGAAAAATTTATAATCGGGTAACAAATTAGCCTGAATAGAGCCTAAAATTATTGTCCAACTGGATTTGTTATGAGTTGCTTTCTAAGGTTGGGTTCTGCTGGCTTGACGGTAAAGCTAGCAGAACCCAGGATTTTTTTAAAAAACGAGTTCTAAAAAAATCGGCGCCGGGTTCAAACGTGAGCCTAAAATGAGCCTAAAATTATGGTGTGCTTAGACTTTTCATTATCATTCGTTTGGCGGTTTGGTTCTGCCAGCTTACCGTTAAGCTAGCAGAACCCGCGATATCTCTCACAATTGAAGAGAAAAAAATTTGGGAATAGGGTAATAAATTAGCCTAAAATTATGGCCTAAAAAAAATTGAAAATTCCAAAGTGGTTCTGCTAGCTTTACGGGGGTAATAAATATTTGTTGGTTTATCGGTGTTTTTATTGTGTATTGGAAAAGTCTTTAGATCTGTTATTTTTGTTCAAAATGACGCACATTTATACAAGAGATGAAAAAGTGGACATGTTAATTATTTATAATAGGGAATGTAGAAAAAATGCCGTTGCGGCTAGAAACCTTTATGCCGACCGACATCCCGATAAACAATGTCCAGCGAGAAATTATTTTAATTGTCTTGAAAGTCAATTCCGAAGAGAGCCTTACCATGATCCCGAAGAAAACGCTATCATTGACGAAGGAACGAAAATTAATGTTTTAGCTCGAATAGAAGTTGATAAGACTGTTTTTTTAAGGCAAATTGGGTTTAAATTGGAAATTAGTCACCAAACGGTAAGCCGAATCTTGCACAAACATAATTATTATAAATCTCTCAAATATCAATTGCTCCAGCACCTGTGCGAAAATGTATGAACGTAGGATGGAAAATTGCAATTGGATCTTGCAGAATAATGTGCTGCCATACAATGCTATTTTGGGAAGGATTTTATTTTTGGATTATTTAACCGACAAAATACAAAGTATTGGTCACAAAAAAATCAAAATTTATTGCGGGAGGATAACTTTCAAGTGCGGTTCGGTTTAAATGTTCGGCTTGGAATACTCGGTCGTAGAATCAGTGGTCCAATAATATTTGAAGGACTCTTGACTGGAGCTAGATACTTAGGATTTCTGCAAAATTACATTGAGTACAGGTTAACTGAATTACCTGTCCATTTACGACAGGGATTGTTTTTCCAAAAAGATGGAGCTCCTCCCCATAATTCAAGAATAGTAATTGATTTCCTTCAACAGGCATTCGAAGAAAACGTAATTACGACGAATGGTCCTGTGCGGTGGCCTCCAAGGCCACCTGATTTGACACCTCTTGACACTTCTTTGTTTGGGACCATTTAAAAAACATTGTCTATGCAACCGCCGTTACAACTCGCGAAGTCCTGGAGTTGCGAGTGAGACACGCAATTAATAGTATGACGGCCCAGCAATTAGCGAACGTTCTTTAAGAAACAGCTATACGAGTTCAGAAGTGCATTGACGTTAATGGATAGCATTTTGAACAATTGTTATATTGTTTTCTGTTAATTTGTTTTTATTTCAAAGCCACCTTAGTAACTTCTTATCATTAAATTAGAACAAAATAATTGTATTTTCTTATTTTCTTTTAGCTGTAATTTTGATTGTATTTATGGCACATTTTATTACCAGGTATGAATAAACTCCTTATTAATAGTACTAATAAATGGTACTACGGTACCAATCTGGTTCCATTTGAAGTTTTACTCCAAAATCGATTACTATGAACTTTATTTGCTCATAAAAAACGCAATTTAGTATTTTTGACGGGATTTCGATTTTTCTAGCATTAGGTGGGTCAACTGGAACAAATCGGAACCATCATGGCACACTTAAATGGAAAACTAAAAATTAAATTATCAGAAAAATTTACATTTGAAATGTCACTTACTTATGTGGTACATTGGATTCAGAAAATTATGCAGATTTCAGAAATGTAATGATATATTAGCGTTCGATTTAATAATCGAAACCGGAATTGAAAAAAAATCATTTGTAGGTCAAAAAGAGCCGCTTATTATGTATATGGGATGGGATATCCCAAACTTCAATCAATTACCTTTAAAACTAACGGAGATACGGGGGGTGTACCATGATCCTGTTACACCCGGTATAAGTGGCGAGACGAAGAAGAAAACTATCGGTGCAGTAAGGTCAGTGGAGTAGGGTCAGGTCGGCATTTAGTAATCAGATAGTTGGCATATTTGAAGAGTATCAGTGCAGTTCAATGTCCATTGAATGTCCTCAAATCGTACCTTGTAGGATTTTGGCGATGTCGAAATTATTCTCACTGTATTTATTGTCACTCTCTGGAGAATTTCTCGATAAAATCAGTTGTTTGCGAATGATTAATAAGTCACAATTTCAACTATTTTTTATAAACACTGATCTGCACTGTACCAATTGATATGTGGTTTATCCTGTGCCTCTCATATTTGACCCCAAAATGTTTACGAACTAAAAAATCATCGTTCAGTTTCATTATCGTTATTTTCAACAAGAAGAGTTAATCTTTGTGCAAACAAGACACTGTTTACCTGCCGTATTGATTTTTTCCACAATTGTTCAATATAAATGAAAGAGAATAAGTTCATTTAGTATAGTTGTTATCATTAACAAATATAGAAGCTTCCAATTCCAGGTGAGTTTTACTAGATAAAATTGGTATGGCATTTTCTTCGACTTGGATTGAAACAATGAAGTTGAGATACTCGAAGGTTGAATACAGGTTGAAACAGCACGTGTAAATGACCAATATCATTAGTTTACTAATTTACCTTGACAACGGAATGTAGTGTCATTTTTATGTCTAGGAAAATGATGAGTAGAAATCAGAAATTTGGCATTGATTTGTAATGAGGATTTTTGAATATTATTGCTTTATTTATAGTCTGTTTATTCGGTAATTACACGCGCTAATCTAGTTACGCGCCGAAGCAACTAAAAATGAAAAAGTCAAAAGGAATAATCACGACAGGTAAAAAAACAAGCATCAATTTTTGCTAAATTTTAAGAAGTTTCGACAAACAGAGGAAAAAACGTAATAAGTAACACGAAATGTATCGACTATTAACCGGAGTGAAACTGGCAAGACGGAATCGCCAGCAAGACGGACAGCGCTACGCTTCGATAAAGTTGTGCTCGGTCGCGGCTGCATTTGGGTATTCATTGAATCACGTTAATTTTTGTCCGTGTTGGTGAAATATTTTTATATGAACCTGCTGGAGAGATGACAACCTATCTAATATTCAAAGCAATATAATTAATAGCTACAAATAAAATTATGTATCTCTTCATTGAACTAATTAAATAAAAACTTGTTTTGTCATTCGACTTCCTTCCACACTTCTAGGAATATTGGAGAAAATGACAAATGATCTATTGAATACGGAGAAAGTGGAATTTGATTTTGTAGCATTCATTTGACCCTCCTCCCCCTCTTTAGAAGAAATGAAAAATGAAGTGTTGAATATGTTGAATGTGAAATTTGATTTTGTTGCATTCATTTGACCCTTTCCCCCCTCTCTAGAAAAAATAAAAAATATTTTTATGGCTCTCAATATCATCTTGTTGGGATTTTTTGTAGCATTCTTTTAACCCCCTTCCCCCTGTATAGAAAAAATGTAATAAATGTTTCTGGCTCTCAATATCATATAGTTCAGATTTTTTTCATGAAGAATTCTGAAAAATGAAGTTTTGAATATGTAGAATGTGAAATTTGATTTTGTAGCATCTAGAAAAAATTAAAGAAATGTTTCTGGCTCTCAGTATCAACTTGTTGGGATTTTTCCATTAAGAATATGTAAAAATGAAGTGTTGAATATGTTGAATGTAAAATTTGATTTTGTAGCATTCATTTGACCCCCTTCCACCTTCTTAGAAAAAATGAAAAAAATGTTTCTCGCTCTCAATTTCAACTGGTTAGGATTTTTTTCATGAAGAATATTGAAAAGTGGTGTTGTATATGTTGAATATAAAATTTGATTTTGTAGCATCAGAGCGGGAATGGGGTCATTCCCGCTCTCCATAAAAAATTAAAAATTAAATTTCTGGCTTTCAATAGGGGGGAAGTGGGCCAAATGAATGCTACAATATCGAATTTCACATTCGACGTATTCAGCACTTAATTTTTCGATATTTCTCACGAAAAAAATCCCAACAAGATGATATTGAAAGGCAGAAACAATTTTTTTCACTTTTTCTAGAGAGCGGGGTGGGGGTCAAATGAATGCTACAAAATCAAATTTCACATTCAACGTATTCAACATTTCATTTTTGAAGATGATATTGAGAGCCACAAACATTTTAAAAAATTTTTCTAGAGGTGGAGAAGATGATATTGAAAGACAGACATTTTTTTTCATTTTGTCTAGAGAGGGAAAAGGGCGTCAAATGAATGCTACAAAGTCCAATTTCACATTCAACATATTCAACACTTCATCTTTCGATATTCTTCATGAAAAAAATTCCAACAAGATGATATTGAGAGCCAGAAACATTTTTTAAATTTTTCTAGAGGGAGAGGGGGTCAAATGAATGCTAAAGAAACAAATTTCACATCCAACATATTCAACACTTCATTTTTCAATATTCTTCATGACAAAAATCCCAACAAGTTGATATTCAGAGGCAAAAACATTTTTTTAATTTTCTCTAGAGAGAGTCAAATGAATGCTTCAAAATCAAATTCCACATTCAACGTATGCAATAGATCAAGTTTCATTATTCTCTATGATAAAAAACAACAAGATGTTAATTGAAGTCAGAAACTTTTTTCATTTTATGGAGTGGCGGATAGTTAATTTTTCAGTACTCTCTCAAAAAAAGTCAGAAATATTTTCTCCAATAATCCTAGAAGTGTGGAAGAAGGTCAAATAAATGATAAAAAATAAACTTAAATTTCATTAGTTCAATGAAGAGATGCATAGTTTTCTTTGTGACTTTTAATTATATTTCTCCGAATATAACATAGGTTTTCATCTCTCCAGCAGGTTCATATGAAAGTATTTCATCAACACGGACAAAAATTTCCGTAATTAAATGATTACCCGTGCGCTGCCGCGATAACGAGCACAACTTTATCGAAGCGTAGAGCTGTTCGTTTTGCTGGCGCTGGCGATGCCGTCTTGCCAGTTTCACTCCGGTCGACTATTAACATTATCGGCTCGATTATCACATTATCGGCTCGATTATCGGTAAGCAACAAGCCTCGGCTCGTACTAGCTCACCTCGCATGTTCACATCATTACATTTCCTGTTTCTCAAATAATTAATGTATATTTTCAAATATCCTGCCTAGTTATAATCTTTTCCAAAAATGTGTCATGTCGAGACAGTCAAATGAAAACAAAATTAAAATTGGATTAAACCTCATAATATGCAAATCCTCAAAAATGCAATTTTGGAAAAAAGGTGTTAAAACAATGAGGAACAGCTCACAAATCCTGGAAAAATATCTGAGTAATAATAATAATAATAATTGAAGGAGTCCTTGGTGGAACGATGGTCACACTGCTCCCAAACTTGAAAATAATACCGGTTATACCGGTTTGCCGTAATATGGCGGAAATCTTAGCCGCACGAATGCAGAAAGTCATCAACCTTGGTTTACTCCGTCTGCTAAGAGCACATGACTCTCGGACCCAATAATCACTTCCCTATAAGGACGTGGGGAGTGGTTATTGGGGTAAACGACACCAGCGCGCCCTCCAGATGTATCGGAGCACCGGAGACAGGGCCTAACTGGTACATTCCCAAAGAAAAAAAAATAAAATCCCTCAAATCATATGGCTCTGGAACAATGGACCTACGTCAGTCCCTTAGAGTGGTGGAAGAGTACGCGTATGAAACTATCTTTCAAACTTTTGACAATTTTGGCAATGAACCTCACATGGCTTTCCCATCGTGCATGACAGGGTACAGTTTGGCAAACATAGCTGAGATTATGAAATTCCCACTTCTTGCGCGAACAATCTCGTGAATATCACTGGATAGTCCGTCGTACGACGAATGCGCATCATGGGCGTGCATATTTTCACAATTGCAGCTATGTTTGCCAAGCTGTACTGCTGATGATAATACCGATCACAGAAATTGAGGACGTCATTGGTATGGATACTCCTGACATAATTACGTTAGCCACTGTGAAATCGGCCTTCATAAAAAAAAATAGTTTTATTCGCATTGAATTCTACCAAGTTGTTAGATCCACATTCTAGATTTTTTGCCAGGTCCGTGTTTGAATCGTTCACGTTCCTTCCACGTTCTCTTCTAGGTTCACGGGTGGATATCGTAACTTTGGAAGAAAATTCGGTATGAACGATTGTATGATTTAGAAAATGCTAATATTATGATTTGGAATACATATGCGTATCCTACGAAATATCTGAAAATCAATAAAATTCCACCGCTCAATTCTGGGCCGTTGTGGTCGTGATGGTAGAGCGTAAGTACGCCTCTCAATCATAGGGCCGTGGGTTCGATTCCCAGCATGGTCACGGTCTCGTGCATGGCATCACACGTTAAAAGGTAGGGGCTACGTCTTCCCTAGCTCGCAGAAGTACTTCGATGAAGGAAATAAAATGTTTAACAGTATCGTGGATTTCCACCGGCTTAAGAAAAAGTTTCTTCACAATGGTCATTTGATATTTGAAAATAGTCATTTTCAGCTACCTGTATAATCTACACTGTTGAATTTAGAGCGTTAGTGCAATATGGACATTTGATCAGCAACATGAGTTTTACAACATATGAAAAATTCGAACTAATTTATCGAAAACCAATTTCCCATTGATCCGGTGCGGTGTCATTTCAAGATATATCCTTCACACGAATACAAAATATGAGTAGTAGTCCTTGGTTTGAAATTCACACAGAAAAATTTTCAAACACCAAAAATATGTCAATTTCATTCGAGGCAAGTTTCGCCAACTACGTTAATACTTTTGGTGGTTGGGTAGTTTTTCAAATTTTCAGTTGTATGGAAAAAATAAGTTCCGCTTTAACTACAATGACAACTTTTTCCAGGTAGTCTTGCATAGACAGGAAGTTCCAGTACATCGTTCTCATTTTGTGATGGACGCTGGTCTCAAAAAAACCAGAAAACCTAACCCCCGAGAAAATGCATTCCCGCTATCAGCTGCAACATTTTGGTGAGTGTTATCTATTTTATATTATGATTTTTTTCCGAAGGTTGTACGTTGATTTCTGTGTTTTTTTAAAACAACCTGCGAGTAGCTTTGGAAAATGGTGCTTGGAAACTTAATTATTCTCTTTAAAATCCCGAAAATTAAGACCCCCAACAATTTTGTCAGTTTATTGGACAGTTGTATTGCATACTATTTCACCGAAATGATTCATTTTGAAAGAAAATCATTAATTCCAACAATTTTGAAGCTTGGTGTACCAAAGCATTTTTTTCAGTGTACCGCGCAGTGTATGATATCATGGAGATTATCGTTATCAAAACCCCCACGGTGACATTTGTTTATGATGAAAAGTGGCTTTAAAATGTCCAAAAATCTTCACCATGTAAGAAATAAATGTGTATCTACTACAGCCACACCACTCGATTACACTTCTAAAATACCTTATGCGTACTGTAATGGATTCTAATTTGTACTTCTGACTTCTTACTTATAATTTGTACTTCAACTTCTACTTGATTCCAATGTTGGTGAAAAAGTGGTATTTTATGCTCCAAGTGTTTCCACTGGAGCACTAAAGGATAAATCCCAAAATTACAGATGCACATTCTGCAAGGAATGATTTTATTTGTTCATTCCATACATTTTATGCATTTTTTATTTATTGAGAGAGAGAGAGAGAGAGAGAGGGTATTTTTATTTGATATATTTTTGTTCACTCATTTGATGAGGTTAGATTTATATTATTCTGTATCTAATGTTTATTGAGAAACTGAATAAAAATATGTAAAACAAGTAGGCCGTCAGCCCGCTGCCAAAATGTGTAATGATTTTATATCGTATACCTTTTAGGGTATTGGGTGTTATAAAAATATTGATCAATAAATAAGCAAAATTAGCATTATCCCGTGGAACTCAATAATACCTGCAGACCCGCAAAATGATTGAATCTTATGATGTTGTGATATGCCGAATTTTCTGGTTTGTTTTTATTATTTCATTTGTCTACCGGAAATATATTCGTATTTTACATTTCTTATATAAGAATTTATCATTATTCATCGCCCCTCCCTAACCAGTACCCTGGATCCGCTACTGATATAAACCAAAAAAGTATACATCTCTTTATAAGAGAGAATTTGTTGACCAAAAACACGTGCCAGATGAGTCTTAGTTGACCAGACTACTCTTTCCCACAGTCCCCCAAAATGCTGACTACTCAAGACCTTGAAATAGATTCTTGCGTTGCGGCATCTGCCATTAGTTTGATAAGTTGTGCATAATCACCTTTGAAATTTGTACCGCAAAGAGAAATGAGCCGTTCATATCTGCCTCTCTGGGCAAGAAATCTTTGCAATGCAGCAAAAAATACATCGGTCGATAATTTAATTCTACATTGATAGCCTTATTGCAACGACAAACAAAAAGGCAAATATATGCCTTAGGACATTAGGTCCGGATGTATACGTTTAAACTCCGCATCGACTTACTAATGATTAGAATGTGAACTCTTAAAACATCATTTGATGAGATACGATCACAATCTAAACCATTGGTTAGTCCATTTGTAGTTTAACTGGACCTATACAAATGACCCTAAGTAGTTTTAACGCATCTGTAACTGTTAATAGTAATTTGTATGGACCTGCGAAAAATGCTGGTATGGGAAAATGGTTCACACTATTACACTTAGTGCCAGTTGTATAGGTCCAGTTAAACTACAAGTGGACTAACCAATGGTTTAGATTGTGATTGTAACTCATAATATGATGTTGTAAGAGTTCACATTCTAATCATAAGTAAGTCGATGCGGAGTTTAAACTGAACGTATACATTTAATTTAATTCATTTGATTCTTTCTTTATTTAGCACATAGAGCTAATTTCACATTGACAAATATTAAAATAAATATACAATACAAATCAATTACAGTTACAAATATAACAAATATATCACTACAAAAATGTAAAAACAAAATATACAATAAAACAATGGTAAAAACATTGTAATTCATACACATTAAAAAATATAAACTGAGTAGGTAGGTAAGAGTAATAGTGACACTCGCGTAGCAGACTTATTTTTTCAATTCTTTTTTGAAAGTTGTAATCGTGTCGCAGGTTTTGAGAAAATTTTCTAACTCATTGTAACGCACCTTGCCTTTGTGGAAAATAGATTTTTTTGAGCTCTCTTTGTTTTTTGTTGCGAATCGTATATCTGCCCTTTTTCGTGTGTTGTAGTTGTGCAAACTGTCGTTGAATATTAATTTAGAAGACAGATACGTTGGGGTTGATGACATTTTCATTTTATGGATTAAAGTCATAGTATGGTACTCCAAGTAATGTTGTATCGAGGGGCCAGGTAGCCGAGTGGTTGAAGCGACATTGTTTCAATCACTTTTGCTGCCAGTCGGCGATGGTTTAAACCATGGCGACTGCAGGAATTTTTCTAATGGCCCGAGAAAGTGCTAGGAATCGCACGTAAAAAGGTACGACCTTGTTAATCCTTGGCTCGCACAAGTTTCGACTTCTGAGGGTTGCCGTTCGTAAGGGGACGACAGCTGGTTAACGAAGCAAAAGTGAAATGGGGCTATATTATCGTATTATATACTGTTTTTCTAGATCAAGGTGTTAAAGATGGTGCCACTCTGAACAAGAAGTTTATGTTTCTTGATATTTTATTGGTAATGTATGAATCGTGATCTTTGAACATTAAATTGCTATCGATAATAATGCCCAAGTATTTGATCTTTTCCACCATTTCCACCTCCTCCTTACCAATTGTAATCAACAACCAGTCCTTAGGGCCAGTTGTATACGTTCAGTTTAAACTTCGAATTGATTTACTAGTGGTTAGAATGTGAGCTCTTACAACATAATTTAATGAATTTAATTATCATTCTAAATCATTGGTAGGTCCATCCGTCGTTAAACTACAGATGGACTAACCAATGGATTAGATTAGTATACAACCGGAACTTATAAATTCGAGAAAGAGGAAGATTTTCCAATAGGGTCTTTCAATGGGCCAGTAGGTGTAGACATGATTATCCTAAAATTTAATAGTAATTACAGAAGTTTTAAAACTTCAGGAGAGAGAAGAGTACTTTCAAATGATACTGAATCTGATTTTGCAAACCATTCAGAAGGACGGAAGATGTTGAAAACCAGGATTCAACGAATTTTCGCATAATAAGCCCGGAAAAAATTGCAAAAGTTTCAAACTTCCAAAGCGTTGACAAATACATCTTCTGATAAATTTGCAACCATTCAAACAAAACAGAAATGTTTGTTTTATCAAAAAAAAAAATATTTTCAATTAAAAATTTTCGAAGAAAATTCAAAATGCTAGAAAAAATAATTAAAATATTGTTCTTGAGAAGTGCTTTAATTTGCAACCTCTTGCGTCAAAAGGAAAAATAAATGGTTTCATTCATTTGTTTTTTTTTATTGATATAAGTATCTGTTTTTTACAAAAGTTTTACAAAAATCAAAAGAAAAATATTTTCGTATTTGTACTCTATCAAAAAAGCAAAAGTTTTGCAAACTTACGTGTTGAAAAATAGTAGTTTATATCTCTCGATGAATTTGCTACCATTCGAACAAAACGGAAATGTTTGTTACAAAAAAATAAAAAGAGTGTAATTTCCTTTTTTTCTTTATAGTGCCGAGGTCTCCATTAGTCAAATCTTCATTGCAAATGAAGCAAAAGCAACACCACTTTTTGCATAGGAAGTGTCTAGAGTTCAGAACACGGGATTCGCTTGAAAAAGTAAAATTCCTGAAGAGGTGTGGCTTAATGGCTATGTTCTGTACCAGGAGTGGAACCACGAGCAATCGGCACGACTTCATTCTCCTTTCGTCTCACCATTTCTCGCCTACGACATCGTAGGCGAGAAGTGGTAAAACGTAAGGAGAAGGAAGTCGTGTCGATAGCTCGTGGTAACCCCCCAGGTTATAGCTTGCTCAGGTTAGGTTTGAGTGAGTGTAAATTCGCCGCCGGAGGCAAAAGCGAAAAACACCAATTTAAGATGGTATTCTGTCTACGTAACGTTAATCAGGTCATGTTATATTGGCTAATAAACTACAAATTTTCAAGTCCGTGTGTGTTTTAAAGACATTTTGAACCACATTTCCTCCAGCCAATTATCGATTAATTTTGAAGAGTACTCATTATTCAAGGCTAACTCCTCAATGGTTTTTATTAATTTCTGGAAAGAGAGGTCAAAGCCCTGCCAAGAAGGAAAAATTAACTTTCAATTTGGTGCTGTACGTGGCGATTTGAATATGCGGGTATGAATCTATTTGTATCGGTGGGATTTGTATAAATGTCGTATGGAATTTTGACAATTTTTTTGTTATTATTTGCTCATTTCAAGGTGGTTATTTGTTTCATTTACTCCAGCCAATTGTCGATTATATTTGAAGAGCATACCCAAATTATTCAAGGCTCTAACTCTTCATTGCTTTTTATTTCTTTCTGGAAACCCTCATCACTCAGTGGGAAGAAAGGTCAAAGCCCTGTCAATAAGGAAAAATTAACCTTCCGTTTGGTGCTATACGTGGTAATTTGAATATGCGGGTATGAATATATTAGTAGCGGTGGGATTTCTATAAATGGCTAATCCCCATTCCCATATTGAATAAGGTACCAAAAACGGAAACTGTCCATCAACTTAGATTTCAACCATACATTTTGTTTGGATACAAATTATAATTCCGTTATTTAATTTCTAGGCCCAATACACTTGTTTGATTAAAAACACAATTGCAGGATATTTAATTGAATTCATGGCTGAGCGAAATTTAAAAATGTATACACATTAAAAGGGATAAATGCTCGATAAAAAAGCATAAGCTTCATATAAACAAACAATAAATGAAAACTACAGGTTGTTGAAACGCACGCACTCAAATGTCTACGTAAGGTTAGTTCGCTCTGGTTAGATCAGCCTAAAAAATTACTGCTCGCAATAGTATATTGTGCAACAAGTGCAGAAAAGTGCTAATTTCTCACGAGTTTGAAAAAGTTGCGGCACGAGCGCAAGCCATACACACTATACTTTTTCTACAACACCCTTTTTGCTAAAAATAATACTATACTATAAGACGGAGTGAAATGTCAGTGACTCATTCTTATATTTTCCTCTTGAAGTTGAAGGTAGTAAATTCAATGGCAATGGATTAGGCTGAGTCAAGTCTCCGGTCTGACCAATATGATTAGACCAGCGCGGTCATTTGGTTGACTTGACGACCTAATTAGAACTGTATGTATGTGACCAATATTTTCAATCATCTGATCGGTCCGACTCATCGTCATACTTCATACTGAACGCGCGTGCCTTGTCCGACCGGTGACTTGACACAGCCTTAACTTGTTCTCTTAGTTCTGGCGGAGTATTTTCAATTTCAGAACTGTCGCTATCCATTTTAGTTCAATCTCATTAAAAAATGACGGGACAAGAATATTTTACGAATATTTTATGCTTGACGTTTGTTGACATTCAAATGATTCGATAGATGTTGCTCCGTTGCCTAGCAATGGATAGTGTGTATGTGGGTATTTGGAACAGCAGTAGTGATGTCTATGATTTTTGTTCAGAATATTATGAATTTGTACGACAATTTCCCTCATATTATATAAACCAATAGACTTTGTCTATTCATTCTTGAAGTTGCCTGATCGAATATCCCTTCGAAATGCAGAATTTTCAAAATATACTTGCTGACACGAAAACTGTATTGCTTAGAAATTAGGTACTGAAAAATTTTGGCACAGAAATGTCACTTTGTGGCACAGAAATGTCACTTTGCGGCACACTAATGTCAAATTTCAATTATTGTGATAAATAATCATGTTTGCAAACTTAAAACTATGCAGAAAAGCATGTTTTGGAGTGTGGTTGTAGAAAAAATGTATGTGTTTAATTTCCACGCATCCAAATGTATGGGTAAGGTTAGTTCGTTCTGGTTAGATCTGACTAAAAATTACTCCTCACAAAATATATTTATTTTATCAAGCAACTGTTCTTTTTATCATGCAAGTGATTTCAATATCGTGTACGTTTTCATAATTTTATAAAACATTTTGGATTTTCCATTGTGCAAATATGCTTTAAATATCAAACGCATTATTCCTACCCACTGTATTTCCTCAAATACTGAATTTCTTTCATTTTCTCGTGATTTATGATTGGTTTCAAACCTACTATTCAAGATGTTTACCATTAAAGGTGATAGACAATTTTTCTTAGGAAATTGTATGATGTATCTCGATGCATAAAGACATGAAGAAGTTTTAATTTTCATTTGTGAATTAATGAAAATACTGTCTAATATTTACAGAACGATTTCAAAAGAAATAATTATAATGATAATTGATCTTGTTTAGGAATGGGATTGTCAAAGTTATTAAATACGTAGAGTTATACAAATTGCCATTTTTAGAACCATCAAACACCAAGCAATAATAAGTATATACAAAATAGCAGTAATCAAATTAAGACTGCACATATCTTGAAGTCCTATGGTAAATAGGCAACATGATCCGAAAAATTATATAATCCGAACACTCGTTCATTATATGAATTAAAAATTTAAATTTTCTTTCGCCATATTCAAAATATTGAGATCACACCATTGATCATATTTTGAAAAATCCATTATCATTAAAAGAGAAATGTATCTATAAATAAAATAAAACGCATTCCGTTTCAAATCAAACTTTGGAAAAGCGTTAATTTTTTATGGGAAAATTGAGATATGTAATAAACCACAACCGTTAAAATAAATCAGGTCCAGAATTGAGGTCAAAAACAAACTAAAGAAATTTATACTTACAAATTCCGGATATTTCAAATTTGAGTGCTTTGGTATATTCTACGGATTAGTTTCATCTCATTTTCTTTCAACTGTTTCAATTGCTCATTAACTTTTGTTTCATATTTATTCTGCCATCATTCAATAATGTATGCACAATATACAGGGCGTTTCTTAATTACGTGTAGAAATTTCAGTATCATGTTGCTGACGTCGAAATAAGAAAAAAAGTTCCCATAAACACATATCCGCAAGTTATTCGTTTCTAAGATACAGAGTGTCAAAGTTTAATTCTTATATTTGTTTTTTGCGAATAAATTCCAAAATATTTGTGATATTCGAGAAAAGTTTGGTATCTGTGATGATTTTTCAATGACAAAATCAAATTTTATGTTAATTGTGAAAAAACTAATTTCTAATTGAACTTATTTTTAATTTTAAAATCTTGTCATTCAAAATCACTTGCATCGATTATATCAAATCACAATAACTCGAAAACAGTTGCTCGCAGTGACTTCTACCAAGAATATATTTTTTACACAAACTAAATAGTAAATATTCCCAGATACCAAACTTTACCCAAATATCAAAATTATTTTGAAATTATTCACAAAAAATAAAAATAAGAATTCAAATTTGACACTCTGTATCTCAGAAACGAATAACTTGCGGATATATGTTTATAGGAACTTTTCTTCTTATTTTGATTTTCTACACGTACTTAGGAAACACTCTGTATAATAATTTTTTTACGGACAACCTCGAAATATGTTTTTATAACCGTAACTTCAATCATGAAGAAGCAAATTTTGTACAGAATTTCATCTGTGTATCGGTTGCTAGGCAAGTTACTAAGCAACAAATGTAAAATAGAATATATTCGTCTCGGTCCAAAGAGATTAAACGTTATTTGACTAGGAGAGTCTAATCCCCATAAGACAATGGGGGCACTAATAAAAAGATATTAAAAAACGTTTGTGACGAAATGTGACGTAGTTGGACATGTCATGGCCGCCGTTCTCTATAGACAGTGACGGACTAGCTTTTGGTATATGAGAGTTACTGCTGACAGTTTTGTTGCTTGGTTCGAGTTCGCCTCTGTACTCATGTCCAAGTACGTCACTATGACGCGTTGATGCTACAAGATTCTGATTGGATAAAGCTTATTGAACCTTTCTGTTAGTTTTAGACCACAAGCCCAGGCACAATTTCAGGGGGTGATTTTATACACCACGGGTCATATACAGAGTGGCCACTTTTTTAATGGGATTGTATTGGTAACTTTTAAACCATAAGAGTTAGAAGGTCGGTCAAATGGAGAAAAAGTTGCATTCATAGAAGCATTGTCAAGTGGTTCAAACAAATCGAGATTATCAGGACCGGTTATTGAGATATCATAAGAAAAGTAAATTCTGTCATTTTGATTTTTCTTTTTTTCCCACTTTATTTCAAATATTATCAAAAAATGATACAGGAGTTTTTTATTCGATAGTAAATTATCCTTAATTTGACCTAATCAGATTTCGTATCCAACGTTTCGTACTCTCTGGGCCACCCTCGCCTCATTTTTTCAATACGGACCTGCATACTTTATGACACATTTCGAAATAACTTTTAACGCTAAATTCAACAATATATCATACAATGTCATTCAAAGTTGATTTTCAGGTGATTTTGACCCTTATCCAAATTTCTCTGGGTCGGATCAGTATTGCATTTACCTTTAGTTTAATTAACAACATGCAATACATTTCGATTAGAAAAACAACTCAGTCTTCTTAAACTGAATGGAACGTATCAGAATCAAAGCAAGAAACAAGTAATAATTATTTACATATTTCAAGAGAAGAAAAACCTAATGCAGAATAATTAAACGAAACTATCATTTATATGAAAGAAAAATTAAATGATTATTCGAAAATAAATGAAAATTAATGAAGTAAGTGTTCGAAATGTCCACCATTTTGTAATGCACTTTGCGGTTCTGGAACCCATACTTCTTATACATTTGCTAAATTCGTCTCCTTGAATACCTTCCAATACATTCTCAATCTTCTCGAGAGGAATCACTATTGTTGAATTTGTCATTTGTTCCGTTGAAATAGATTAGAGAATCAAACTTTGTTTTTAAGATCATTACGATATAATTCTTGCAAGGCTTGGTATTCAAATTTAAATCATTGTATTCACGTCTCTTGACTATTTTATTAACAGCTTTCGATTTTTTTTATGGATTCAATTGAATTTGGGCAGAATATTGATATCGTTAATAGACTTGTTTTGTCTTACATACACAAAACTCTAGGTTTATTGAATGTATTATTTTCAAGTAGTAGGCCGTGGATAAAAAAGAACATAACAAGAAATGTCATATTATTTGTCACTTCGTTCATTATTGTGTCACAAGAACTTGTCATTAAATACTTTTCTGTGTAATTTGAATTTAACTTATTCGGTATGGTAAGATACACAAATGAAGAAAAGAGAGATATGTACGAAGTGTACATAAAACTATATAGAAATTCGTTCAAAGCACAACAAAGGTATGGTGAATTATATCCTGAAAGAACAACACCACATATTAAAATATTTCGACGTTTATCTACAACGTTACTTGAACATAATTCATTCATCAAACCTAGAGGTCCTTATGTAAGACGAAACGAGCCTATCAATGACATCAATGTTCTAGCTCAAATTCGAATGAATCCAGGAATAGGATCGAGAACTATGGCCAGTGAATGCAATTTATCAAAAAGTACTGTTAATAAAATAGTCAAGAGGCACGGATACCATGACTATAAATACCAAGCCGTGCAAAAACTACATCGTAATGATCCTGAGAGAAGGTTGCAATTCTGCAATTGGTTTCAACGGAAGGTGCGGAATAACAACAATTTTGCGCACAATATTATTTGGGAGACGAAACGACATTCACAAATTCTGGCATGTTCAATCGAAGGAACAAACATTTTTATGCCACAGAAAATCCTCACTTAATTCATGAAGTTAGACATCAATATCGTTTTTCTTTGAACATATGGTGCGGTTTGTTGAATAATAAATTACTGGGACCCTATTTTATTGATGGCAACCTAACCGGAGAAAAATATGTAGAAATTATGGAAGAAATGATGGATGATCTTCCTATACGGTATCGGCGTAATAGTCCATGGTTCCAACAAGACGGATGTGGTCCACACAACTCAAGAATAGTCACAGATTATCTAAATCGAACTTTTCCCGATTCATGGATTGTAACAAGAGGTCCAGTAGCATGGCCTGCAAGATCTCCGGATTTGAATCCGCTGGATTTTTATTTGTGTGGATATCTCAAAAATAAAATTTGTGATACTACGAACCCGACAATAGAGATTCTTCGCGAGAAGATTGAGAATGTATTGGAAGGGATTCAAGGAGACGAAATAAGCAAATGTATAAGAATTATGGGTTCCAGAACCGCAAAGTGCATTTTACAAAATGGTGGACATTTCGAACACTTACTTCATTAATTTTGATTTACTTTCGAATAATCATTTAATTTTTCTTTCATATAAATGATAGTTTCGTTTAATTATTCTGCATTAGGTTGTTCTCCGCTTGAAATATTATGTAAATAAATATTACTTGTTTCTTGCTTTGATTCTGATACGTTCCATTCAATTTGAGATAACTGAGTTGTTTTTCTAATCGAAATGTATTGCATGTTGTTAATTAAACTAAAGGTAAATGCAATACAGATCCGACCCAGAGAAATATGGATAAGGGTCTAAATCACCTGAAAATCAACTTTGAATGACATTGTATGATATATTGTTGAATTCAGCGTTAAAAGTTATTTCGAAATGTGTCATAAAATATGCAGGTCCGTATTGAAAAAAATGAGGTTGAGGGTGGCCCAGAGAGTACGAAACGTTGGATACGAAATCTGATTAGGTCAAATTAAGGATAATTTACTATCGAATAAAAAATTCCTATATTATTTTTTGATAATATTTGAAATAAAGTGGGAAAAAAGAAGAATCAAAATGACAGAATTTACTTTTCTTATGATATCTCAATAACCGGTCCTGATAATCTCGATTTGTTTGAACCACTTGACAATGCTTCTATGAATGCAACTTTTTCTCCATTTGACCGACCTTCTAACTCTTATGGTTTAAAAGTTACCAATACAATACCATTAAAAAAGTGGCCACTCTGTATAATGTTGAAGTACTGGTCGAGAAACGAACGTTAGGCACTATGCCGTCAATTTTCCGCGGTACAGGTAAGTGTACAGGCGAGTTGAAATGTCGTAAAAAAGGGGTACTTTTTGATTACTTTATACATGACGGCACTATTCTTGTCAAAGAGGCAATGAAAAAAGAATGCTCTAAAACCCAGTGCCGTCAAAAAATAGCGGTAGAGGGAGTCGGAATTTTTTTTTTAATCGGCGATTTTACCCCCCCTCCTTAGTTAATCGAATACTTGACGGCGTTGATTCAGTTAACTTTGCCTTCCCTTAAAAAACTATAATACATCTATGCCGTCAGAAAAGGGTGGTACATGGGGTCAGAAATCGCGAATCAAAACCCGATTTTTACCCCTTATGGGGGTGGTCATTTAATACAACCTAAAATTTAGCTGTTTCAATGCTACATCCTTCAAATATAACATATTTCACTATGCCGTCAATTTTAAATGGTACAATATGCTGAAAAATGTGTTTTTCATGTCGAAATCAAATTAGTCCGACAATGCAGCTACTTCCTATTAATTTTGGGGACATTTGGTTTCAACAGAATGGTTGTTCAATTCACAATGTCACGAGTCATGACCAGTGACACAATTTCTTCAAAACACATTTCGTGATCGCTTAATATCTACATGTGGTATGATATTGTGGCCTCCCAGATCACCAGATTTAAATGATTTCTTTCTTTAGGAATATCTGAAAGAATCCGCGTATCGACATGCATTTCAGAGAGCAACAAATCCTGATGAATTAAGGGGCAAAATTATCCAACTTTGTGCCTACATTACGCCAAATCTACTTCTTGACATGAGATTATCTCTGTATCACAGACTTGGCTATTGTTTGGCACAACAAGATGTTATTTTTTAAACTTTATTATATTAGATATTTTTTGTGTTAGTTGAATTTTAATTTATTTTTCAGAAGTTTCTGATTATTATTTTTTTCGTAGAATGTAATTTATTTTAAATGATGTTATGGCAAATTATGGCAGCAAATAATTTCTCGCAGACAATGGAACGTAGTAAACAAAATTCGTTTCCTGAGAAGCCAGACATATCCCTATATTCTCTAATATGTTGATAGTGTCTCTAGGTCGCTAGAAGTGAGGACCATCAATTATATATTGCATTAATATTTTAGATCTGGAGGAAGTGACTGAAATGGATTCTGCAAGTGAATCAGATATAGAGAGCGAGAATTCTGATGAAGAATCATAAATTGTTGAAAAATTTATGTTGTTGAATGAATTAATATTATAGTATGTTCCATGTTCTGATTTTTTTAAATCTATTTATTATGAATTTCAATAAAAATACCATGACGATTGACTAACGCTCTTAAAACTTTATGAAAGACTAATGCCTTTTTTATGAAAATTAATAATAGTTATCTAGTTTATGATCTTTCATAAAATTTTAATGATTTATACATTGTTATTCAAATCTTTAATCACTTATTTTATAATATATTTTATACTACTTTTTTGATGATAAATCACATATCATTGCATGAAAGTTCGCTATTCGATTTTTGGACCGAAAACGAATATTACCAAGATTACCGTTAAAACTTTGAAATTCTCTTATTACGAAGAGTTTTCGTTTAATGCTGACGGCACCACAATTTTAAATTACTGTTCAATATGGTCAATATTATATTATTAACGTCGTCTTGTAATTTTTGACCAAAATAATGACCAAAATGGTAGGTGAAATAAGCCAAAAGTAGCAAGAGATTTCATGCATAAAATATAATAAGGTAAAATTGACGGCACCAACTATTCTATGTTTTTTAATGTTTAATGAAGTGCTATCCACAATAATATTTCAAAAATAAACTCTTATAAATGTGCAGGCAATTGTCAATTTTTTTAAAATTTTTCGTTTTTATATTTATTCTGTATTCCAATTGGGTACCATGAATTATTGACGGCATAATTATAAAGCCATTATAAGTAGTTTCTGCTTAAAAAACCGCATGCCGTCCTGAAATAAATTACCTTATAAGAAAACATTGATTTTTTGCTCTAAAATTTTAGTAATTTTTTATTTATTTCTGCATGAACCATAATTTTTTGACGGCACCACGTTTAGAGCACTCAATAAATGTTAACTCAAAGCTAGAAATCGGTGCCGTCAAATTCTAAATGATCACCCCCATAAGGGGTAAAAATCGGGTTTTGATTCGCGATTTCTGACCCCATGTACCCCCCTTTTCTGACGGCATAGATGTATTATAGTTTTTTAAGGAAAGGCAAAGTTAACTGAATCAACGCCGTCAAGTATTCGATTAACTGGGGAGGGAGGTAAAATCGCCGATTTCAAAAAAAAATTCCGACTCCCTGTACCGCTATTTTTTGACGGCACTGGGTTTTAGAGCATTCTTTTTTCATTGCCTCTTTGACGAGAATAGTGCCGTCATGTATAAAGTGATCAAAAAGTTCCCTCTTTTTTACGACATTTCAACTCGCCTGTACACTCACCTGTACTTCGGAAAATTGACGGCATAGTGCCTAACGTTCGTTTCTCGACCAGTACTTCAACATTATATATGACCCGTGGTGTATAAAATCCCCTGAAATTGTGCCTGGGCTTGTGGTCTATTTAGTCTCTTTGGTCTCGGTCCACTCTAAAATCACGACGGATCACGTCAGATAATGACGTCCAGCGACAAAGTGATAAAATGTCAGCAAATCGTTTCTGTCAAACTTTTAGTAGATAACGAGTAATTCCGTAACTGTTTTCTATAAAAACTTCATTGATTAAAATGGAAACTGATAGTGTTATTGATTTAGATTTGACGCTTTCGGACATAATAGAAGCAGCGAAGGTGACAACACTGAATTTATTACCGGAAACGTCGAAGAATATGTATCAACGCGCTTATAACTTTTTTTGGATTGGAAGGTAGATCAAAAGACAAAATCGTTTTTCAAGAACGTTTTGTAAAAAAAGTATAATATGCAACTCGCAACAAAATGACCATTTTGCGCGACTATGAAATTTGCAGAACGAGCCGAAGGCAAGTGCGAGGCATTATTTTGTGCTCATTGCATGAAATACCATTTTTCCCTCTACAAACGCAATTTTTTCGTGACATCAGTAAATAAGGTAAATATGCAAAATATAAGGAAAAGGTGGATGAAAGAATCGGAAGTAGATGAAAGAAGCGGAACCTCAAGGTTCTATTTTAGGTCCGCTTCTCTTTTCTTGTTATTTCTTGGACTTCAAAGAATTTACGAGTCATTGTGAAATGTTTAACTATACCGATGACTCCCAATTAGTCCTTGAATTCCATTATAAAAAACTGAATGAAACTACTCTGAACATCAACAATGACCTCAATAAACTTTTTGAAACATCTGTTTGTCCTAAATTGAAGCTGAATCCTGAAAAATCGACAATCATATACTTTGGTAACTCCAATAAACGGCATTTATGGCCGGTTTTTCAATGCAGTGTTAAATATGAGTGTTAACCAACACTGAGGTTACGCTATCCCCAGGTCAAAGTGGGTGTCAGGTGCACATCTGTTTATGAATTACAAATTACGGTAAGAGTTACGAAACCCTTAAATATCGTGTGGTTGGTAATACTTGCGACAGTGTTTCCGCTCCCTATGGATTGGGATCGGTTGGAAAATTCTGACAACTACCAGGATACAGATTCAAAAATCAAATGTTCAACTTCAAACTGTCATATAGACAATCAAAAATCAAAATAATTAACAAATTTAAAACTTCAAAAGGAAAACATTGGTGCCAGTGATACCAGAGCATTGGTGACTGTTCTTGCAACATTACATGCCGTAAATTTATCACCATTTATGCAATCACCTGCTGTTACAAAAAAATTACCAGTAGCATAATATTTCAATGTTAGCAACAATTTATTCATAGGAGACACAGAATGATTCCTACAATTACAATCAAGACATTTTATTATGGAGCTTTCGGCTGGATATGAAAAATTTATCAGATATAGCAGCTTCTAGTTGTGCTAACATCCATAATAACGTGGATTTTCGTAGTCTAAACCTAGTGAAGAAGTCAACATCATCGTATGCTTCGAACGGATTATTCCGTTGCCTCACTGTGTAGGGTTGCTTCCTATATTCAACCATTTCCAAAATATCCCCATCATCGTCACTCATCTCATCAAATGCTTCCATAATCATATTATCACTGTTTTTAGTACACGACACATAACTTCGTAAACGTTAGATTTCTCAAAACTTTTGTAGGTTAAGTCGAGGATAATAGAGAAAACCTCCACCTTAAAGCTGGAGTTAAATTAACTCTGACTTTGACCCGAAGATCTTTTTAACCTGGACTAATTTATCCTGGAGTTAGCATTCACCCCAGGGTCAAACTAACCTAATCCAGCATTGATAAACCGGCCCTTAGACGAACAAGCAATGGATATACAAATAAACAGTACACCAGAACCTATCGTAAATGAATGTAAAAATTTCGGACTTTGGTTTGACTCTGAATTGAGGTTTGGTAAACACGTGCAGACCCTCTGCAAATCATCCTATGCCTCGATGAGACAACTGTACCTACCCAAAAAGATATACCATACCGCAGCACATCAAAATCAAACTGTGTGAAAGTTTGATTTTTTCTAAAATCTCCTACTGTGATTCCGTTATACGGCATTGCCCTTACCCAACAGAGTAAACGCAAATTACAAAATAATACGAAATTCATGTAAGTACTCGATTCTGTACCGGCTTGCGTAAATATGACCGATATCAAACAAAATATCTGAAATTGGATAGTTGGATATAAATCCCTCTGCATGCACTTACTTTAGCTCATAAAATTATCAGCTCAAAACAACCCGCCTACCTTTTCAATAAATTCAAATTCTTGAAAGAAAATAATGTTAATATTAGAAAAAAAGAAGACTAGTTTTCGAGTAATGTAAATTTTTCGAAAAAATTACTCTTATCTTCCACGAACAATTGATTGTCTTGGTGTTTTTCTTTGTATTTCGAAGGTATATAAGTGATCATTTTAATTGCTGAAATGTGTACTTTCAAATGGTCTATACAGGGTTATTCACGTTATTCGACACGAAGCATTATGGCTAAAGAATTTGATTTTTTAAAAGTTTTTTCTTTACGATGGATAGGGACCTATTGGCCCTACATTTTAAAATTATTTTCATGTTTTACAGGGTGTCAAAAACATATCAAAGTTGTTATTTTTTAAACGCAATACCCTGTATATTATTTAATTTTTGGATTTTACGATCAAAATAAAGGTAAGTTTCGTTAAGGTTTAATTCACCTAAACCTTATGGTTTGTGAAAATGCAGCATCAGCTTTAATGCTTAAATTCCCAACCAGTGTTTTCTTGTTTTCAACCAAATTAGGTTAGAGGCTACTAACTGAATAACTGTCATATAGCAGTTGTGAAATATTTACTAACTTATACAAGCTGTGTAAAAGTTAAGGCAAAATAATCACAATCTTTGAACGGTAATAACTTGTTTAATTTAAATAGAACGCCCTGTATTTTATGTCAGGAGCAGATGTCAAATTTAATTGTCTATCAAATAATAGTATACATTCATACAGTGCGGCTTTTATTAGCCCCCCCCCTGTTAACTTTTGAACGGTTCAACATACAAACATGAAAAAAAAAACTGTTTGGAGGATTTCACTGATACTACTTTTTGAAACAAAAAATATGGTGATTGCTCGACGGGGGGCGCGGGGGGAACATCAACTCAAAAATTTTAAATGTCATGGGGGGTCAAGTGTCACATCGTTGAAAAGAGAATTCAATTCTCTTCACAACCATCTGAATATTTTTGAATTTTGTTGAGAAATTTTTTTCCAATTTCGATTTTTATGCCTTTCGAAATTTTCGAATTGTTGTGCCCCCAGCGCCACCTGTCGAGCAATTGCAATGTTTCTTTTTACAAAAAGTAGTATCGGTAATACCCTTCGAAATGTTTTTGGTTTCATTATTCCACAACAAACCGTTCAAATTTATCGAGGTATGAGTAGTTTTCAGATCCGCTTTTATATTTGATATTTCGAATTTTAATTTGCAAAAAAAAATAAATTTCAAAAATAATTAGATGGTTGTGAAGAGAATTGAATTCTCTTTTCAACGATGTGACACTTGACCACCCATGCCATTTAAAAATTTTGAGTTGATATGCCCCCCCCCCCCCGCGCTCCATGTCGAGCAATCACCATATTTTTTTTATCAAAAAGTAGTATCGGTGAAACCCTCCAAACGTTTTTGTTTTTTCAAATCTGTAAGTTGAACCGTTCAAAAGTTAACAGGAGGGGGGGCCTAAAAAAGCCGCACTGTATAGCTAACTCTTCACGTTTTCAAGTAAAACGCACATTTCCATTTTGCAAACTGATTTTCATCAAGTCGCCTATGGCGTTTTGACGAATCAGAATTGATTGAAATAAACACCGAGATTTCATAACAAATGCGTTTATTTTTCAATATTTTAAATAATATGTAATAGTTTAAATTATGAAGAAAGAATGGTGTATATAAAACAAGAAATATTTCATATCAAGTGTTAAAAATGGCGACCATCAGACTGAACACAAACGTATCATCCTCTTTCTTAAACCTTCAGCAACATTTGCTAACATATGAGGGCTAACATTCAGAAAAGCTTCTCTGATACGCTGTTTCATATTGTCGGGTGTTGTTGAAGGTATATCATAAACGATTCCTTCAATGTATCCACACAAGAAGACGATAGGTGACGTCAGGTCGGGTGACCTTGGGGACCAATTTTGGAATCCTTTCCATCGATTTCGGAAATGAGCATTTAAATATTCACGACCCTGACGATGGAAATGTGCGGGAGCTCCATTCGTTTGAAGCCACATCGTTCTTCTTAAGTCTAAGGGGGTGTCTTGTAATAGGACCGGAAAATGATTTGTTAAAAATTCTAAAAACAGCATTCCATTTAAATTTTCTTCGAAAAAATACGGACCAATTACATATTCACCCATTATTCATGTTGATTATGGTTAATTCTAAATTGATGTGGATTGGAATCAGCATAATAGTGGAAGTTATGTCTATTAACAGTCCCATTGTTATGAAAGGTGCACTCATCACTAAATAGAACAGAATTGAAAAAGTTTTCATCATCTGCAACTTTATCTAATGCCCACATACAAAATTAACTCGTTTCCGCTAATCGTTTTCGGAAAGCTCTTGGTGAAGCTGGATTATATAAGGATGGTAACTATATTTTTTCTGAATTCTTGAGACGCTTGCTTGACTTATGCCGATATTTTCCGCCATTAGGTTTTGACTTGTATGGGGATTTTCAATTACAGAGGCAATCACTGCAAACCCTTTTTCTTCGTTTTCTGTCACAATTTATCAGGTTTATTTTTAATGTGGTTTTCATACAGAACACTCCCAGTTCGTCTAAATAGTGTTAACGATCTTTCGAATGCTGTTTTATTTGGATTATTTCTACTGGGAAATCTTTCAGCGTGAATTCGTAATGCCATAAAACAGTTTTGAAGAGATTCTCCAAGTATAAAAATCATGTCGATTATTTCTTCTTTTGGATAAGCTAGCATTTTTTATAAAAAAATGATGATAACAAGATCACAAACTACCGCTATCACTAATAGGATGATTTGTAATCAAACGCTTATAAATAACTGACAACCATAAATAAATAATATTACAACCTGTCAAAACGCCATAGCCGACTTAATAAATAATAAATTTCTCAAAATCAGTTTTGGCATCAGCCTATTAATCATGTTTCTGATCTGCGCTACATTATTGTAATGATTTATCATAAGTATCATCATAAAATTATCCATTTTGTTTTCTCTGGATATTTTACTTTAGCTAACGTCTTATCCTTGCTATTGTTTTCAGATTGTCCATTATTGATTATTGTTTTTTAAAGTTTTTTTTTTGCGGTAAAGTTGAAAAACAGCATTTAGCTGAAACCATTTCATGTACTTCTTGTAATGAAAAATGGCGATTTATTATTATTATAATAATATAATAATAAAGTGATGGGGGTTGTTCGGACAAGGTTGAGTATTAGTATCAGATACTGTTTCTTCATTGTTTCGTTATTTTATGGATTTTCATCAAGAATCGTCTGAGTCAATTAGAAAAAATTTAAATACCTATAGGTATGCAAAATATCTAATATCAGAGAAATCTTAATATTTCTCTTCAACGTTTCATTTGTACATTTTGTCTAGTGGAAAATGCGCCTAAGGCATTTCCAATTTTATAGAAGCCATATCAGCTATGAATTCGAAAATGGGATCAAATCTAATTTTCATCAGTACTTATTGCTAATTTATATCTATTCCACCGATGAAAATTCCACAATCATTTCAACCCTGAATATCTAGGTTGTTAGCTATCGTCGACTGATACCTAAATACCACGAATCATATCATTTTCCAGTAATCCTGTAGATACAGTCTTCCCTCTTCCCACGGTCTGCGGCATTTTCGCATATCACGTCACGAGTGTTTGATGAACGTAATGGCTGGGAAATTTTCTATGGCCGATCAGCTGACGACGCCGACTGTTACATCTCTGACGTAATAGTGCTCAGGCGTACCGATGAATATTATTTTGGGTGCAGGATCGACTGCATCCTACCTACTTAGATGAGTTTTTTCAGGAATGAGAGTGGGAGTGGTTCAACATCACAAATAAATAGTTATCAACAAAAGTTCGCGAATGTATTGGATAACCTGAAATAATATACATAAATATTGTTCGATAGAAGTGAAGTAATCCCTATGAAATACAATTTCTTATAAAATTTGATATCCGAATATATTCTAGAAACAAACTACAGGCCACTTGAAAGATGGAATGGGTATTTGCGTTAGACATATTCAAACTCGGGTGCAAGTGAACAGTCTCTTTACCAAAGATAATGTTTTCATTGATTTTTATATGCCGCTGTTCTAGATAATATTATATCTGACCACAAATAAGTATATCTTTTATGAAATAGCTGAATCACACAAGACACCTCATTCTCGTTCCATACGAGAATATATGACAAGAACAAGAACTTTGAAACTGCAAATAATATTGATCATACTTTTAAGGAAAAATGGGATTTTCTTCTTTACCTCACAAGTATTTTAACTTCTAGATGCGCATTTCTATTACCAAGTTACCTCCATCAGCAAGAATTCTGAACTAACAGTAAATATCAAAACCAGTGGTATTCACATCAAATAATATTATTTACTATGAATTAATATCGATATAGAACTTGAGTGTGATCATAGCTTTGATCAACTCTAATTGATGTGGTCAGGTATGATATCACCCACCCATACTGATGATAGGTAATTATTCCTTTAGGAATTAACTCAAATAGGTTAGAATTTAATGGGCCATTCCCCTTATTGAGAAGGGATTTTTTAAAACTATTCTTGTGAAATATCACGTCACGAGTGTTTGATGAACGTAATTACTGGGAAATTTTCTAAGGCCGATCAGCCTACGACGCCGACTGTTACATCTCTGACGTAATAGTGCTCAGGCGTACCGATGAATATTATTTTGGGTGCAGGATCGACTGCCTCCTACCTACTTAGATGAGTTTTTTCAGGAATGAGAGTGGGAGTGGTTCGACATCACAAATAAATAGTTATCAACAAAAGTTCGCGAATGTATTGGATAACCTGAAATAATATACATAAATATTGTTCGATAGAAATAATCCCTATGAAGTACAATTTCTTATAAAATTTGATATCCGAATATATTCTAGAAACAAACTACATGCCACTTGAAAGATGGAATGGGTATTTGCGTTAGACATATTCAAACTCGGGTGCAAGTGAACAGTCTCTTTACCAAAGGTAATATTTTCATTGATTTTTATATGCTGCTGTTCTAGATAAGTAATATTATATCTGACCACAAATAAGTATATCTTTTATGAAATAGCTGAATCACATAAGACACCTCATTCTCGTTCCATACGAGAATATATGACAAGAACAAGAACTTTGAAACTGCAAATAATATTGATCATACTTTTAAGGGAAAATGGGATTTTCTTCTTCACCTCACAAGTATTTTAACTTCTAGATGCGCATTTCGATTACCAAATAAATCAATCAGCTCAAACTTATTTATTTTTATTAATTACGCTTATGAAACTTTGGAAAATAAAAATCAACTGGACACTGTTTATACGGATTTTCGTAAAGCCTTCGACATGGTAGACCATGATGTACCGCTGTCAAAATTGAATGGTTTTGGGCTGAACGATGGATTTATCAAACTGATCTGCAGTTACCTACAAAATAGGTCTTCGTTAGTGAAACATAATGGGAATGCATCTGGGAAATTTGAAGCTAATTCTGGAGTTCCTCAAGGATCCAATCTGGGACCGCTCTTATTCCTACTTTTTATCAATGATTTACCTTCAGTAATAAAGTATTCTGAATGTCTTTTATTTGCTGATGATCTGAAAATTTACAGGGGGGTGGATACTGTTAGAGACTGTGTTTTACTACAAAAAGATTTAATTAATATATATGAATGGAACTTGACTAACAAATTGTACTTCAACGTAAAAAAATGTTTCTCTATGACGATAACACGTGTAAGAGAGCCGATCATTTTTGAATATAGAATTGCCCAGGAGAATTTAAAATGTTGCAAAGAAGTTAAAGATTTGGGCATTACTTATGACAGCTCGTTATCTTTCACTAAGCATATCAGAAATATTTTCAAATCGGCCAATCGCTTGCTGGGATACATAACTAGACAAACAGTTCACTTCACTAATATAGATGCTCTTAAAGTTTCATATTATAGTCTAATATGGTCCAAAATGGAATTTGGCGTTCTTATTTGGTTTGGAGAATATATGTCGACATTACACCTTCTTGAAAAAATACAAAGTAAATTTTTAAGATTTCTGTACTTGAAGAAATATCATGTTTACCCAAATTACCACACAGTCAGGACTGTTCACCTTAGAAACGAGTTTAAAATATTGTCCCTGGAAAACAGACGGAAACTTTCGGTTTTGATATTTCTATTCAAGATCATTAATAACAAAATTAACTCCCCTGAGATTTTGGCTTTGATAAGATTCAATGTTCCACCAAGAAGAACACGTACTCTTACTATGTTTAATATTCCCACGTTACATATATCTGCTACAGCTCCAATTGTGGCCATGTGTCGACTAGCGAATAGTTTCAATGCTGCTACTGATTTAGAATGGACTACCTCACAAAACGTATTTCGTAGAATGTTGTTAAGACATATTCTGAACGATATAAATTAAGTAGTGATCCATTGTGCTGTGTGTGCATAAAATATTATTTTTTATATATATTGTATACTTAAATTTGATTATCCATGTAATTAGACCATAGAGGTCTGTTTGGATATAAATAAATAAAAAAATCAGTAAGAATTCTGAACTAACAGTAAATATCAAAACCAGTGGTATTCACATCAAATAATTATTTACTATGAATTAATATTGATATAGAACTTGAGTGTGATCATAGCTTTGATCAACTCTAATTGATGTGGTCAGGTATGATATCACCCACCCATACCGATGATAGGTAATTATTCCTTTAGGAATTAACTCAAATAGGTTAGAATTTAATGGGCCATTCCCCTTATTGAGAAGGGATTTTTTAAAACTATTCTTGTGAAATATCACGTCACGAGTGTTTGATGAACGTAATTACTGGGAAATTTTCTAAGGCCGATCAGCTGACGACGCCGACTGTTACATCTCTGACGTAATAGTGCTCAGGCGTACCGATGAATATTATTTTGGGTGCAGGATCGACTGCCTCCTACCTACTTAGATGAGTTTTTTCAGGAATGAGAGCGGGAGTGGTTCGACATCACAAATAAATAGTTATCAACAAAAGTTCGCGAATGTATTGGATAACCTGAAATAATATACATAAATATTGTTCGATAGAAATAATCCCTATGAAGTACAATTTCTTATAAAATTTGATATCCGAATATATTCTAGAAACAAACTACAGGCCACTTGAAAGATGGAATGGGTATTTGCGTTAGACATATTCAAACTCGGGTGCAAGTAAACAGTCTCTTTACCAAAGATAACGTTTTCATTGATTTTTATATGTTGGAGTCACTGCTGTTCTAGATAATATTATATCTGACCACAAATATATCTTCTATGAAATAGCTGAATCACACAAGACACCTCATTCTCGTTCCATACGAGATATATGACAAGAACAAGAACTTTGAAACTGCAAATAATATTGATCATACTTTTAAGGAAAAATTGTATTTTCTTCTTTACCTCACAAGTATTTTAACTTCTAGATGCGCATTTCGATAACCAAGTTACCTCCATCAGAAAGAATTCTGAACTAACAGTAAATATCAAAACCAGTGGTATTCACATCAAATAATTATTTACTATGAATTAATATTGATATAGAACTTGAGTGTGATCATAGCTTTGATCAACTCGAATTGATGTGGTCAGGGGTTCTATTCTCGAGTTTCAACGTATACGAATTCAATGCTGTGTCTCTTTCCAACGCGTGGTGTTTGTATCGCTCTATGTCACTTCAAACGTTTGAAAATGATTTCGCATGAAGTCAAGAATAGACCCCCAGGTATGATATCACTCACCCATACCGATAATACGTAATTATTCCTTTAGGAATTAACTCAAATAGGTTAGAATTTAATGGGCCATTCCCATTATTGAGAAGGGATATTTTTAAACTATCCTTGTGAAGAGCAATACATTCATAACAATCTGACTTCCTGAATAGTAAGGGAGGTGGCGAGAAGAATTTTGATATAATCGGCACACGTGGCAAGCATTATTGATAGCGATGATTATACCTTTAGAAACATCAAAAACCGCGTGTGCCACCATGGTTGTCAATTGACAGCGTTCAAGGATTTTTTAAAAAAAGGTTTGCTATATTATGAGCACATGTGTACCTCTGGGGCTGATGCTCACAATCTTCCTGTATACACAGAAAATCGAAGAGACAGACATCCAGGGCTCTGACTGTTGTAGTATTTGTTTTTTTAAGTTATTTTTATGATTTAAAAAGCTGTATATAAAGTGAAAACTTGGCAGACCTGAATTGTTCGATTGAAAACAATGAAAAGGACCTTGGAAAAATAGTCTGCCAGCATGTTGCCTCTGCGTTGTCTATTGACAGTGCTTCAAAAATGTAAATAACGAAAGGTGTGCTATATTATGCGCACATGTCTGCCTCTCGAGCTGATGTTTAGATTTCTTATAAAAACCAAGAAAATCGATGAGGCAGACATCCAGGCCTGTGATATTCCAAAGGCAGACCATTTGAATTTTTTTTCCACCCGACGCTCGCGTCTAGTTACGAGTACAAAATGCACTGCATGTTGTTGAAAATTCCACACCTAACATTTTCGACCAATTAAAGGCCTGTATTTTTATCATTTTTATCAATTTTTACTCCTCATTGTGGTTAGGAGCATGAAATTAGATTGGAATTTTTTTGACGTTTATTATTAAAATTACTTTTAAAGATTGGGTTCGAATCCTAGTGCTGGAACTTTTTTTACATTTTTTCCCTTAAGCATGTAGTTATTCAGGTATAATTGTTATAATGCTTTTGAATTAACATACAAAGACTGTTTAAATTTCAAAACTATCAAAAACCCTCATTATCCTAGTATTTTTTTAATATTATTTTGGTGTGAAATTTTCTTAAAGAATTCTAGCTTCGATTAAAAACAGAAATTTTTTTCTCGAACACGAATACTTTTTAGAAAATTCTCAAATTTTCAAAATATGCTTGCTCTCGAAAAAAATTTCCGGTAATAATTGAAGCTCTGTATTACTAGTGAAAATTATTAATATAATCTGTAGGATTGATTTTCAAAATCAAATCAAAATCAAGACGTGTCGGAAATATTTGGGTTCTAAATCTGTTTACTGTGTCCCCACCAGGTATAAAATAACTCTATAGTTTGTCCTTCTTTTATTTGGGAATATGAGTGAGAACGGTATAACTCAGTTCCGACCTTTTCCGTATTGTGTATCTAAATGTAAACAAATATATGATGTATTATTAGAAGTAAATAGAAAGAAACAGAAGACAGCTTTCTCTTTTATTTTGCATGCTTTCTCTCTTTTTCTCAGGCATTTCCACAATTTCCAAACATTAGTGGGCGAAGTGTCTGCCAAATGTTTTTTCGTATCCAGGGAGTCATAATTAATCGAATGGGCGCAATGAGAACCGTGTGCAAATGACCTAATAATAATAGACCTTTTCTACATTTGTACAACTCCGTCCTGTGATAATGCAGAGCCCTGAATGTCTGCCTCTTTGATTTTCGTCGTTTCCAGGATGATTGTGACCAAGATCCCCAGAGGCAGACCTGTGCAAATGATTCAATTTTTTAAGAAACTTCAACCCGCTGTAACGCAGAAACGCAGCGAAATCAATTCGTAGTGATTTCAACTGCAATCCAACTCGATGTGAAACTTGTGCTAATCAAATACCAAAATGCTAGCCACCTCCCCAACTAGTAATCATCAACTGGTTTTACCAATTTTAAATTTTGGGTGTTAATTTTATGGTGAGTTTGTTATATGATCTGCAACAATAGATTTATTTTCTCTCGAATAGTTAGCATGGGTGAAATGTTCACGGAACCATAATGAACTTTAATACAATTGTGATAGCTTATTTCATAAATTCCTGATCTATCTATAGTTGGGGTTTTGTCTTTCGGATTAGCTAATAAAATTTGGAGGTTATTAGTACTGCTATGTATAAGCTGAAGGTTTGCGTATCGGAAGATAGAACTGAAACCGCTTGTAAGCCGTGTATCGTGTGTAATTTTTATTTATTTCTTGTTGTCTTAGGTAGATCCAGTGTGACTATATGTCTTAAAGAAATTTTGAAATTTTTCTTGTTCAGCAAATTATCTATTATGTTTGGGGAGTACCCATTGTTCATGGCTACCTCCTTGATGGTTTTTAATCCTTTATGAAAACGTTAATCACTAAATGGAAACCTCAACGCGCTATGATAATAGTTATTTATGTATCAAGGGCGTAAAGTAGGCGTTTATGGCCTGCGGCGTGGATGATGGCCCGATGGCGTTAGACGAGGGCCATCACACGCCGAAGGCCTTAAACGCATTTTACGCACGTGATACATACAAAATTTTATGCACTAGCGATTTTATAGCGCGAATCACAAATACTGACTTGAATTGCAATGGTCTACACGTTTCATACGTTATGCATACAATAATTAAGGGTAACATAATATGAGGAATGTGAAACTATAGTAGCTGAGTGCTATATTGGAGAATCTATTTCAAATAAATAGATCATCACCGAAAAAATTGCCAACGATTATGAACAAATGTTAGAAAGAGTATTGCTCTATTGAACTGAAATGATTCTAATTCGTGTTAGGAATTGCATGAAATGATGTGTGAGTATAGACAATTTGAGAATTTTGTCAACTTTACTTTGAATATTATTGAATTCTAGTAAGTCTCTCAAATATTCCAAGGTTTCTGCAATGGGTACACTGGGAAAAAGTTAACTGAAACCAACCTGTTTACCTCCGACAGTTTCAAGTTTTTTATTCGGTCGACGGATTCATATGAATTCTCAATAGTCCAAGCAATAGGGAAAAGTGCGTGCAAAAATTAATATCCGACAAAAAAAATGAGTGTATAGGAAATTGAAATTCAGTATGAAAAATTGGCAAAGTTGCGAAAAGCGGTTTTTTGTTGATAACTAAAAAACTACAGCTCCGATCGAAAAAAGTCAAATTAGGAAATTGTAGGTATTAAAAAGATCTATCAATTGAATAACTCATAATTTTTCGATATCATCGATACTTTTCGAGTTATATCGGAAAAACCGTGAAAAATCGGGTTTTGTATAACTCGTTAACTGTAAGTTATTTAAACTTGTTACTTACGGTTATGTGTAGCCTATGACAAGCCAAAAAAGTCATTTTTTGAAAAATTGATAAATATTGATTATTTTTCAAAATATATGAAGTTTTCCCAAAAAAGATGCTCTCTCAATATGGCTACTCTTGCTCGGGGAATGATGCGACAGTAACGATTCATGGCACATTTTTTTCTGTAAGAGTTGTTCTTTCATATTATCGTATAAGTATATTGATTTGTTTAATTTTAAGGGTAAAAAAATAACTTTAAAAAAATTTAACAATTTTTTCACGTGTTTTTTCTAATTACATTGCCTTATTTTGTTTTTATATAAATGACTTTTATGGAAATTGATTCCTAGCATGATATCACGCATTCAAAAAAAAATATTGAATTTCTACGATCACTAGGAGCAGAGATAATTTATGTATTTCAAAAGAATCTGGAAGACGCAATATTCATCGTACAGCAGTCACCTTCATGGATATTGAGGTTGAATACCTAGATTTTCAATAAATAAATACTTGGATATGTCTAGTTCATTTGTAGTATTATTAATTAATGAATACAATGAGGCGTGCAGGCGAGGAGCGTGATAGCTGTAGTGGGTGGCGGAGTGGGGATTGCACTGAAAACTCATTTCGTGCGTTCAAAGTGGCTTGCGCTTGAAAAATATTGAGTATCTCAGCTTCTGGTCAACGTACAAAATCCCTTTGTACTTAGTTTGGGATAGGTCGTCGAGAAAAACACGAATGTCATATTCACAAAATGATAAAATAACTATGCTATATACAAAACATTTATGAAATTATTACAGAAAAAATATTCATACATTATATTAATAAAGGTTCACTAATTTTCCTTCTTTCAATTGCAGGATTGTCCGCTGAATCATTTGGCTCTTCTCCTTTTTCTTCATCTCCTTCCATATTGTGTGTGAGCAGACTATCCATGAAGTTGGGTAATTCTTCATCAATTTCGATGATAGGCGTATCAAAATTTCCACATCCACCTGAATCATATAAAATATCACATAGAATACATACTTCTTCATCAGTTCCTGCCATTGTATGTCAATATCTAAAAATAAATAAATTAAAATTGAATTAAAAACCGTTATGTTTAATAAAATGAGTACTCAGCGGAGGCAATAAAAAAAAACTTGTAACTTGTTGTTCACCTACGTTTCCTTTTCCAATGTACACTAGTACTTGAAATTGAATCAATAATGACTTTTCAATAACACTGTCATGACGAAAGTATCTTCAATGTCAACAGAATTTGTATCCCCACTGCGCCACCCGCTAGAATTGCATCGCTCCGCGCCTGCACGCCTCACTTTATTCATCAATTAATAATACTGCAAATGAACTAGACATATCCTAGTATTTTTATATTGAAAATATAGGTATTCATCCTCAATATCCATAAAGGTGACTGCTGTACGATGATTATTGCGTCTTCCAGATTCTTTTCAAATAAAAAAATTATCTCGGCTCCTAGTGATCGAAGGAATTTATTTTTTTTAATGCGTGAAATCATGCTAGAAATCTATTTTTATAAAAGTCATTTCGATAAAAACAAAATTAAGAAATTTATTTAGAAAAAACATTTAAAAAAATTGTGCCATGTTTTTAAGTAATTTTTTGACACTTAAAATAAAAAAATCAATATACTTATTCGATAATATGGAAGTACAACTCTTGCAGAAAAAAATAAGCCCTGAATCGTTACTGTAGCATCTTTCCCCGAGCAAGAGTAGCCATATTGAGACAGCATATTTTTTGAGAAAACTTCATATATTTTGAGAAATAATCTACCGGGTTGCTACGGAAGTATTGCCTACGGAATATCTCAGTTATTGTATGAAGTAGGTTTGTGAAATTTGGAGCGTCGATATAATGACATAAGAGCTAGAATTTGAGCATATTGACATGTCGAAGTTAACTTCCGGTCTGACCGGAAGTAACATCAACTTTCTTATTTTAAATGGAAACCCTATTTTTTTTTCTTTTCGCTTTATTCAGCATTCAATTCCCTTTCTAATGACATATCACAAGTTGGTATCTAACCAGAAACTAGATCAGAAAAAAATTATTATTGAAATTCACCGAGTAGGCCGTGGAAGCAAAATGAAAGCCAAAAATTGAAAAGTTGGCTATGGAAACCATACGTCACTTGATAACAGTTGCTACTACTGTGATATTTTATTTTCATTCGTCGGCGTTATAAAAAGCCGCCAAAAAAAATATTGGAAAAATTGGGAAAAAGACAATACTCTGTAGGTCCATAACTTAAATAGGAACATACAACTTTTTCTTACCTGTACTATTCAGCATAAGTACCAATTATCTATATCTTACAATTAACAAGATATAGAAATATAACTCGAAAAGTATCAATTATATCAAAAAAGTATAGGTTATTCAATTGATAGATCTTTTCAATACCTACAATTTTCTAATTTGACTTTTTCCGATCGGAGCTGTAGGTTTTTAGTTATCAACAAAAAACCGCTTTTCGCAACTTTGCCAATTTTTTAGGTTATGTTCGGTAATCACGATCGAGTCGCATGAAATAGAAACTCATACTAAATTTCAATTTTCTATACGTTCATATTTTTTTTTGTCGGATATTAATTTTTGCACATTTAACATTGGGCCGCTTCCTCGTTTCTTGGACTACAACGGAAAAACTCTCCAGCTACCAAATTCATTCGATAACCACTTCGACAATGTATAGGTAGTGGAGTTTATATCGGATACGATAGGTCTCATGCAATTATACGTGGTTTGTGTATTTTTGTTAAGCCGTACAATTTCGGCACAGTGGGGTTCGAAATGTTTAATTTGAATTTCAATAAATTATTGACGACCAATTTGCAGTTGTCTCTTTTAGATTTTATAAGTGCTCATCGTTCTGGGTGATGGAGATTCAATCTTATTATTAGAGTAATACCCTGTCTCAATAGACTTTCCATTTGGTTAAAATGAGTCTTTTTGTCCAGAATTACAATTTTATTGCCTTTATATTATTATTATTTATATTGGTATTCACTATTCGCTATGGAGTTATTACTGTTTTGAATTTTACAAGCGTTTCGTATGAAATTTTTTATGTTATCATTGAGATATCTAATACCGGCATTCACTATCGACAGTAATGTCCTTCTGTTGGTTCTATTTTTTCGGTGACATTCTTTTAGTATTTTGTCATTTGATATTCATTACGGAAGGTGTGTACTAAACCCAATGTAAAAAAATGGGTGGAAAGGAATGTCAAAATATCTAGCTGTTAGCTACAAGGTATTTTTTGTCAAAAAAACAAATCCCCCAGTGCTGGTTAGTTTTTATATACAATCGAAAAAGGACACTATGTTTTAAAGAGAAATATTCTCAATTGAAAATTGAATCAATACATGACTACTCTGGAAATAAAAAAAAACCCTACGATAAAATTAAATTTACTTTTTTGTAATATCTAACAGAAAACAACTACTTCCCCGGCAAAAGCCACGCTGGACATTGAACAACATCTGATAGATATTGAGAAATACTCTATATAACTTGAGAGAAAAAATCTGAAAGTGAAAATTTGCATTTTCATTCAGATAGTTGATTATTTATTAAATGTCCAGTTTCCATTGGAGATTCTTATCTATGAATGAGATAAGGGAGAATGTTATCCAGAAGTATCACTCACAGAAAATCGCTCATTCCATTGATGCGTGAATTGCATCTCTTTCGCTAGGCCTCCAATACATTTTGGTCGACAAAAATCTATTTCACTCTTCTAAGATCATCAGGGAGGTAGGAAGAATTGGAAAACACACTCTTCAGAAGCAATTTCACACTGAAATGAGGAATTATTGGACCATTTCTTGTGCGGTGAAACTTTGAAAATATTTTTCTGACATAAAACCTGTCACGGGTATGGCATGTTGATTTCATTGAAAATATGAACAGGATGTTCTTAAAGTCAGTTGTGGAATCATCTGCGACTGAAAGTTGGAATTTAGTCGCTATTTTCCATCGTACAAGATAACCTCTCTTGGAAGGGATTCATGTTTTAAAGAGAAATATTCTCAATTGAAAATAGAATCAATACATGACTCCTCTGGAAATAGAAAAACCGTACGATAAAATTGAAGTTGCTTTTTTGTAATATCTAACAGAAAACAACTACTTCCCCGGCTAAAGCCACGCTGGACATTGAACTACATCTGATAGATATTGAGAAAGACCTTATATAACTTGAGAGGAAAAATCTGAAATTTTAAACTTTCACTGAATGCATTTTGCTGCATATACTGGATTAGTCAACATCGCCAATGTGTTCAGTGGGGATTACCAGTTTTCATTATTGAATGGCCTTCAATTAGCAAATGTGCATTTAATAACAGACTGATCTGTATCGTTGAACTAAATGAAAGAGTGTGTTTTGAACTGGATCTCTTGTTACTATTTCAGTACTTATTACTGACCTTTTTAGTATTTTACAAAAAACCTCCTTACATCAATTTTAGAAAAATGGGTATCAGCCCATTCAACAAACTCTCCATGTGGTCTATTAGGCCAATCAATAGAGCATTTTTTCCTAACAAAAATACAAGTAGAAAACCGACTGTGCCATCACATGGAAGACAGTCAGTAGTTATATTCTGTTATGTTTCGACTCGCAACTGTCATTTATTAATGGGTTATAAACATTTAAATAACAATAAAAAGTGTTTTTTTATTGTTTTGCCTATAAAATGAAAACTAATAGAGCAATCTGGATGCTCCAATGAAAAGAATAATTGTAGATAATTGAAATACGAACAAAGTGGAATGTTTCACGACCCGATTCGTAATGAGGGAAAACCGGAAAAACCGGAAATTTTTACGATTTATTTGAAAATTCATAACTCCGCCATTTTTTCAAGAAATAGGGTTGGTCCCTGTCATGAAAGTATTGAATCATGTGCACTTTTTGTGTGCACGAAACAGGCTCTGACGGATCATTAGTTTTGGCACAATTGCAATTTGAATTTTTTTGCACTATTTTGCAGCGTGCCTGGATGCTCTAGTGATAGACCAATTTCAACTTCTAAAACAGATTTTGTAGTAAAAGTACAGTACAGTACCACAAAACGTATATTCTCATTTTGCGCTAAAATGCTGCGAAATTGGTAAAAAATACTTGCAAATATGACTGAAAACGGCCGAGCTGGTGGAAGCGGTCGAGTGGTAGGAGAGAGCGGGAGATGAGGGGAAGCGTATCATCACGTAACCCGTTCATTAGAAGAATTCCCCACATCTCTCGGACTCTCCTACCACTTGGCAGCTAACGCGGACTCGGCCGTTTTCAGTCATGTTTGCACGCACTTTGTACCCATTTCGCACCATTGTAGCGCAAAATAAGAATATTCGTTTTGTAGTACTATATTTCTACTTTCACAATCTGTTTGAGAAATTGAAATCGGGCATCCAGGCACGCTGCAAGATGGTGCAAAAAAAGGTTAATTGCAATTGTGCCAAAACTAAAGATCCGACAACGCCTGTTTTGTGCACACATACACATAATTCAATACTTTCATTAGAAAGGCCAATCCTACCTCTTGAAAAATGGCCAAATTTTCCGGTTTTTCCAGTTTTTCTCCTTTACTAATGATCCAACCGGGTCGTAAAACATGCCATTTTGTTTGTATTACAATTATCTACAGTTCTTTTCATTGGAGCAACCAGATTGCTCCTTTTCATTTTATAAGCAAAATAATTTAAAAGCACATTTTTAGTCATTTAAATTTTTATAACAAATTAATAAATGACAGTTTCGAGTCGAAAACATAACAAAATATAACTCATAATCATGTGATGGCATAGTCAGTTTCCTACTAGTAATTTTTTTCTAAAACTCACTCATTTTGTGCTCTATTGCTTGGTGTATATTACCAAGTTATATATTACCAAGTTTCGATGCGAATAACATTAGTTTGGTAAAAAGTGGGTGAAACATCTTCAAAATATTATCAAATTACGGATATCCATGAACACATTTGAATAGACAATACACTCGGGATGTATTCGTCTATAGAGGGTGGGGCACCGAACATGAAACAGATCGAATATCTTCAAAACGAATGTATTGTGAAAAAAATGCAAAAACACGTCGATTTTTAATTCAAGGGGGACATCTCTCCCCACCCCTTGGTCATTTATGCAATTCGAATAGGGAAAGTACGAAGTTTGAAACAGCATTGAAAAGGTAATTCCATAAGGAATTGAGACATGTGAGTGTTCGCTACCTAACTTTTCATTTTGGCTCCCTCTGATGTGAACAATTCACGAAAACAACTCAAATGTATATATTTGAAATGCAATATTGGCGAGAAAAAAATGTGAACATTCGGCGATATTGGTCCAATATTACTTGAATAATGTTGGCGAAATATTCTCGAACTAATATTGGCCTCAAAATATTCGGCGATTGGTACAATATCGCTGATACAATGTTTTAAAGAGAAACATTCTCAATTAAAAATTGAATCAATACATGACTTCTCTGGAAATGTAAAAAAAACCCTACGATAAAATTGAAGTTGATTTTTTGCAATATCTAACGGAAAACAACTACTTCCCAGGCAAAAGCCACGCTGGACATTGTTATCTTGTACAATGAAAAATAGCGACTAAATTCCAACTTTCAGTCGCAGATGATTCCACAACTGACTTTATGAACGTCCTGTTCATATTTTCAATGAAATCAGCTGATACAATATTCTGACAATATTGGCACAATATTTAAAAGTTATATTGCCGAGAAGTAAAATGTGAACATTTTGCGATATTGGTCGAATATTGTTTAAATATTTCAAAAATAGTTTTGGTGAAATCAAAATGTATAGAAACCATGGTGTTATCACTGATTCGCTTTTGTTTCAACAAAGTTGTTGAGACTGTAATTGCACTGATACCGTTGGCTTCATTCGTCGATGGATGGCGTATAAGTCGAAAATAACCGAGTCCCAACATTCCGAAGTACTGAGTCATAATTATTTGATTAAAATTTGAATGTTTACAAATTATGGTTAATGAATATCACAACAAATAAAATTCAATGTTGAAAATTACATAACATGACACTTGTCCAAGCGTCATCATGAATCTATAATTTTGCCGCCATCTCTGTGCTAAAGAGGTGAAACGGTATCAACGCAGTAAAAATATCACGAATCAAGTAGGCCGTACCTTAACACTTTTGTATGTCGGTTTCACAGCTATAAGAGATCACACCAGGGTTTCTATGTATCTTGGGTGAAATATTCTTGAAGCAATAATGGCCTCAAAATATTTATCGATATTGGTACAATATCATTTGGATATATTGGTGAATGTCAATGTACCTTGGTAAATTATTAAATGTCTTTTATTTGATGAAGGTGATACCAGAGTCTGCCTTTTGATCGCCATAACCACTGAGTTAGCTGTCTTGAAAACAAATTATGGGAAGTATTTAATATACTTTCGTAGGTTTTAGAATACGTTCTATATGTAGGGCCACCTAGAGGATTTTTATCCAGGTTTGATCATGATATAATTTTAATATGTTTCATTGAATATTCGGCCAATATTCAAATTTCATCTCAATCTAGATGTAGGAAACAATATGAAGACAATATTGTTTTAACGATATCGATAAATATTATTGAACCAATATTGACCCAATATTAATTATTAAGATTTGTTGAATATTGGCGAAATGATATTCAACCAATGTGTAATCACACTTGGATATACAATCTAGTTTTTATTCCTAGAATCGATATGAGGGGAATATTGGGATTGCAATATTTATTCTAGGTGTTGAAAACGATGTGAAGACAATATTGTTTTATCGATTTTGGTAAATATCATTCAACCAATACTGACTGAATATGAGTTATTACAATCTGTCAAATAAAGTGGAAATGATATTCAACCAATATGCTTTCAAGCTTGGAAATACAATTTAGTTTTTTTCCCTATAATCGATATGACTGGAATATTTGGATTGCAATATTTATTCTAGATGTGGAAAACAATATATAACCAATATTATATTATCGATATTGGTAGATATTATTCAACCAATATTGACCCAATATTTCATGTGATAATCTACATTCAAAACTACTTCAACCAATATTCCACCAATATTATTGATATAATATTGTTTTTTAATATCCACCCATATTGGACCAATATTAATTTATAATATATCTATATTGGCCCAATATGGAACTAAGATTCAGTCGATATGATGTGCTACCTGGGAACAAAAATTGAAAAAATTAACATTGTATGAACTTACAAATTGAAATTCGAAATTATCTAATGTATAATGGAATTTTTATTGGATGAAAAAAACAACAAAATTGTAGCTCCAGGATGGCGGATGAGATTTGTAATTTTGGTCCGATTCGATTCAAAATTGGATTGTGGGTTTTTCAGGTTTACAGATTTTCAGCATGACTGAAAATAATTGAATGAAATTGATAAAAAAGTTTTATCAAAATGCGATGAAAAAAAAAATATTTTTTAGATGTGGGCCGTAGGTTATTCTGTGCGTTACATATTCGAAAGCTTGCCGCGAGTACAAAATAGGTATTTTTGTGAGGTAAAATTTAGATTCTGTTACGTAAAGAATAACCTACGCCACACATCTCAGAAATTATATTATTTCCTTTTTAGCGCTTTTGTATAAAACCTTTTTTATCAATTAAATTAATTCATTTTAGACATACTGGAAACTTGTAAAACGCCCTTATGCTAATTTTAAATCGAATCGAACCACAATTACAAATTCCTTCCACCATCTTGATTTTTTGCATTGACACAAAAATCATGATTGCCGACTCTGAAAATCCCCACATACTAATTTTGATTCGAAATCGGAAAATAATTACAAATTTCGTCTGCCATCTTGGAGCCACCATTTTGTTTTTTTGCATTGACACAAAACAAATCATAATTTCCGACACTGAAAACTACCACATATCAATTTTGAATCGAATCGGCGCCAAAATGAAAGTTAGGTAGCGAAAATTGTCATGGCTGAATTCCTTATGAAATTACATTTTTAATGATGGGTCACACTTACTACTTTCCCTATTCAAATTGTTTGGGTGATGGTGCCCAAGGGGTGGGGGAAGAGGTATGACAGTTGAGGTTATGATAGGAAGATGTCCCCCTTGTATTAAAAATCGACATCTATTTGCATTTTTCTCAAAACATATGCGTTTTGAAGATAATCGATCTGTTTCGTTTTCGGTGCCCCACCCTGTGGGTCCAGTGGAGAAACGATGAGGTTCCAATTTTTAAAACGTTGAGAAAAGCGAAATCTAATGTGGGAGTCTCATCGTTTTTCTACTATGCTGCCTACTTTCGACCGCAGTTTTTTACAGAATCTCATTGTCCCCTCTAAGGTTTGGTATGTTGATACTTCATGCTACATGCTAACAGATGCCGCTAAGATGTCGATTTCGGAAAAAAATGGAACCTCATTGTTTTTCCACTGGACCCTTTATATAAGAATAAAAATAAAGTTTCATCTAGTAAACAGATGGGTGAAGGACGATCTCTCTTTGGATTCTGTACTAGTATTTGCATGGTTGAGGATGGAGGTTTGTGGGGTATACATGGTATGTATTTACTATATTGATATAAGCAGAAGAATAAACATTATGAGGCAGAAAATTGTATTTTTCACGTTTTTTTCTCACGCTGAGATATTTGTCCAATCTTTGAATTGCTCTATCTGGGTTATTACTCTATGCCCAAATATTTTGACCAGTGAGGATTGAAGGGAATTTAATACTCTACAAGTTTGATAATTTTTCTCTCACAAAAAAGTTATAAGTGGAAAACCGAGTAAAGTCTAAAAATTTCGAGGTTATTTGTAAACTCATATAAGTTATTGTTATATTAATAATATTTTTCATCTATGTATCAAACTTTTTGTGATAATAATTTTTTTTCCGGGACACATTAAAATTATCGATCTCTCTATCTAATCTTATAAACCAACTCGGGAATAATTTTTGAATGAGAATAGAATTCAGAAAGACAACCTTAGTTATTTTTCATAAAAAACATGACAAATCATTAAAAAAATAGATATGTAAGTCTTTGACAAGTGACAAAATTTGCAATCAGTCATTCAATTGCTTTCAGTAAACCATTCAAAAACTGTATCAGGTAAATTACGGGTTTTCTTCAAATAAGAAAGGTACAGGGTCACGAATACCTTGCTGAATCACATTATAGAACCCAGCACAATCAATGGCTGAAATATTTCATTTCAACTGTACCAAAGATAAATTGTATATATCTGTCAATAATTTCATAATTACAAATAAAAATGTTGAAGATGTTGAATGAAAGAACATAAATAGAACTGACAAAATGTTTCATGCAAACTAATATATAGCGAAACGGATACAAATTCAATTGGGTAACTTCGCATTCCGATAAATACTTATACCATTAATTTCAATCAATTTGAATTGATGTAATATAAACCGTGCACTTCAGTTAAATAAACAAAGTAAGAGACTGTATTTCGAAAATTTAATGGAAAAGGAATACGATTAATAGAAATGAAAAATGTAGTCACATGTAGGTCGTTTTTCGTGAAAGTGTATAAAGTAATAATGAGTTTTTAAATGACGAACAATGGCAATTATTATGAACTGAACAATGATTGTGAAAACTCATTACAGAAAGTACACGTTATGAAATGCGTCAAAATTTTCCCAAAATATGTAGGTATAATGGAACATCCGGTATAATTTTCTATATTTAGATAGGGATTGTCATTATTAATTCAGTAAAATGGGACACAAATTTTCCCATATGTCCAATGAGTGCGATAGAAACTTTTAAACCTTTCGGATCGTGTCTGGTCTCAATCACACTCATTATTCGATGAAGTTTTTTGCAAAAATCTCCGCAGCCGTTTGACATAATCCCATCAAACTTGGTATCACTGGATTATAAAAATTTGAGAAATAAGTATTTTTTCTTTCATTTGTACGATCAAATTTCACTTCGAATAAAAATGAAAAATAAACTTTGGCTACTGCACCACTCTGATTACGTAGATTGTGAAAAGCCGTGTTCACATAGAGATACAGAATGCTGTTCCCTGCGCCTGTAGGACGTTGCCGATACTATCAATATGTCTAGATTTTCGGAAAGTGCTCATTAGCTGTATTATGATTATGTCATAACAACAATGAAATATAAATTGTTTTTTCATCATACTTTGTCAAATGGTATACAGTGCGGCTTTTTTAGCCACCCCCTGTTAACTTTTGAATAGTTTGACTTAAAGACGTGGTTCAAAAACCATTTGGAATGGTATCACCGAAACTACTTTCTGGAATGAAAGACATTGTGATTGCTTGATAGAGGCGGCGGATAAGGGGCACATCAATTGAAAAATTTCAAATGGCAAGGGGGGTCAAGTGATCCATCGTTGAAAAGAAAACTCAATTCTCTTTTTTACCATCAACATTTCTTTGGATTTCGTTATTACTTTTTTCAGCTTCTGAACTCGAAATATCAAGTATAAGTGCGGATCTAAATTGTACCATTATCTCGATAAATTTGAACGGTTTGATGTGGAGCAATGGGACAAAAATATTTTGAATGGTATGATCGGTACTACTTCTTGAGAGAAGATACATTGCAATTATTCGACAGATGGCGCTGGAGGCACATCAACTTAAAAATTTCGAAAGACATCGAAAAGAGATCGAAATAGTGAGAATCCGTATTACCCAAAATTAAATAAAATTATTTGGTTAAAAAGAGAATTGAATTCTCTTTTCAAAGAGGTATAATTTGAACCCCAATGCTATTTTAAATTTTTAAATTAATGTGCCCCCCGCGCCTCCTATCGGGCAATCGCAATGTCTTTTATTTCAAAAAGTAGTTTCGGTGATACCAATCAAAATGGTTTTTGTTCCATGTTGTTACGTCAAACCGTTCAAAAGTTAACAGGGGGAGGGGGACTAAAAAAATTGTTTTTGCACATTTCCCAGGTTTTGGAAGAAAATATCCCAAAAGTAGAGCTTGTGCGAGCAAGGGTGATCCAGGACCTACAGCATATATCGCATATACTGCAGTAGTATCTATAAATAATTATTCACTACCATGTACACTGTACAGCGTTATAATCATATCTGGTCAGTTCATGCAGTTCGTTCAGTGCAATTGAATTTGTTTCAATATAAAACGAATTTAATTTGTAGGATTGTTGCAGATTATATTTTCAACAGTAACAGTGCTTATCCCCTTTAGCCATTGCATAACACACTATATAAGCACAAGTACTTGTGAAATTATTGATAATTTAATTTTGATTCTATTGTTATATTCAATATTGATTACTAACCTTTATTAATTTAATTTTTTTTCGTTATCTTAGTATTTAGTTACTTTCTTTAGTGGAAACATGTAATTAGACTATTGATGTCTGTTTGTTTCTAAGCCAAATAAATGAATATATTCTTAGAGACGCGGAATTCTCATACGGAATTTTATGGTTATGACTTATCATCAGCTATATCATCATAGTAGATTTTTCCAGTACCTCACAGTTTTCCGCCTGAAACATTAGAAATTACTTTAGTTTGAAAATAGTACTGACTTTAATTTTATTAATCGTCATGAGAGTTTTGAGATTTATTTTTGCGAATTAATCAGAAAATCACACAAAATTATTAGAAAAATCATCGGTTGACCAAGGCCCAGGGGGTAATGTCATGACCCCCATAACCCCCCAATGGATCCGCACTTGCTTTTCACCAGATTTTTTCATAATCTTCATTTATGAAGGTAATTAGTTATCACCTTATACAGCACACTTTCCTATGCATGCTGATAAATCAGCCATCAGCATACTAACATTACTAACCTAGTTTCCGGTTTTCGTAATTACATTACTTGGCTTTGATAGAACTATCTTGAATTGTGTTCACACAAAATGTTCCAAATATTCAGTTATTCGATTAGTACCTACTATCTAAGTACTTGGTGACTTTAAATTTTTAACCGAAATATTCTGTGAGAAACTCACGAAAGAAAATGTATAATGTTTATTACATGAAAACTATTTTATTTGGCAGTTTAGATAGTAGATCTTTATCAGCCAAAAAAAATGCAATAGAGTGAAAAAGAAAATATACCTACTTTGAGCAGCCACACTCTCATATTTCATTGAGAATAAAATTATTTGAATATTTTTTTTTATGAAATTATATTACTCAGGAATACCTACCTTTATGTTGAAGTAACATTAGTATATCCATTTTCCACGGCTAACTATGACCAATTGAAAAGTGAAAAAGTGGGGAAATCATATTAGGGATTTTGTTATCACAATATTAACATCGAATTCTCTTTTAGAATACACTCAAACCTCTAGATCCAAATGTTTGAATCATTTGATTATAGAGGGTGTCATTTGTAGCGGGATAATGTGATCATCTCTTTTTGACCAGTAATATTTGCTTCATTTTCAAAATTTCTTCACTATTTACAAAATTCACAAAAATATTTAATTAATACTTCCCAAAATAACCAAATATTACTTTTTCATGTCAAACTGTGACCACTTGAATAGTGAAAATTGGGAAAATATACATTAAGGATCTTTTATTGAAAAATTAACCCCAACTCGTTGTTTTGGAATATTCCAGAACCCCAGAACTCTATGATGAATCATTGAAATATACTGGGTGTCATATGTAGCTGGCAATATCATCAACTCTTATTCATCCATAATGCTCGGTTGATTATAAAATGTTGTGACAAAGAGCCCAAAAATATATTATTATTACTGTAGAATGTAAACAAGCATCACTTTTCCATGGCTAACTATGATCAGCAAAAAATTGGGGAAAACATATCACTGAACTAACATCAGAAATTGGTTCAGAATACTCTAAACTCTTAGATTTTAATCCCCGAGTCATCTACAAATACCAATATTATAAAGGACCCCGCACACCTTATATTGTAGAATTGATCATTCCGATGAAATGTTTCAACGGGCGCAACACGATCCTATGACTAGTTTTCGAGATACAGGGTGTTGAATATGAGAAACATTCACTTTTCATCACTCTGTATCTGCCAAGTTACGATTTAGTTCGGATTTATCTTTTGTGGGATCATCATCACATCCGTGTATGATGAATTCATGAGAAATTCATTTCCAAATCTTTTCGTAGTACAGGGCGATTTCACTTGAAAACAATGCTATTTTGAGACTTTCATAATTTAGTTGTTTTATAAAGAGAAAATGCGAGAAAAGGTAGAATTATCACATAATATTATAAATTCATTTCATCTAGCATCACAGTTGATACAATTCATACAAGGTGATTCACAAATATGGAAACAAAACGAATTTTGGTTTTTGGGACACCTTGTAGTAATAAACCAACCCAAAACGACAAAATTCACTTGAAGAATGTTAAATGATATGTTCCATCGTATACAGAGTCGAATGATATCAATTTGAAAAATTAGTTATACTTTAATAAATAAAAACCTTGATTTTTTAAATCACCCTATATCTCATAAGGGAGTCCGAAAATAATTCAATATTTTTTCATGGGAGAACTCGAAATACTTTCATCCATATTGTACAAAATTTTCAGCGGAATCCCATGACGGGTATTTCAAATACAAAGCGAAAAATGTATGAAAAAAGCTACGATCTGTACATTTTCCCATTGCTATATTTTCAGTCCAGTTTTCGGCGAGTTTGCTGTAGTTCTTCTTCGTCCGGCCGCTTTTACTCGAAATAAAAATATTTCAATAAAATAGTGATCAGTTATTATACCGTACAATAGCGTACCGCATCCCTCGAAAAAAAGCCATAACTCGAATTATTATCTGCACAAGCATCGTCTAGTAGGCGATTCAATGGAAAAGTTATTTTTTCATGCTTAGTGTTTCTCAGAAGTTATATTATACTTATTACATCAGCAGAAGTTCGTTTTTTCGAATTTTCACTCTATAAAACAATAAAATAGTGAAAGTCTCAAAATAGCATTATTATCAAAGGAAATCGCCCTGTACTACAAAAAGATTTGGACATGAATATCTCATGAATTTGTCACATAACGAAAATACCACATAGGATAAATCAGAAAAAAATCATAATTTGTATGTAATTATTTCTATCGGCTTATATAGATATATATTAAATCAAATTCTCGGCATATTTTTACACCAAATTAACGTTTTATGTTTCAATTATGTTCTTGTACCTTCGAATCGTATATATGTTTGTATATAGTATATACCCCCTTTCACAGAACGTTTCTCTTTCTTTTTCTTGTATTTGAAACATCATCTGAATCATCTTCGAATACCTACTTATTAATATATTCCTCTTATTTCGTAGTAGGCATGGAGAACAATTCAAAGAGGATAAAATCAACAAAATTCTTATGTCAATAGTCGTTTTCTTGTTGTCATAAAGCCCGAGAACTCTTTTTGGGTTATTGGACTAATTGAAGTTTCTTTTTTACTGTTCAAGTTTATGTGATTTTCAGTGTTTGTTGAACTTTGCTGAACAATATGGCATTCGCAAATAGAGTGAGTTGTTATGTTTGTGACCGAAATGTTATTCCTAGACTCTCAATGCGTTTGAATAGAGGAGATAATATTGATGTTTTGCAAATTGCAACATATCGAAGACAAACTACGGGAAATCCACCTATTGATATTCAGGATGATACAAAAATATGTTTCAATTGTAATAACACAGTAATGAATGACATTATTGCTATGGAAAATAACCCGAATTGCCTTCGTCTCAATGTGTTGTCCCGCGTATCAAGTCGTGCGTGCATTATTTGTAATGCTCGTCAAAATATTCAAAGACTTTCTTTAGAATGTAGAGTGGATATTTTTGTTGCTTCTGATATCTATGTCCCAGATTTCTTGAGAATTTGTGGTCACCATCTTGATCATCAAGGTTTCCTTTCAAATTACTTGCATGGAGGTTTGAATTTTGTGAATAAACCATACATAATTTCCAATCTTCAACATTTTCTTCAAAGAATGAGGACATTTGCTAATAGAAACAGGCCACTCCGTAACTGGGAAGATATCAATTGTTTCACTGAAGACGAATTTAAGTATCTGACATCAATCTCAAAAAATCATTTTCGACAATTACAAGAATTTTGTGATATTGTTGAACAAGGTGGCAAGAGAAGAAATGTCGAAAGAAAACATTTGCTGACATTTTTGATCAAAATGAAACATGGAGTTTCAGATGAGTTTTTGAAAATATTGTTCAGTTATCCTTCTCGACAAACAGCAAGCTTCATTATTTCTAATGTGAGATTATCTCTTTTACAAAGGTTCGTACCGAACAATATTGGATTTAATTCAATAACAAGAGAAAATTATATTAACAGTCATGTATCCCCTTATACGAATCAACTGTACAATCCCACACCAGATATTCCCAAAGCAATAGTTTATATAGATTGTACCTACAATAAAATAGAAAAGAGCAGTAACTTCCGGGTATTGAGGCAATCATACTGTTTCCACAAGAATGAACACTTGGTCAAACCAGAGATCATAGTTGCCCCCGATGGATATATCTTAGCAATCAACGGGCCGTACTTCGCAGATGCTAGGAATAATGATGCAAGTGTTCTAAATCACGAATTACAAGTTGATTTGAATGGAATGAAAACATGGTTTCAAGAAGGAGATATTGTGATAGTCGATAGAGGCTACAGAGATTCAATCAATAGTCTACAAGAACTTGGCTTGCATTACTATATGCCACCATTTCTACCTCCGAATCAAAGGCAATTAACGACAAATGAAGCCAATCAGGCACGTTTAATAACCACTACTAGATGGATTGTTGAAGCTAGAAATGGACATTTTAAGTCAATTTTCAAATTTTTTCGTCAACCCATAACAGCAATACATGCTGCGAAGCTACATGACTATTACCTGATTGCTGGCGCTCTTATAAATAAATTCCATCCATTGATAAATATGCCTGGAATGTTGGATACGGCCACACAAATGTTGGTTGATTCCGATGATGTCAACATTGTTCAGGCACGAGTTGAAGCTGAAAACCTCCGAACTAGGAATGGTCGATGGATTCGTTTAAATCAATATCATATACAATCGTTTCCTCGCCTTGATATTGAATATTTAAAATTACTTACTGGAACATATCATTTACACTTGGCTGCGTCATATATCCAAGATACAACTCGTAGAGATGGTGAAGTAGACAACATTTTAGAAGTCGATGAGTTACATGGGGAACCCAATTTCCTAAGATTCAGAATATTTTCTCGGTTCAGGAATGCTGCTAAACACATGCTTTGGGTTGTTTTCACTGAAAGAGGTGACGAAAATCTAGAAGATCCTGCTCTCCCCATTACGGGGTATTATTGTACTTGTAAGTCCGGTGCTAGGACTTTAGGAACTTGTGCGCATGTTGCTAGCGTGATATGGTTTTTGGGGTACGCTAGATATCAAGAAAACATACATTTTCCATCCAATCGTCTTTTAGATTCCATAGGAGATGCTGCAAATAGAATGCTTCCAGAGGACATGGATATCGGTCCAGAAATAGTTTAATTTTATTGGTTATTGGTAAGAATCTCCTTCTAATTCGTATTTGATAATGTTTTTTGATTAGGGAAAAATTCAGTTATCCATCATGTATTTTCCTTGTTGTATTGTCATGCACATGCTCGTGCCAACCCAATATCCGAAAGATATATCACATCCCGTTGAACTTCTAGCAATTTATGTATAGATTATATATATATATATATATATATATATATATATATATATATATATATATATATAGAAGTAAATAGAGTGATTTATGTTTTGATTCCGAGAGCCACCATCATCTGTCGACAGCTGTTTCGTGGTTTCCCACTCATCAGGACAGCTTTATGGTTGCTCTCGATTCCATGGTTCGTGCCAAATTAAGTTTCAACTAGTGACTGTAGATGTCACAAGTTACTTCCTGTTATATATATATATATATATATATATATATATATATATATTCACTGTTTATAGAACTCATTAAATTAAACAGCTGTTTCAGATTACTTATTACGACATACCTCCATAATGACATGTGCCTGAGATTTATCCACTTGATATGTTCCTTATATCGTTACATTCAAACTATTTAGCAGACATCTTGAACCTCCTGCATTATCCATGACGGGCATCTTTAAGACAGGCATACATTATGCAATTTCCATGCAATGCAAGTTTGGTGCTATGCAAGAAATTCTTGCATAGCTATTGCATATCTCTTGCCGCGCACATTACATTATGCTGTTTCAGTGCAATTCTGATTTGTTTTGACATTTTGACATCACTGAAATTAATGAACATGTCTTGTTTCGTCCCTTTTTCCAGATGATGACCAAAATCACGTAATTAAGATGCCTGGTTACACGTAATCAATAGAGATATACTCTGCTCAACATATCAGTCACAACACAATGAAAATAGCTAGAAGATAATAATACTGTTTTTGAAGTTCACGTTGGTGACGCTGTTACCACTAGAAAAATTACTAGAATTGCATAAAACTTGCATGAAAAATAGAGCAGATGCTATTTTCAAAACTTGCATGGAAATTACACGCGCGCAAGCGCGTTAATGTAGTTTGGACTTGCATGGCACTTGCATTGCACGGAAATCGCATAATGTATGCCTGTCTTTATTATTGGGAATTCAAAATTAGATGCCAGCGCCAAAGTGGCAAAAAATGGAACCTCTTACGCGTATTTATGTCGAAAGAACATAACCTCGTTGTCCTTTGTGCTATTGTTGTAGAAATGCTCAAAATGTCAAAATCATAGTTTCAACCTCATTTTCACGTAAGTAAAGATTCAAAACCCGACACCAGAGGGAGTATCCCTTATCTTGAATTCCCAATAGCCATGGGATACATATTATGTGTGCCATCTGGCAAGGCCGTACAAGTTGTTATGAGTTGAAATAATGTTGATTTCACTTCACTGAATTCCTTACTTTTACGTTTTGAATAAATGTCAAATAAGTATCTTCTCAATCACATCAGGAGACTTCAATGGATAGGTAGAGTGGTCATTTATTAGCGTAAAATAGTGAAATATATGGACTTTTTCAGAAATTGTTCGCCTTGTATATGAAAAACCCGTCATGGGATTCCGCTGAAAATTTTGTACAATATGGATGAAAGTATTTCGAGTTCTCCCATGAAAAAATATTGAATTCTTTTCGGACTCCCCTATGAGATATAGAGTGATTTAAAAAATCAAGGTTTTTATTTATTAAAGTATAACTAATTTTTTAAATTGATATCATTCGACTCTGTATACGATGAAACATATCATTTAACATTCTTCAAGTGAATTTTGTCATTTTAGGTTGGTTTATTACTACAAGGTGTCCCAAAAACCAAAATTCGTTTTGTTTCCATATTAGTGAATCACCTTGTATGAATTGTATCAACTGTGATGCTAGATGAAATGAATTTATAATATTATGTGATAATTCTACCTTTTCTCGCATTTTCTCTTTATAAAACAACTAAATTATGAAAGTCTCAAAATAGCATTGTTTTCAAGTGAAATCGCCCTGTACTACGAAAAGATTTGGAAATGAATTTCTCATGAATTTATCATACACGGATGCGATGATGATCCCACAAAAGATAAATCCGAACTAAATCATAACTTGGGAGATACAGAGTGATGAAAAGTGAATGTTTCTCATATTCAACACCCTGTATCTCGAAAACTAGTCATAGGATCGTGTTGCCCCCGTTGAAACATTTCATCGGAATGATCAATTCTACAACATATCGAAAATTCAAGAAATTTGACGGAGAGCCATTTTCCCATATAAGGTGTGCGGGGTCCTTTATGTGAATCTGCAGCTGCAGAAAAGGAATAAATTGATGAGTGCAATCCTTTTCAAAATAAGTCAATTTAGGAGTTGAACTCGGGAACTTCGGGAATTGAGATCTGGTGATTTCAGAGTGTTCTGATCAAAAATCTGAAGTCAGTCTGATGTCAGTGATAAAATAATCCACAAAATTTTTCCCAACTTTTTAATTTTCAGTTGGTCATAGTTACCCATGAAAAGGTGATTCTTGGTTAATTTCTACATTAATAATGAAACAATTTTGGGCACTTTGTAACAAAAAAGACATTTTAAAATCAACCGAACATTATGGATCAATAAGAGTTGGTGATATTGCCAGCTACATATGACACCCTGTATATTTCAGTGATTCAGCATTGAGTTCTGGGGTTCTGGGACATTCCAAAACCAGGAGTTGGGGTTAATTTTTCAATGAAAGATCCTTAATATATTTTGTCCAAATTTTTCACTATTCAAGTGGTCACAGTTTGCCATTGAAAAGTAATATTTGGTTATTTTTGGCATCAGTAGTTATGAAACATTTTTGTGAATTTTGTAAAAAGTGAAGAAATTTAAAAAATTAAGAAAATATTACTGATGAATATTTGACGTCATTTTAATGTAGGTTTCTTCAAAAAACCCTGATTTTAATGCTGTCCCATTGTTTCAATCAAGTTACTTGGAGGCCAGATCACTGAAGTTACGACATGACTTGGATGCGAGCTCACTATCGCCATCGCCATCGCATCCATTTTGATCCAATTATAATCCCATAAGGTTGACTAACTATCTTCTATATAAACAATGGTCATAGTATATGGATATACGAATGTTTCATCAACATAAAGGTAGGTACTCCTGAGTACTATGATATTAGAAAATATTTTTTTCAAATTATTTTATTCTCAATGAAATATGAGGGTGTGACTGCTCAAAGTGGCGTTAGGATAAACATTAATGACACCTCTGCCCTCATAGGCACGAGTGCGGCATATACAGTAACGGTAATTCAGAGGTAATTGGCTATTTGAGTAATTGCCTTTAACCTCATTTCACAATAAAAAAGCTATTTTAAATAGTGATTATTATATTGTTTATGTAAATTGGAAAAAGTAATCAAAAATAATTACAGTAAATCAGATTTTTTATTACTATTATCTAAAAAATATAAGCAAAAAATGTATTGTAATAATAATGAAAGGTGATGAAAACAAATTGTTTTTGTTGTTGAAAATGTTATTTCCGTCAACCGGCTGCACCCTACGCGCAACCCTCTGAAGTCCTTGAGAGACTTGTGCGAGCTACGGAAGACGTAGCACTCACTTTTCGTGACTCAACCATGCAAACAACTAATCCAATGGTTTATATTTAATTAAACAAATTTGAATAAAAAGGGGAATTATTTCTTAAGAGACCACGAGCGCGATCATATTTGGGACGGTTTTTTGGTAAAAGAGTCGATAATTCAAAAACGGTTCGTCGTATCGATATTGATTTCAAACAAGGACAAGCTTCTAGAGGACGTTCGATTATATGTACAGGGTGGGCCGAATTGGACACTTTTAAATGGAAAGTCCTGTTTTCACACTAGATAGATGAACCTATGAACACAACAACTGAATGAAGATGATTTCGATCGTCGCCAGTCAGAGTCAGTGATGAGTGATCATTAATGTTCAATGATACAGTCAATCGCCATAATTCCCAATATTGGTCTGAACGTAATCCCTAAAAATTAAACTTTCGGGATGAAATTTTCGGTAATCCCCAAAAATAAACGTTTTAGATGAAATTTTCGGTGACCGTATTGGTGGTCCTTCTTCCTTAGATGGCAATCTTAGTTCTCAAAGACACAGTAATTCCTATGTTGAGTGGTTTTCTTAAAAATAACCATAGATATTTGGAGGATCAATTGAAATTTCACCAAAATGGACTCCTCCGCACTATGCTCTGCCATTTAGTCAATATTTGGAGAGGTCACAATGAATGGCCCCCACGATCACCAGATATCACTCATTTAGACTATTTTCTGTGAAGCCAACTTGAAAACTAGAATTTTACTTCAACCAACCTGCTTTATTGAATGAGTTACGTCAACGAATGTCGTCTAATCACCCCAGAAAGCTTCAGAAGGTGTTAAAACGTTCTTAACATAATATGTATTAATGATTGCATGGAAGTTGGAGGTATAGGCATTTCGAGCATTTACTAAGATGATGAGGTAAGTAGCTAGATTTGTTTTGGAATTGAAAATTTCCTCAGAAATGTGCTAGATTCAACCCCCATTCCCTATTCAAATTATAGGTGTTGTTGAACCCTAACGATATGTATATAGTGAACAGGTTAGCTTCCTCAGGTTAGGTTTGAGTGTAAATTCGCCACAGGAGTCCCAAGCAAAAAACCCAAAGGTCCATTTGACCTTTTGCAAAATGATTTGGCAGCAGCACTTCATTCGGCTACGTTTGGAGATTCTGATGGACACAACGAAATGTGGGAGTAACAAAATTTAGGCACAACAGAACGTGGGTTAAATAAAACAGATTGGTTGCTGGTGCAACTTCAATAAAAAAAAGGACTTTAAGGTTTTAAAGAGAAACATTCTCAATTGAAAATTGAGAATTGAGAATGTTTCTCTTTAAAACATGAATCCCTTCCAAGAGAGATTATCTTGTACGATGGAAAATAGCGACTAAATTCCAACTTTCAGTCGCAGATGATTCCACAACTGACTTTATGAACATCCTGTTCATATTTTCAATGAAATCTTTCAGTGTCTTCCGTCATCTCTCCGTATTTCGAGATAATGTTATCAAATCAACGGGATTCGGATTTTTTAAATTATCTCCGTATAGGCCGAGAACTCCTTCTGACTCTTCTGCTCCTTTTAGTGCACTCTGTGGAACTAATCACCAAACATATTTACCTTTTCTAGACCCGTAACTGTACTTTCCGGCTCCCTTTCTTTCTTTCTATGGCGAGAATTGGATCAAAATGCCATAAAATTAGTTTTAAATATTCATTAACCGACATTGGAGCGTAAGACATTGCATTTAAAGAAGAATCAAATTTTGGTTCATTGTTACCTAGTTATGATATGGAGGAAGTTAGATATACATATCATATGCTATATTATGGCAGTATGGTCTTCTCATAAGTATCAGGTTACACGCGATATCAATTCTCTTGGAAAAGCTGATATTTGTAATCAGCATCCGCAGAGTTCCACGATGAGAACTGCTAATGCTGAATCTACACCTATAAAAGGCAGAACACGAGTTCGCCAGTTAGTTGAATAAAGCTCGTCACTATATTCAGTTGTATTTTTGTAACGGTGGTACACACCACCTCGTATATTCTTTTTAAAAACTCCTTCGTATAATTATCGAGATAACACACATACATACAATCAATAGTTACGCCACTGGTTTGCACAAATTACTGCAATTAGCTACAAGTAAATCTCAATAATTCCCAGAAAATTGTAACATACGACTGACTGGTACCTGGTACTGATTTCGTGATTTGTATATAAAAATAACCATTCACCTTGATAGTCAAAAATCGTTGTTATATTCATTCTGTTGACATTCTGTATGTCGTGTTTACGTAACAAATTCCTGTAAGGATTCATACTTCATTTATTTATTCATTTAGACCTTGCGCTATACCAGGAAGTTGATCTTATCACCATCACCACTCATGATGTGAGTTACTCATGGGGTATTTTACAGTACCGGTTCAGCGTCGTCTCCAAAAATGGGTTCAAGGAGTTGGTTTTTAAAACGTGGATCGGTGCGTAAGATAAGTGAATTAATCTAATTCATATCAAAATCAATGTCAGTGGTAGAGTAAAAATGTAACCCTGACTAGAACTTCTGAGTAAAAAAGTGAGGAATAAAATGATCGCAAACAGTTTGTAACTTAGTTGTAAATTGAATCAGTCTATTTCGTTATTCTTCCGTTTCCTAAAAACAAGGCCCATATGCTCATATATCTCCTGATATACAGAATCTTTCACTTTGAGCTTCCATTAGACGTAGTATCGGAAGATCTATACGAATTGAGATTCATTGAATTATATAAAAACTTTAGGGAGAATCAAACCAAGAAAGAGAAAGTTGAATGAAACTGCCTGCATTATTTTATCGAACAACTAACTGTTTTTCAACAAACTCAGTCGAAAATGGCTACATGCATGGTTATCTTATTAGGAAAGTAATAAGAAATAACAGAATGGTGATTGACAAAAAAAAATTATTTTGGTGGAGATTCATCCATTTGGGCCACCTTGTACAAAGAATGACTTTATCAGAAAATGAAAATTGATCCATCGTTCCCCTACCTGTAGCGAGGATGATCGATGTATGTGATAAATTATTGTTATCGTGAGTATTATTATGTTACATGAGTAATCCATAAACAGTATAATGGGTTCATGCAGCTTAATGACTTTAATAGAAAGAGATGGAAGTTTTCGATAATTATCTGTTCTTTGTAGCTAGTGAATTCATCGTACATATGGCGATATTAGTATTGACAAAATTTCTAGAACAAGGACAAAATAGTTGATAGTCCCACATTCATGTGCTTATTTTTTAAGCAATATCCATTTCAGTGTCGGTAAATAGATATGTATTGGTCATTAAAGTGCTACAAGGAACACAGAGTCTTGTCACTAAAACTAAAAATGTAAAACTATAATACAAAATGAAAAAATTGTGTTCTAAAATTAAAGAAATCATCCAAAAAACTGCTTCCTGGTTTGATGTAGAACTTCCTGTAATTGCGTCCCGTTTGTCTGCATTCCTACATTATTGGAATTGAAAATTATAATAAACAATATGGATAATAGGTATTATCGATAACAAAGTTATCAAAAGTATTTTCAAAGTGATATGCAAAGTAAAATTTATTTTTTAACATGTTTCCCACATGAACTTAAAATAAGTACTGTTGTACCAGTACCAAAAATCAACAATTCTAATGATGCTATGAAATTTCGCCCTATGAATACTTTACCACCTGTGGAAAAAATATTAGAATCAGCTGCTGATCTAGATCTATCTAGGTATATCGCAAAAAACAAATTATTGGATTATCAGTCCGGATTCAGATCCAAGAATTCCTGCAAAATTGCTTAACAGTTGACCTTGTCAAGCTGGAAATTGGTAATTGATAGTGATGAATATATTGTTGTAGTCTTCCTTGACTTCAAAAGAGCTTTTGAGACTATTGACCTCACTCCCCCACCAACAAAACTTCAATACTAAGGCATGGGTCAACAGTTTCCTTTTGAATGGAAAACTGTAAAAAGGTCGATCATGTTTTTTCAGGAAATAGAAGGATCACCTCTGGAGTACCCCGGGGAGTGTACTGGGACCTATTCCATTTATTTTATGCCTAAATGCTGTGAACTATATTCCAGATTGTGAATTCCTTAATCTATTTTTCGACGATATGGTGGTGACTGCAAGTATTGTTAGCCTCGATAGAGCAATTGAAAAAAATCAATTGTACTTCAAATCATATATCACATTTTCTCAATCTTAATGAAATTAAAATCAATATTAATAAATCCAATGCCGAGATCATAAAAACACAATACAAATATATTTTATGCATTTCAGAAACTTGGTGCACTGATAGTAATATACAAATTGTCAATATTGAAAACTACACTATTGCAAATTACTACAACCGACAAATCCATAAAAATGGAGGAGTTCTAATATTCACAGAAAACTATATACAGTTCAAGAAACTGGAATATATGCACATAGAATGCTGTGTCATTAGCTTTACATTGAAAAATAAAAAATACATCCTTGTAAACATTTATAGGCCGCCTGTGAAATTAATATATTTATATATATAGACTGACAGATATTCTGTACGAGTGCTCCACCCTCTCCGAAAATGTTATACTATGTGCTGATTTGAATATCGATTATCTGAACTGTCACACTCAAAAAAATAGAAACAAAGAATTATTTTTAGATCTGATAGCTAGTTATAACATGGTGTTCAAAAACAATATGCCTACCAGAGTCTTCACTGACAAAATACAGTTCTCAGATACACTACTTCGCAACAAATATATCCCTTGACCAATTTTCGGAAAGGGTGGAACACTTCAATATAAGTGATCACCTTGGTATGGCAACTAAAATTTTATATGATGACTAAGAATTTCAAAGATATCTTTAAATGTAATTCTAACATAAATGATATGTATAGTTTATTTTTCAATACAATAATCTACGCCCTAGATCTGACATGTCCAATTATTCAAATGAAAACGAACTCGTATATAAAATCGAATTGGGCCACTAAATCAATAATCGAAGAAGGTAGGAAGTTGGCTGACTTATTTTTGCTGATGAATAATTCTAACAACGAACTACTGAATCATAACTATAAAGAAATGAAAAAAATACATAGGCGTAACATCAATCAGGCTAAATTTAAATATACCCAAGACAAAATTAACAAGTCTACCTATCCACGAGAAACGCAAAAAATAGTTTGGAAAACAGTTAATAGTAAAACTGGAAGAACTAAAAAAGAACTTCCCGTTAAAATGAACATCAACGGTGAAATAACCACTGACCCTCACATAATTTCAAATGCCTATTCCAAGCACTACTCGGTTAATGTTTCAAATATTATTGATTCCAAGTTTGGAAATAACTCAACTATTGAATGTACCAAAATGGCTAATATTCCCAACACGTTTTACTTCTCTCCAGTACATTGGCTAGAAATCGTTTCAGTGATCCGCGAACTAAAAAACAAAACTTCAGTTGGTACGGACTGCCTATCCACCAAAGTAGTGAAACGAATAAATGAGTACATTGCCGAACCATTGGCACATATAATCAACTACTCAGTAGAATCTGAAGTGTTTCCTGATATGTTGAAAATTGGAAAAATTATTGCAATTCATAAAAAAACAGGATCCACTTTCAGTTGATAATTATCGACCAATAACTATTCCTAGTGTCATCAGTAAAGTGATCGAGCGCTGCATATTTAACAAAATACATCCTTTCTTATTAAAATATAATATAATCAGCAAGTCACAAAATGGTTTCCATCCTGGCCGATCGACAGAAACTACTGCCGTCGATTTCATGGAATACGTCTACAGACGCATGGATGATGGTAAGTATGTAGGAGCATTATTTTTTTACCTCACCAAAGCGTTTGACTCGATCAACTTTCGATTCATTGAGGAAAAACTTTACTCCAAAGGCATTAGGGGCAACTTTCTCTCTTGGATTATGTCATATATGAGCTCCAGAAGGATACTGGTAGAACTGAGGGACAGCAGGTCAGATTTGTACCAACTGGGCCTAGGAGTCCCACAGGGATCAGTTCTGGGACCATTAATATTTCTCCTCTTCATAAATGATATGCCATCTCATATAAGTTCTAAATGCCTAGTCTTATTTGCCGACGATACAACTTTAGCGGAGGAAGCTGATAACCCATCTGATCTACAGATTAAACTATCAGCAATAGCAGACCAGTTTACAGCATGGTGTAGAACTAACAGATTAGTGGTGAATGGCAATAAAACAATACTTATGCAATTCTTTGGCAGAAAGACTCATATTGGTTCGATGAACGTGCGCGTTGAAAATAATATCATCGAATCTTCAGATACCACAACATTCCTAGGTATACAAATAGATCAAGAATTGAGCTGGAAAAATCACATCAACCATGTATGCAATAGACTTTCCATTTGGTACTATGCTATTCTCCAGTTGAAGAATGAACTTGATCGACCAACTCTTTTAAATGTTTTTTACGCTCTCATTCACTCTCATTTGTCGTACAATATAATTCTGTGGGGGGGCGCCTCAGAAATCAATAGAATATTTGTGGCTCAAAAAAGAGTAATGAAGCTTATATTCAACATGAAGAAATTAGACTCCTGCAGACCTTATTTTCGGGAACACCATATTTTAACAGTACCCTGTATATATATATATATATATATATATATATATATATATATATATATATATATATATATATATATATATATATATATATATATATATATAAAAAGATCCATTCAAATAGTCATAAAAATCAGTTCTCGAAACCAGTTTCCGTTCTACGATAACTTTCTACGTTATTCGAAATACCATCAGTTTTTGCTGAAAAATAATATCAAATTAAAAAACTATAATGACAAGAAGATAAAGAACATCATAGAAGCAAAATTTAAATTAAATAAAATTATCAGAAACAGATTCAAATTTAGTAAAATAGCTTATTGAAAGAACACACTGTATACAAACTAACATTGACAGGGCAATCCTTCATTTAAATAAAAAGTACCAAGAGAGTACTATATGTTCTGGAGCGCCGATTGAGTTTGGAGATACTTAAAAATAAAAAAAAAGGAGATCAGGAATAAGCGGGAAAACGGTAAAGTAAGGTGTAAGTTTTCATTTGAGCAAACAATTGTCATTAAAAAGAAAATATACTATAACATTTTCAATTTCGTGCATTACAACAAAATTTCTGAATTTATAATAAATTTCACCAATATAAAATAAAAATATTTAAAAAAAAAATTAAATAAAAATATAATATTGTTAGCACCGCAACTTTGGGGCTATTTTTACTTAATTAAAAGTGTTACAAAATTTCATCATATATCTTAATTCATAACAAATTGTATCCACAACGTGGGACTTAACAAAATACACATATAATCACACATCACCTCATTATATTATTATTATTATAACAATTGTCGCCAGCAACGTGAGGCAATTTGGAAAGGGCAAAAACAGAGTGAAAAAAGTGTAGAAAAAGTAGATTGAAAGGCAAGAGTGAGAAATTTGAATAGTTGAGAGTGTGAGAAGTATTTGAAGTTAAAAAAAATGGATTTGAGAGATGGAAAAAGAACAGGTGTGAGTGAAGGACAGGAAGAGAGGCAGGATAATGGAGATCATGGAGAGAATAGTGGAATGTAAGAGGGTGACAGACAAGGTAGGAATGGTAATGAACAAATGTTAGAAGGCCAGATACAAATGCTTATGCAATTCATTTCGAACAACATGGAAAGTATGAAAGAGGACATGAAAGAAAAAATGGATAGTATGAAAGAAGATGTCAAAGGGAATATAGAGAGTGTAAAAGGGAATATAGAAAGTGTGAAACAAAACATAGAGAATGTTAGAGAGAATATGCAGGAGAACATGGAGAGGTTGGAAATAAGGGTGCATGACACATTAGAAGAAAATAAAAAGGAAATTTTGAATATGTACAAAGAATTTGAAATTAAGATTGAACAGAAAAATAACAAATTTTACGAGAATACAGTTAAAAAAATATCAGATATTAGTGAATCATTAGCTAATAATAATAAACAAATACAAGAAATTAGATCAGAGTTAGGAAAAACCAGTCAAGAAATGATAGGGGAGGTATTAAAAGTGAATACGAAGGTAGACATGAACCAGATAGAATCAAATAGTAAAATAGAGAACAATAAAGAGCAACATCAAAATCAAATTAAGAACTTAGAAACTAAAATCTTAGAACTAAAAAAAATAAGAGTTAACAGTAATATAGAAGGTAGAATAATCAATATATGTCCAAATATTCAATCAAACAACAAGTTCGAAGGAAACATAAAAAAACTTCACCCTATTACCTTTGTTAAGATAATGAAAAATAAAACAAAAAATCTTTCAAACATAGAAGAACTAAAAGATATAATCAGACATTTACTCAATCAATCTTGCATATGGTTTAATAGTCAAGAGAAAAATATAAAGAGTTTTAACGATTTTGAGACTTTATTTATTAGATATTATTGGGGGGGAAATGCACAATTAATGGTAAGAGATAAACTACAGTTTGGTAGGTTTGACGAGAGTAGGAGCCTTAACTATAATAATTATGCCATACAGTTATATGCTATAGCACAATATTTAAACCCCACAATGAGAGAAGAGGAAATAGTAGAAAACATAAGCAGGCATTTCAAACAGGAGATATTTGAAGTAATCAACATGCATGAAATAAAAAATATGGACAGATTAAGCGAGTATTTATTACGATTAGAAAGAACACTATCATACAGAAGCAGGGACGACAAACAAACAAACAGAATAACAAACGCATACAGACATAATCAAAACAATTCACCAAGAAACAATTACAATAATAATAACTATAATAACAATAACAACAGAAACACAAACATGAGATATGATAACAATAGATACCCAGACTACCAAAACCAACACACACATAACTACAGAGTACCACAAAATAACAACACAAGCCAGAACACACGAAATAATTATTATCAACCTAGACAACAGAACAATTATAACAATTCTTACAGGCAAAATGACTATAATTACACAAGGGGAAACTATAGATCACAAAATGAAAATAATTATTACAATAGAAATCAAAATGAGACACAAAATAATGCAAACAGACAAGAACGAATACAGTACAATGGCCACACAAGACGAAATTCATTGGAAAATAATAATATAACTAGACACGTACATTATCAAAGAAGAACGAACAGTTTAGATAGAGATAGACAGACAGAAAGAGTACAACAGATTACACATACACATGAACCACAACCATCTACTTCTTTTGAACAGGCAAATTTTTAATAGAAACATATGAAAGGCTGGATAGACACAACTATGAAAACCCAATCGAATTTATAAAACTAGATACAATAGAGGAAGAACAATTAACAGGTTTAATAATTTTAAAATGCAAAATAGAGGAAAAACAAATAGATATACTAATTGATACAGGCTCTGAAGCTTCACTTTTAAAAGAAAAAACTATTGAAAATTTGGAAATACATAAAAATATAGTAAAAATGCCAAAAACTACTTTAATGGGAGTAAATGGGAAAAAACTGGCTGAAACAAATCAATTTATAAATATTAATATAGAATTTACTAAAAGAAAAATCAATTTACAACTATTAATAGTAAAAGACATGGAATATGATATAATTATAGGTACTGATCAACTAGAAAAACTAAAAGCTAAGATTAACTATGAAAAGAAAAGTATAGAATTGGATGGAATATGGATTGAATTTAAAGATGAAGATCAAGAAAATATAATTAAAAAAATGTTAAGTGTGAGAAGGATGAATGAAAATTGTGAAAATGAGAATAAAAATAATGATAATGAATATAATAAATATAAATGTAATAAAAAATATAAAGGTTATGTAGAAGAAATATTAAAAAAGTATAAAAGTTTAACAATGAATTAATCAAGAGTAGCTAGAGAATATGTCCATAGAATAGAGGTAAAAGAAACTGATAAATTCAAATCCAAAAACTATCCTATTCCATATAAGTACAGAGATCAAGTTAGACAGGAGATAAATAATATGTTGAATAATAAGATAATTGAAAAAAGTACCAGTAATTATATCAATCCAATTGTTGTAGTAGTTAAAAAGAACGGAGAATTAAGATTATGTTTAGATGCCAGAGAATTAAATAAAATAACTATACCGCAAAATGAGTCACCTTTAAATATTGGAACCATTTTTGGCAAAATTACAAATACAAAATGTTTTTCCAAAATAGATCTTAAACACAGTTTTTGGTTGATTCCTCTACATGAAAATTCAAGAAACTATACAGGATTTTGTATCGAAGGGGTAGTTTATAGGTTTTGTGTTGTTCCATATGGTTTGCAATCTGCTCGTCCAGCATTAGAAAGAGCACTACACAAAATACTAGACAAATATGAAGACTTTGCACTACACTACATTGACGATATACTAATTTATTCACAAGACGAAAACATTCACAAAGAGCACTTAAACAGAATTTTACAATTATTAGATGAGGCAGGTCTGAAAATAAATTTAGAGAAATGTCAATTTTTTCAAAAGGAAGTTAACTATTTAGGATACAAACTCAACGACAAAGGACTAGAAATGGACCCTGAACGAATACGAACTATCCAAGAATACGCTAGACCACATAATCTCAAAACTTTAAGGGGATTTTTAGGAATACTCAACTATTTCAAAAGACTGATACCTGATCTAAGTAACAAAGAAGTACCACTGATTGAGTTATTGAAGAAAAATGTTAAGTGGAAATGGGGAAAAGAACAGGAACAAGCTTTTACAGACTTAAAACAAATATTTTCAAATAATTTAAAAGTATATCACCCGGACTACAATTTACCTTTCACTTTAAGAACTGATGCGAGTATGCTTCGATTTGCAGGATTGTTAGTGCAAAATCAAGGGGGAAAAGAAGTTCCAATATCTTTTGTTTCTCGAATAACTAAAAAGTACGAACGTAACTATAGTGTTACAGAATTAGAGTTAGCTAGCATATTTTGTATTACTAAATTGAGATTCTATTTGTTAGGCTTGAAATTTTACATTGAAACAGATCATGAAGCTCTTATGTCAATAGTAAACTGCAGACTTGCTAACAATAGAATTCAAAGATGGGCTCTGTTACTCCAAGAATACACTTTTGAGATACGACATATACCTGGAAAACAAAATAAAAACAAACACATATTTATTATCACTGATCATTTTTCGAAATACATTAAATTGTATCCAACTAAAAAAAACAATTTTAAAATATTTTATCAAAATTCATAGTAGAAATAGGGAAACCAGAGCAGGTTATCCTAGACAATGCCACATACTTTAACAATGACAAAATGAGAAAATTTGCACAAAAGACAGACATAAGACTTAACTTTACAAGCATTAGACACCCAGCATCAAACCCGTCAGAAAGGTACATACGAGAAATAATAAAATACTTGAGAATCATAACACAGGAAAATCACCGAACATGGGACGAAAAACTATTAAAAGCAGAGCGATATTTAAATGAAGTGCCAAACACAATAACTGAAGAATGCCCAAAGTATATCATGACTGGAAGAATGCCTGAGAGAGATTGGTTAAGTAGTGAGAGAGATTTGAATGAAATAATGGAAAAAGTAAATAAAAGAATTATAAAAAATGCAAATAGATATATTAGCAAAGAAAATAAGCGTAGAAATAAAAAGGTGATATTTAAAAAAGGAGAATTAGTAATTGTTAAGTCATTAAGAGTTCCAAGTGATAAAAAAAATATATGTACCAAGTTATTACTTCCATTTGAAGGTCCGTCTGAAATAGATAATGAAGAACCTATAAACAGTTATAAGTTAATAAATCCAATAGATAGAAGTGTGAGAGGAATATTTAATATTGAAAGTATATACAAATATAGAACCTAATAAAAAAAAATAATAATAATTAATAAGACAATAACTGATTATGACGATTCCTTGATAAAGATCCTGTCTTCTGAGAAAGAAGATATCCTCAATAACCAGCACCTAAAAAAGAAAAGAAAATAAATATAAAAAAAATAATAATAATATTAATAATAAAATATTAGTAGGTTAAATTGTAAATATGTAAATAAAAAAAAATAGGAAATTTTATATTTGAATTTTGATATAAAAATATCAAAATATCAAACATAAAAATTTGGGGGAATTTGTTATGATAAGTATCTAATATTAATAAATAGTGAATAAAGAATATTAGAATTTAGTCAAGAAATGTTGTTGTAAATAAGAAGTTATAAATAAATAAAAAAAAATACATTATTATTATTATTATGAAAATCAGAAAAGTCAGATGACTTACCTGAACTTTACAGCGATCCATCTATACCATCTCATCCACAGATTATAAAAAGATCCATTCAAATAGTCATAAAAATCAGTTCTCGAAACCAGTTTCCGTTCTACGATAACTTTCTACGTTGTTCGAAATACCATCAGTAACCAGCCTGTTTTTGCTGAAAAATAATATCAAATTAAAAAACTATAATGACAAGAAGATAAAGAACATCATAGAAGCAAAATTTAAATTAAATAAAATTATCAGAAACAGATTCAAATTTAGTAAAATAGCTTATTGAAAGAACACACTGTATACAAACTAACATTGACAGGGCAATCCTTCATTTAAATAAAAAGTACCAAGAGAGTACTATATGTTCTGGAGCGCCGATTGAGTTTGGAGATACTGAAAAATAAAAAAAAAAGAGATCAGGAATAAGCGGGAAAACGGTAAAGTAAGGTGTAAGTTTTCATTTGAGCAAACAATTGTCATTAAAAAGAAAATATACTATAACATTTTCAATTTCTTGCATTACAACAAAATTTCTGAATTTATAATAAATTTCACCAATATAAAATAAAAATATTAAAAAAAAAAATATATATAATATTGTTAGCACCGCAACTTTGGGGCTATTTTTACTTCATTAAAAGTGTTACAAAATTTCATCATATATCTTAATTCATAACAAATTGTATCCACAACGTGGGACTTAACAAAACACATATATAATCACACATCACCTCATTATATTATTATTATTATAACAATATATATATATATATATATATATATATATATATATATATATATATATATATATATATATATATATATATATAAATGCACATATGTGATTCACTATTGTTGAACCTCCGAACATTATACTTGGATATATTGTAAATTCATCTGTATAGTTCTATCATTTGTATAGTTCTGTCTGACCATTGTGACCTATCCTATATCATGTATTTGATCATAAAGGACGAATAAATATTCTATTCTATAATCAGATTGACAAAAATGTAATAAATTCAAATTTTAACAGTGAAACTATTGAATTTGGGATTCACTGTTGATAGCACACTTATCTCAAAACATTTTCAGTTTAAGTACGATAAAATATTGAGGAAACTATTTTTCTCCACAGGAATTAGCAGAAACCTGACTCTTCCAACTACAATAACCGTTTATAAAACTATAATACAACCACACTTTGATAACTGTGCCAGTGTTCTTGCATTGCCTTATGGAAATGGTATTGCAGCCCTGCAAAAACTGCAAAATAGAGGAATGCGCGTTATTTTGCGATGCAATGGGTATAATACCCCTATTATATCAAAGCTTCAACTTTGAATTGGATTTGTGTTAAAAATAGATTGTTTCATTTCTCGATGATTTTGATCTATATAAGATTGTATCTTGTGAGGCCTCTCCTTATTTCGACGAATACAGAAGTAACAATAATTTTCACGTCCAATGAACAACTTGTGATCGCAGTACAAATTCATTATTTCATAGAGGCTTTTAGAGTGTAATCACTTTCTTGTTGAAATCAAACAATCCCGCTCACTCAATGTTCAAACACCAAGTATCAAATATTAAAACGAATTATATATGAAATATAAGAAATCAATATTTGGGTTTACATTAAGCTATTATCGTGATATTTGGATGAATTATTTATTGTGATATTTATACATATCTATTCATAATGATAGATCGACAGTTAGTGAAACTTATTATTTAGAATAAGAAATCGTGAAAATCCAAGTTAAAAATTAGTTTAATTTACTACATAATGTTGATGTTCATTGATAATGTTACTCATACATATTATATTTTTTTTACTCTGTAATTGTATTGTAACATATATAATGTGTGTATATTAGGTTTGCCTATTTGAATAAATGAGAACAAATAGTATTTTTACCACACAAGTATTTTCTCTCCTAGTGGCACATTTCGATAGCCAAGGTCTTCATCAGTAGGAATACCATTTATTTGAATACATACTATTTATTTTTCTTTGGTGTTTTCGCATCGACTGCTATGGTCATTAGCCATGTGTTCTGGATAGGCCTTGTTACTAACTCCATACGCCACCAGCATACAACAACAGTGAATCGGGGAGGATTATTCCCAGCCGACACGAGCCCCAATCATTCAGATTTTCACATCTGAAAATGAAAAAAGCCCGCCCAGGCTGGGAACCGAACCTGGAACCACTCGGATACCAGGCGGGCGCTCAACCACTGCGCTAATCCCCGCCCTAAAAATACAGATCATTATTCTCATTATTATGTATGCATAATATAACTTTAGTAATCTACATTCTAAAATATATTATAGAAAACACCTTTCTCAGTATACCTAATGACACTATCGTTATGTTTCAAAAAATTCATTCAGGTATAAAAAACTTTTTCAAGTAAAAATATTTTTATTCTCTTTCTGAAAATCTTAGAAGTTGGAGAAGATTTGATTTTTATATTTAATTAAGCACAATGAGGTGGTTTTTTTAATGTATTTATTTGTACCTTTGCTCATCCTAATAATTAAGCCTCAATTTATTTTTCTTTGTGAATATGAAGCACGAAATTTTGAAAATTTGTATTCTGGTCACAGTCAGTTTTCTTCAATATTCTCTGTTATATTATATCAAATTCTTATGAATCTTTTTGCAGTAGACGAAGTGGATAGGAACATGTCAGATCACATTTCTTTCTTCCAGTGCAGAATAGCAAACCTTTTTTCAGCAAGCTTGGAGCATATGTATTGAGTCTATTTCTCTATCAATGAGAAAAGCATAAAAACTGTTTTGTTTACATTCATGATCATATAATTCACACAAATTGTGATAAGTCATTGATGAAGATAATGACGAGTAGAAGCCCAAGAATCGAACCTTGCCCTACCTTAACATTCAATTCTATTTCCTCGGTTTCTGAACCCATGTTCACTAAGATTCGCCTATTTTGCAGATATGAAACAATCCATTCTAGCGGCTTCCCTCTTATACCCAATTAATTTAATTTCTCTTCAAAGAATTTTGAATTGACAGTATCTAAAGCAGCAACTAACTCGAGAAATATATTTAAATAAAAACACCAGCAAAAACTAAAAACAGTGAAGAATTATTTTATAGAATAATCTGTTTTCATTCATTCTATAGTAATGGTATAGTCTTGCCAGACGAAAAACAAAATAACGAGATGCTCGTTATTTTTCTGATTCCCATAGTGTATAGGTCTTTATTCAGTAGAGGAACCTAATTTACAAACACAATTACTTAGACAATAATAAAAATTCACATATACAATAAACATACAAGTAAAGAAAGATAAGATGAGAAAAGTATAAAATGCTGTAGAGTAACTTGGAATTCATAGCTAGTACTATAGTATATTTCATTATGAGTTCAGAAAATAGGCTTTTTCCGTGCGTGCGAGACATGTTCCCGTGGGGGGCGAAGCCGAACACAGCGGAGGTGCATATTCTTGAAAGCTAGGGAGTAGAACAACCGAGAGATTGGGGGCGTGGTTCTACTGACAATTGATAAGTGGTATTCTCGAATGTCTTGCTATCGGATAGTAAGAGTAAGATGCTTCTACTGGGTAGTTTGAGGGGATTACCCGGGAAAGACCGATAATGTGATATTTTAGGACCCTTAACCTTACTCTTCTGTGTTTCGTGTTTTTTATCATAATATATATTATATATCAATCTATCTTGAAATCTATCTTGAAATATCTTTTGTTTAAAGAGAAAGTAACCGGTGTATATCTTATAACATACCGCGATATAGCTCGGATTAAAGTATATCGACTAAGTTTCATAATAATGGATAACTATCTTCAAAGAATGTTATGGTGGGAAGGAATTATGGCAGATGTTGACGATGCTGAGGAATTTTATAACATAAGGCGAGAAGTACTTCCAAGGACAGACCCTTTTGATCTGTCTGATGAAAAATTTCTAAAGTTATTTCGACTCACAAAACTTATGTGTGAGAATATTATAAATATGGTCAGGGCTTACATCCACGAACCCACGAGATCATCAGCATCAACAGTCGAAACCAAGGTAACTGAATTAAATTTTTTTGTATTTATGATGGAGTTTTAACACTTAGGGTGGATTTAGTCAACTTTAGCATAAGCATTATCATAATCATAACCTAACATTGTTGTATAAATGGCACCATTTGATATAACAGATTCAACTTTCGCTTTTGACATATATTTAAGCACAATTTTAAAATGATGTTGACTAAATGCACCTTTAAATTGTAGTTAAAGATCCCTTTAAGCATAAATATTAATAGGTTTTAGCAGCTGTACGCTTCTTTGGATATGGAAGTTATCAAGAAATCACTGGTTCTAATCATAATTTCCATTTGTTTAGGTGTAATTGGATTACACTTCACTTTTCTGTTGTCATACTCCATTATAATCGTTGTATTACATTCACTGAAATGAAATTATAATATGATATTATAATTTCATTTCAGTGATTACATTTTAAACATAAACAATAAACAACTACAAACAGGATGACAATTATGACATGACAGATTTGTCTGTCAAAACAGTCGTATTAATGATTGGTCAAGAAATTTGGCAATACTGCGTGCTGGCTCTCTTATTTCATGCTCCTTCCTTCATGCTCGATCATGCTCGATACAAGACAGAAGAATGATTTTTCAATTCCATTCGGAAAATTTAAAATAACTCACCAATCTCCCAGTCATATGGCTCCCAGAATATATAATGCTCTGCCTTCAAATGTAAAAAACTGCTATACGAAAGAATTATTCAAACGTAAGCTGAAATCATTTTTAACGGAACAAAGTTTTTATAGACTGGATGAATTCTTGTCATAGGAATCTGCGGTAAAATCAGGAATTTTTAGCATTATTTCATCTTATTTTTTATTGTACGTGTTTAGGTATATCTACATTTTAAATGTAAGCAGCTGACTTTTTCCATACGGTTTGTATCTGTCTTAAGGAAATAAATGATTATTATTATTATTATTATTATTATTATTATTATTATTATTATTATTATTATTATTATTATTATTATTATTATTATTATTATTATTATTATTATTATTATTATTATTATTATTATTATTATTATTATTATTATTATTATTATTATTATTATTATTATTATTATTATTATTATTATTATTATTATTATTATTATTATTATTATTATTATTATTATTATTATTATTATTATTATTATCGAGAATACGGAATTATAATTGTAGGGAGCAGCAATCGAGTAGAATTGAGGAACGATCCCCGGTGAACGTTCTATTCTCTTGCCGTCAAGAATTGATACCCTAAGTCGTGCAAGCACGGAAAAAGCATTTATGAGTAATGAACGATATTTTTCATTATATCTACCTGAAAACCACAGATTATTAAGAAACATTCATTTTTAATGATGATGGAACAAAAACATGTTTTATTAATTGAAAAATTTATGGTACAAAATTATCCAGAAATTGCCACAAAACAAGCGTTATTTACCGTGTTGGTAAGGAAATATTCAAACAATTTGCGATTTCTAGAGAACTGTCAACAACATATTATTTAATTTTGACATAGGCATATTGTAATAGGCAGCTATAATGACACCAGCGCACGGATAAACCCCTTTTTCAGTATGCTAAATAAGCATGTAAATATAGTGTTTTCAGATAGGTATAATGAAAATATAATTATATACACATAAATTAAACCTGAACAATTATTAATAAAACCTTCACAATCAACTCCTCATGTGTTTCAAAAAATTCAATTTGAAATGCTTAATTCTCATACAATTTGTTGTATTCATTCAATTCCTCAGAGAATAAACTATTCATGTCCAATGCTAGATTTGTTCTTTGAACGAAAAAGCTTGGGTGTTCACAAATTCAAACCTGTTTCTAACATTCTTTCCGTCATCCCGACGATGCTCTCGAAACATATAATTTTTCTGTTTGTGGGGTCTCCAAGGTGAAAAAAAGAGGTGATCGTTTCTTCATGAATGTTCATAAGTGAGTTGAAGGTTTTGAAAAAATATCAAAATTTGTTATTTAAAATTGCGAGTTTGCGAAAGCAAATGACACTTGATTATATTCATAACTTCATATGCCTATAATCGAATGGTAGTTTCCAATGTTTATTTTCATAATGACATAATTATCATGAATTTTTTTATTGTAGTAGTTCCGCACATAAACAATCGTGATTGTGAAAGTAAATAGAAGTGATAATGCAGTTCTCAATATAAAAGGTTGACAAACTGAGTCCTCGCGAGGCGTTACACCTTTATTATTGACGATAAATACATAGAATCAGATTTTCAACATTATTCTGTATCGAAATGGCGATGTTGGAACATATTTCCAATTACACAGAATGTTTCATGAAAGCAGCGCGAAAAATTGAACCTGGCTTTGTAGGCCAGTAACTTTAAACATCACAGCATGCGTCAAATATGGTAGTCCTGATTTTTGCAGACTTGTTTATGATGGTGGCCCAATGAATAATCCAAGTTTGTGACCTCGAGCGCCGAACGCAACTTCGTCAAAAATTAAAAAACTGCGAAAAATCGTAATTTTTTTCACATTTTGGCGTTTATAACCCTAAAGGAAAAGTTTTTGAAAAAACTTTTAATGGGACGTTTTTAAAGTAGACTAAATTTGCTACAGTATGATACTAGAACTGTCTTCGTAGACCCAATAGTTTCCTTTCCAAGTTTATATATTTTTTTCGAATTTCACATTTTTTTTTCAATACTGTTGTTCTGAATTAATTTTGACCCTGATTATACTATCGAAGTTCTCTACTTCTATGATGGTATGTTGAAAAAAAAATAAGAAGTGTGAACGATGATGTTTAAGCTAAGCTACGAATAATTAAGTAAAGAAGATAAGTACAACCAAAGTTAATAAGTTTATTTGTTAGGAAATTGAGTAATATTGAAAATCTAAAAATTAAATTAATTTAGCTCTCTTGGAAGGTCCCGGTTGAGGTTCGTCCGTATCTGGATCGACGTATTGGGATGGTGATGAATCTTCGACGTCTTGTGCCCACAAGTCATCCTCCATTTCGACATCGGCCCCGCTGCAATGCCTGCAGACTGATGAGCATTTTAATCCTGCAGCTGCACGCATTCCCTCAACCCTTCTTGCAGACGCAAGAAATCATCCGCAAGACGTGTTGTAGGCATCCATCTCTGATCATCATTTTGGGATTGAGGCCTTGTGGAGTGGATATCGACCCCCAGGAGAGAGGGTTCAGTGTGACTCCCAACCACGCCTGTACCTCTTAAGAAGATTGTACATGAGAATAGAAAATAATCTGTATTACTGATGCAAGGACAAATTTTTACCTGATGGTATGTCCGCAAGGAGTGAAATCGAGTAGTCTCGTGTAGAAGGTAACCTGGCTAAATTCGTCGCAGCCCTGGCAAATAGTTGGTATCGCAGCTCGTCAAGGTTATGGGTGTTGGGGTTGCCTTCGTATAGAGCACTTATGAATCGCTCTCCTGCTGCTGCTATCTCGTCAGGTGTAGAATTGGTGTCGAGAAAAATCACAGCTTGCTTTTAAACTTCCGGATTTTTTTCGACTATGAACATCATTTGCTTCTTCCCTAAGCCAAAGAAGCAGGATGTCGAGTCACAACCACTAAAGGCATAGATGAAGAGAAAAAGCTCTGGTTTCAAAGAGGATTTTGAAGAAGCGATGCTGGAATACATGACATCTGATGCTTTGCTTCTTCCACATTTATTGTAAAAAAATTCACGTTGGTTTGGATTCGCAGTTAGGATGATCAGCAAGTCAATATCCACAGCAACGGCTACCACTGTCCACTATAGCATAGGTGGAGGCAGCAGTTACAGCTGTAGTCATGAAGGGCCTATCAGCCTGCTTGTAGTACTTGAATGTTGTGATTTCCCATTTTTGTTGTCAGCAGCTTTATGAAACGAATCTTGTTTTTGTCATTTGACAAAAATTTCTGTTGAGGAATGTGCCATGGTTTTCTCATCAACGATTATCTCTCGCGATGAGTGACTTGGCTCTTCGAAGACGCTCAGAGTTCTTTATGTTTTTCTGTACGGCATCTACGGGGTAACCATTGAAAACTACTGCCACGTTTGAGCCAAGGTGAGCAGTAATTTACACTGTCAGTCAAACCACGTCTTCGGGTGAGCCCTCCATAGCTTTTCATAGATTTCATCAGTACTTGCTCAATGGTCATAACTAACCATATACCCAACCAAAATTTGTTAGGTTATGCTAGCGTTGTTCGAGTGAAGTCTAAAATATTGCAAAAAATTGCAAAATTCCAAAAAAATAACTACAAATAAACTTTGAAAGGCGTAATCTCGGAAACTGTTGGGTCTACAGAAACAATTCTATTATCATATTGTAGCAAATTTAGTCTACTTTAAAAACATCCGAATAAAGTTTTTTTTCAAAAACTAGTCCTTTAGGGTTATAATCAATGACATATTGCGGATAGACTCCGTTATTTACATCAATAGCTGCGGTCAACAGAGCCACATTCTAAGCACATTTTTTACTGCCGCTTATTTCGCGGCAATTATCTGCTTATGTACATTGCATTTGAGCAGATAATTCAGCAGAAACTTAGCTTTGCCGAATTTTGGGTTGATTGGCAACTATTTTCCGCGAAACAAGCTGCAATAAAAATTGTGCTTAGATTGTGATCGCAGCTCGAAATGTAAGTAACGAAGTCTATCCGTAATATGTCATTGGTTATAATCGCCAAAATTTGAAAAATGAACGATTTTTTCGATTTTTGACAAAGTTGCGTTCGGCGCTCGAGGTCACAAACTTGGATTATTCATCAGGCCAACATCATAAACAAGTCTGCAAAAAATCATATCTACCGGATTTGACGCATACTACCCCAATCTTTCATGCGGCAAAGTTGCTGGATTATTGAATGTGCTTTCCATTTAGTTTCATTTCCGTTATCGGACGCAGCGTTACCGAGTTATACGCATTTTTTTTAAAACCATCGAAAAATACGGGTCCGAAGTGAATTCAGCACAATTTCTACGTTTTCTTTTTTTTTGGTCCTCACGAAAAGGGAAATCCTGTAAAATTTAAGGATAGAGAGAAATTGGGTAGGAATTGGTGTTCATCTTGAATTTTTTCAGGCTGCATGCCCCAGGGAACACCTCCCTAGGCAATGAGTTCGGAAGCTTTGCCGTTCGTTGGAAGAACGAGACCTGGAAAAGAGATGTTCGACATGTCTCCAAAGTGACGACAGAGGGATGTGAAGAGTGACCTCGACGCGTCAGTCTCGATGGGACCGTTAACGGTGGAACGCTTGATGATATTTCAGAAGAGCATCGTCCATGAAAATATCTGTTAAACAAAGGCAGATCGTCAACCTCTCTTCGGTGTTCCAGAGAAGTGAATGAGCTTGTAACCTCAGCATCACCTACTTTTTTGGACAGAATCTAAATGTTTCAGTTTGTGTTTAGGGATCTGTGCCTTATAAATCATAATCAACTGGCGAGAAGTGAAATAGCTCTTGGCACGAAACAGAACACCAAGTTTTTCAGAGGCACATGTTTGCAATGTACCTCACATGGTTTTCCTGCTGTTGGTAACACCGAGAAACGAAATGGAGGACTTCATTGGTATGGAGACATAATTACGTTGGCCACTATGATATCGGCCTTTCTATCAAAATCTTTTGGTTTCAAACTCTCTTTGCGTTGGCGTGAAAAATTAGTCTTAGAGTGAAGGCAAACACCACTTTTGAATCTAAATCAAGAATGGAGCTCACTAAGACAGAGTTTATCGATTTTATAGGTAATAGTAAGTGTTAGCAGCTAAGAAAAAAGACCTCTAAGAAAAAAGACCCATATCGATCCCCAGCAAGGGTATCCAGTGACTTGGAATCGGACAGATAATATGACAGCTAATCTCCGAGTACGCATTATGTCTAGAAGATTTTCGAATTCTAAAAGATATTTTTGCAAGAATTTATCAGAATTTGACAATTATCTGAACATCAACCGAAGCATTTGAATAGAGTTTCTAGCAGAAGGTTTGTCAGAGTTTGACAAACTTCTCAGTGCACAGAATGGATCTGGAAAAATAAGAAAATACCACCTAAGGCCAGAGTTTGGCGAGACATGTATAATCGTCAGAGTTCAAACAAAAATACTTTATTGTTCAAGTAACAATCCTCATGGACAAAGTTAAAAACGTAAATTGTATAAGGTCATAAAAATTAAAAAATATGAAATATAATGAACAATTATTATAAAATTTAAAATGTATGTACATAAATAAATTAAATATTATAGATAAGAAAACAACGGAAATACACAAATGGTAATCGATAAAATTTATCATTTTTATATTCGTTTGTGTCATAGTTGACGAGTATTAATGGAAAGCATATCCAATAATAGATAAGACATTTCAACTGCGTTCATGAAACAAAATGTTGGCGGAAAAAAATTACAAATAATATTGAATGAAGCTGTTCATGCAATTTACTTTAATGTTTATCAGTGACGGTACTACGCTCCGCAGGGAAATAGGTAGCCAACCCTGTATCCAGAGTACATAAAATTTTACGGTTATTAATATTGCCAGTTGATAGCATAAGTGCGAAGAAAATTACAAACGACATGCTGATTTCCTGGTTGAAATGATTTTGTTATTTTTAGATGTGATAGCGTCTACAAGGTTACACAATAAAAGTCATTGTGAAGATATGGCTCAAATTCCTTGTGATTCGTTAATGATATAATTGGTCAATTCGAAATTAGATCTGCTCTTATGAATTTAAATTTCGGATTGTTCCAGATAGCTGATTTTCTTGGACGATAATTAATTGGCACAAATTAGCTCATAACAATATACGCAGTTTTGCGAAAAAAATGAGTTCAAAATCTACTGCGAAAAATTGGATTTCTTATTCGATTGTTTCGTACTTACTAACCATCTATAGTTAGGTATCTTCGTTAAATCAGATATATATCACTCTCAATAATCAGCTGGTAATGATGACTCATTTCTTACCAAACTCAAAGTAAATATCAATAATGAAATTATTTTGGTCAATACAATATACCGATCTCCAACTACTTGCATAGCTGAATCAATTCAATATTTAATTAAACTCGTATCTTAAATCAAACAAAGCATGAACTTCAAGTATAATTTAATTGTGGGCGATATCAATATTGATATTCTCGATAAATCCGACACTATAAATGATTATCCTAACATCATGGGTTAGTACGGATTCCTACCTGGTACCCAATTTTTGAATTGCCGGAATTGATTCTCAAGATTCTCAAGAGAAATATGACGTCATTTTATAGATACCTACCTACCTATTGCTCGAAATTGAGAGAAAATGACGTCACATTTCTCTAGAGAATCAATTCCGACAATTCAAAAATTGGGCCCCTGTAGTTCCATGTTGTTGACCTTGATCTTGGATGAAAGGTGCTAAAATCAGTTTTTTTTTTAATATGACACCTCAACGGTTGATCCTACGATATGCATACCGTGTCTCTCCCAGTTCTTAGAAATGAACTACATGAATTACTCTCACCCTCAACAACCTTTCAATGATTACACATCCAAACACCACACCTTAATTGAAATCACAGCCACATCCATTAGGTTGAAATTATCATAATTCATTTATCTTGTTTTTTTTTATTATTCATTGTAGGTACATTGAGATAAAATACATGAAATTATTAGTAGTTATAGCTTATAGTATATAAATAATTAATCCATAGCTTAAGTTGAATGGAAATATGTAATTAGGTTAATCCCTGTATGTTTTCGAGAAATAAATAAATAAATAAATAAAAATGTACCATACAAACTTGAAGAGAATGAAATTTTACACATTCATTTTGTATAGCAGCGTAAAGATGAAAATTTGCTTTCAAAATCGTCAGATTAGTTCTTTTCTTGGTAAATTTCGAAAGAACAAATAACATTATTTTTTTCTGCTTTTCTTCACCAAGGAAGATTTGAAAAAGCTGCTATTACAGTTAAGCAGGCCCAGAAAGATGCAGATGTTTTGATTATCAAGACAGCAATTTCCCTCTACTCCAACATTCGGTGGTGTCAGTTTTCGTCATTGAGAGAGAGAGAGAGAGTCTTTATTAGTTCCTTGTAAGTAGGTACAAAAACCCTTATGGGTGTAGAACATGTAATTTTTTATACAATAAAAAACAGTAATATTTATATACAGGTAAAAAAATATACAACATTTACATGCCATAGTTCCTAAAATAAGTATACATAGTAAAATACATAAATATATTGTTGCATATTCATTAAATTGTAAGCCACCTGGAAACATGTTTAAAAACAGAAGAAATACAAAACACAGAGTAAAAACACAATACATTATAGAAAGTACAATATAAAAACCAACTAATTTAAATATCTAAATAGAGTATCTATATGATGCAAAAATTAAAGCACATCGTCGAAAAACTCATGCAGCGAGTAGTATGCTTTGGAGAGAAGTAATTTTTTCAATTTGATCTTCATGATTTGCAAGACAGGATTCGAAGAGATTCAGGTATCTTGTTATAGATTGAAATCAATGAGAAAGGTATATTTCTTTGTAGATAAGTTGATAAGTTGGTGAGTATGTCGATTTTCTAGTTTTGTTGACATACGTGAAAAAAATTGTTGAAATAAAAAATGTGTGAAATTTTAATTTCTTTAAGATTTTCGTTTTTTGTCGTAGGATCAACCGTTGAGGTAATATACCAAAAAAACAGATTTTAGCAACTTTCATTCAAGATAGCGGCCCGAGCGACTACTCATCAAGGTCACAAACTTGGATTTTTCATCAGAGTTCAAACCCAAACGACATATTCCAAAATTGTAACTACACAACCTTTTGTAGGGCAAAGGTCTTTTTTTATTCCTACTGATGGGATTACTTGTCTCGATCACATATTTGTAAACAGTAAACTGAAGATGACAGATCACCACACAGTAATACTTCATATAACTCTCGAATACAAAAAAAATCACTTTGAAATACGTCGATGTTAGAGGAAAATGTTTAAAACTCTTTCAGTCCTATTTGAGTAACCGAAAACAATTTGTCAAACTAAAGGATACGACAAGTGAATATAAAATCATAGAGTATGGTGCACTTCGAAGCTCAGTTTTGGGACCCATATCCTTCATATTATACATCAATGGACTATTTTCCATCGATAGTAAGGGTAAATTTATTAGTTTTGCAGATGACACGGCAATAACATACCAGAGGAAAACTACAGTAGCGGTAGATCTGGTTGTGATATAAGATTGGTTTGACTCCAGATGACTGTCCATAAATTTCAGTAAAACCCATTTCTAACCATTTCTCAGCGGTGAATCAACGTTACCCACATACTCCAAACTCACAATACAACATTTTTCAATCTCTGCTGAAACGAACCCAAAATACATTAGTATTATATTGGCAACCCATCTCAAATACACCCTTATTAAAACTTTTCGTACTGTATAAGTTCAGACAACTCAAAAACATACTCGATCTCAAACAGAATAAAATTATTTATTCCAGCTTGGTGGAAAGCCATATCGCGTATGGAATATTGGAGGCTCTTTTTGAATCTTCGGGGATACGTCGTATCTTACTGTATTTGAATTTAGAACAATAAACGTTATTATTATTATTTTAATTTCCAAATATCATTAACTTTCTGTCGTTTTTCATTTGGACGTGAAAAAACGTTTCTTAAATCATTCTAAGATGTACGCCAGAGTACGCTTATGTTCTAGACGGCTTCACGATAAAATTTATTTTAATTGATTATCGTCGACACGCATTCTTTTTTGTTTGTAAAACAAACTTTATCGAGGACTACTGCTATGTCAGAAGTAATCTATTCCATGTACTGTCACTTTCTGGTATCTTCAGTCGTTAGATCAGGGTCGACTCTAGGTATTTGGCCACCTTAAACGATGAGTATTTTAGCGTCCCCTGTTAGCCCTAACAAAATTATTTTCACCCCTTGATTCCCGCTGTTTCGTTTATAGTAATTGTTCGTTATAGTATTGAGAACTAGTCAAAAAGCCCATTAGGTTTTAACAGGTTAAATACTATTTTTATTGCTGTGAAATTTGAAATGGAGTTTCAGTAGAAAACGCAGATACACAGGAAATTATGTTTTTGAAACAAAACCATAAAAAACAATACATATATCAACATGTTGTCATTACCATACAATACTTTTCTTGCTTTCGTTTTTGCAAATTATTTCAATATGTCTTTCCGATCGATCATACTTGCTAATTCTTTTCCGGTAAAACTTATAGCAAGATCGTAGGTCTTTCTTGGCACATTGTACTATGCAGGTGAGTTTTTATGAATTTTAATTTGGTAAGAGTGAAACATAAGTTGATCAATTCGTTATACATATTATGGTGGTAAATGTAGTTTAGCATTTTACTTGAAAAATCTCTCCTTGATAGCATTAATAGCTGTCAAGGAGAGACTGCTGAAAAGAGGAAAGTAAAAATGAATTTTGAAACTATCCAAGGGGTCAGCTGCAAACTCATATCTCATGACTCATAGTCTCTATTTTCTTCGAATGCGGACCTTCTGTTTCTCAAAAACTGTTTCTATTCCATCTTCTTCTGCTAATTCACGAGCATCGACCAACGCTCTTTCCAAATCACCTCTGGCATTGCTCAAATATTCTTCTGTTCTTTTGAGTTTTGTATCTGCTATTTCGATAGTATCTTACTAGTTAAATTCACCTGGAACAAGTGATTGTGCAACGTAACAAGAGCGACAACAAATTCGAACTACACTTTTTTCAATTGTAATTCAGAAAGTATAAGATGTATTTCAGAAAGTATAATTTGTAATTCAGAATAATAAATCGTAATTCAGAAACCGTAACGTGTAATTCAGATTAGTAAATTGTATTTCAGAAACCGTAATATGTAATTCAGATTAGTTAATTGTATTTCAGAAGGTGTAAAATGTAATTCAGAAAGCGATAGTTGTTATTCAGAAAGTATCAACTGTAATTCAGAAACCAAGAACAACCCGTATGTACATATTTTCTGGATGGAACTGAGGCAATTCTTCTTCGTTTGAGTTCATACTCCCCAATGTTGAACCCAGTCGAAACAATATGGTCGAAAATAAAGTCCTATGTAAAAGAGAATCTTCGAGTTCCCCAAGTTCAAGGTCCGAGTATTAGAGAGCAGCGGCTTGTGTATCTTGAGCAAATCATTGACCAGGCAAAAATACTATAGTTGGAGGCGATTGTGGTAGGGCTGCACAACACACCACCATTCACCGTGCTACAGCTTTAGCATTTCAAGACATGCCCGTTGGGCGATAAATATTATTATTCATAATAATGTTCATTGATAAATAATTCGTTGTTCTCATATTCCCTACTCTTACTAATCAGGTCCTTGGTGGTTTCTGAATTACAAGTGATGGTTTCTGAATTACAATTGACGCTTTCTGAAATACAATTTACTAATCTGAATTACACGTTACCGTTTCTGAAATACAATTAATTGATCTGAATTACATGATACGGTTTCTGAATTACAGTTAACAATTCTGAATAACAAGTTACAGTTTCTGATTTACATGTTACTAATCTGGATTTCAAGTTACACTTTCTGAATTACAATTGAAAAAGGTGTAGATGTTTTTATGTAGCCCCAGTGCTTCTGCTTTCGTTTTGATGCCACTGGAGACTGTAAAAGAGGGATCTTCTGAGATTTCTTCCAAAGCATCAAATCAAAGATAATAATTATCCATCGGAGACGATCCATAACATACAGTGGAGGTGAGATATAACTAGGAAGGTGAACAAACTTCAGTCTAACTCGATCAAAAATTTTTGGACAATGTAGTATATGAAATATTATATGAAGAGAAAAGTTATTGGATATAACCCTCAAATTGTTGTACAACCGTAGACACGTGTTTCGAGCTTGAGCTCTCATCAGTACGGTAAAATCAAGTGCGAATATGTACAACACTTGGATGTAAAAATAGAAACAAAGGAAGTCAACAACAGGAAGCCAACCACACATTTGTGGCTTCGGTTAGAAGACCTTGTGCTTACCATCTTTGAAACGAAGCTACAACTATCGTACTAAGCAACGAAACTAGGAATAGAATATTATTCACTCATAGAGTCATCTCAATCAAAATCTAATCAGCATCGGATTTGCGCACGTCACGTTCATTTTGTAACTGCCTGCTACAATTGGAATAGTTCGGGTACCTAACCGATTAAATGGCGAGTTAACTTTTTCCCGAATAATCGTAGTCTAGGATTAGCGTTATAAATATAGGACGAACTATAGTAGTCATAGATTCGAAATGTCCGTTTTTTCGCAATAACACACTGAAAAAAATATATTTTTTAGTCAAGTGTAATTTTGAAAACTACATGTGTTTGGTTCGAAATGTTCTGATTTATTTCATCCAGAAATTGTCCTCGTTAACATCGATACTTTTGGAACAATCATATTACTTTGAGGGTTTTTAATACTCTCTCATGTATTGAAGAAATATAGAATACATTTCACCTGAGTATTGCTGAGTTTCGAATTCAATGAGAATCTTTCGTTCAAATCAATTATAACCACTTTAATATTTTTTTGTTGGATAAACATTAATTTTGATTGATACAACGTGAGTGTTTTCAAAAACAAGGCTATTATTGCAAATACCACAGTATTTTTTCTGTGTACTATTATCTATATTCTATATATTCGATATTCAACCATTTGAGTGATGTTAGCATAACTCTATTCTGTAACTTTTGTAGTTGGTTATTTTTATAGAAATAGAGAGAAAACGTTTTTGTGGAAAATTGAAATAAATGTCAGTATCATGAACTCAACACTACTTGGCCTAAAACAATCCAAAGCAAATCTAGTCAACAGTCAACGCTAGGAATAACAATAGACCACAATAACACAATAATATATTAGGGCGTAATCATAGACCGATATAACCACACTAACAAAGTCAAGATGAACGTTCCAAAAACAAACCATGAACAAGAGTTCTATACCGATTTCGAAGAATCACATCTCAAAAAATATAATTTGTATCTATAAACGATCCCGTTTTTTGCACTGGTCCATGTATAATTTGAATTTATGTAAATATTAATTGCTTACAATCAAAGATAGGATTTTTGCACCAGTCCGTGTATTATTTGAATTTATGTAATTAACAATTGATGTAAGTGATGTTTCTCCTCGTTGAGTGTTTCTCTTGTGTTCATCGAGTCTAACGCTAAGTGGTATCTTAGTTTCTCCAAGATAAGCTTAACCGCTTTCACAAGGGATGCGGTAGATGCAGTTTTAGGAGTCAATGTCAGCGTTACGTGGTCTCGTCTTTGTGAGATGGCTGCCAATAGTGTTACCTGACTTGAAACATGTCGTTATTTTGTAATTCGACCCAATTCGCCTTATTCTTTCCTATAGACCTCTAACATACGGAATGCACAGGGTGGCTTGTGTCGGCTCGTCTGGTTTCTTGTTCTTATCCCCCTGCGGGCTAGAACATCTTCTATATGTTTTTTTGGGTACCCGTTTCGTCGCAGATCTTTCTTGATATTGTCCAATTCGATGGTAAGACGTTTTTCTGTGTTACACAGGTTGTAGGCACGGTCCACCAGCGATCGAACAACCCCTCTCTTTGTAGCACCATGATGGTTCGATTCGAAGTTCAGGTATTGTCCAGTGTGAGTCGGCTTTCTGTACACTGATGTCTGGCACTTATCATTGTTCTTTTGAACTTTCACATCTAGAAAAGATAAACCATCTTGGGTCTCCTTTTCCATCGTGAAGTTTATGGACTTTCTGATGTTATTCATATGTTCCAGAAAGACGTCAAGTTCCTCGTCTCCGTGGTTCCATATGACAAACGTGTCGTCAACATATCTCAACCACATCTGAGGTTTCTTAAGGGCTGTCTCTGTAGCAAAAGCTTCAAACCATTCCATATAGATGTTTGCTACTGAGGGCGATAATGGGGATCCCATCGGTAGTCCGTCCGTCCACCTTACTGAAATATTGTTGTTCATAGTTATTTAAAAATTTACTTACTTCATTTTATATCTATAGTTTCCGAAAAAAATTGATTACTTTTAGACGGTAAAGTATATCCTAATTTCTGAGACATAAAAATTTCCGCAGGACAATATGTTCATACATTTTCAAATTTCTGAACAAGAGCAATGCATGTAAATGTCTTTCTCCTTGAATTGTTATTTCCGTCAACCAGTTGTACCCCAAGCGCAACCCTCAGAAGTCCTCGAGAGACTTGTGAGAGCTATTGAAGACTTACCTTTTAACGTGTGATGCCATGGACGAGACCACTGACCATGCCGGGAATCGAACCCACGACCCTATTATTGAGAGGCTTACGCTCTACCATCACGATCATCAGTTCTATAATTAAAAGATCCTTTTTGCCATGCATGTAGTTCAAAAAGATCACAACTTACTTTGCTTCATGGTAATTTGGAAATGTTATGATTGATCAAATGTTCTGCTGGTGGCTTTGAGTATTTCATACAATTTTGAAATTTTTGTTAATATCGTTGATCATAGGAGAGAAGATAGATTCTTGGGCTAATTTCAATGATTTGTTTTGTAGTGAACCCTATCCAACATTTCTTTTCTCAAAAGTTTTGGAATCACGAGTGCATTACACTTGAAAACCAGCCCACCACACACAGTGATTTCACTTTTATTTTTACAATTTACTTTTAATCGATCGTCGAGTTTTTTATTATTTTTTCCGGTTACCTCGTATTAACATGTCTATTTAATGTTCTTCAATGCAAATGACATCGACCGTTGATGGCCTCTATCAATGAACGATTTGCTATTAATGGATGATTTCGAGAAATCGTCCTTTAATGACCCCTATTAATGGTTAATTTGTCATTAATGGTCGATTTCTCTATATATGCATGATTGTTGCAAAGGCAACCAAACATAAAATTTCGCGTTTTTTATCTGTTACATTGATTTCTGAAATGACCAAGACATTTCTGCTATAGCAGTAATATTCTCCTAACCTGATAGGCCACTTCTGCTACGTCAGTAGAAATTTGGATCCTTATAAAAGGCACTTCTGCTGAAGCATGAATTTAGCAACGCCCTGTATGTTATTTGTCCCCAAGCTACCCAATAAATATTTCATTTTCATAATACTAGATGAAGAAGGATATGCATGACACTATCGTCGTTTTTATCAACCCTATGGAGTTGAACTATAAAATAGTATTAGTATCGAGATCTCTTTCCGTTTGAAGTTGGGAAACATATCTCTGGTCGACCGACCCTTAGTATGTGTCCACATTGGCACACCGCACATCGTACTGCACCTAGCAAGGTACTTATCATGGCTGTGGATAAGAAAAAATTATTAGTTTGTATGAGAACCAGTTTGTAATAAACGTAGTAAAAGCCACCACAATATCCAAATTTTGTCCAAACTTTGGAAAGAAATAGCGAAGGAATGTGGGACAGCAGGTGAAAACTTAATTCGAATGGACTCAAATAAACACATGAAACCAAGACATATAAATTCGTACGATATTTGTATAAAACAAGTTCAACTAAAACAAAGAAAAATAATTTTCACGCACTGTAAATTCATTTATTAATTAAATATTCCCTGAATGAAAAGGCTGAGCGGCGATGTTATGTGCAAGGTGCTACTGTGGACACTTTGTACTACTATGCTATGGGCCAAGCTCAGGGCAAAGTAAAAGCCAAGCTATGTACCATGCTAGGTGCGGTGCGATGTGAGGTGCGCCACTGTGGACATGCCCTTAGGCACGAAGCGTCTATTCTTGATTCAATGTCGCCGCATCGATAGAAAACGAAAAAGATTTTGGAGGTAGTTTGTGACTAGGCTCTAATTATTCAATTATTCCTCAAGAGATATTTGATAGGTTGTCGTTCAATATTTTTTATTTGGGGATTATATGGATCTTTTGAAATTGCCACCTGATATATACTCTTCGCAATTTTTCACCAAAAAATATTTTGAAAACGATAATCAATCTCATCTTTCCTTTTTTTTTCAGGTACACACTCCCCACGTTCATTCAGGGATTCAAGCGTGACTTAGAAGAATCGGATCTTACCGAAACGTTAACTGAACATAAATCCAGTGTGTTGGGAAATAAAATGGAGATGTACTGGAAAGCTGAAGAGGAACGAGCAGCCAAAAAGAAGAAAAGTCCCTCGTTGCAAAGGGTATTGATAAAAGTTTTTGGATTAGAGTTTTGGTTTTATGGAATTATCCTAGCGTTAAGTGAAACAGTGAGGTTAGTATTATATGCAAATGCAAGATAGATTAGGCATCTCGGCATGGATACGTACAAATTTAGGACTTAGACATAGACACATGCTCGTGACAGGAAAATATAAAGTTACAGACACAGATAAAGAAAATATTGCAGCAATTCTTTCAGGTTCCTTTTATAGGTGTGACTTCGCAAGAATGAATTGCTATTCAAACAAACATTTTCTAATTAAAAACTCAAAACTGATCCATGGATTCACACAGAAACTGGCATAGATACAATCGAGACAGAGACACATATCCATAAAGCACACTGTACGTCTAATGTATGTCCAGTGGATGTACAGGGTGACTGAAATTCGAGCCTCATCATTGGGATCTCGTAAACCGCAAGAGAAACATAGTAGTCCTCGTACAGGGAAAGTATGCCCAAATAACCTCTGAGCTGATGCAAAATGCACTGAGGACCGTAGAGGAATGGTGCAAAAGAGAAGGACTGAGCAGCAAAACCACACTCATTCCCTTCACACGCAAAATAATTCAGGGGGACTTAAAGTCACCCAAATTCTTTGGCGCAACACTACAAGTTGCTGATCATGTCAAATATTTAGGGATGTTTGGACAAGAAACTAACCTGGAACATGCATCTACAACATATAGTCAACAAAAGCAAAGCATCTTTCATGATGTGCAGAAGAGCTTTTGGAAAAACATGGGGACTGGAACCGAAAGTCATGCACTGGCTTTACACCGCGATCATAAGACCCAGAATTACATATGGTTGACTTATGTGATGGCCCAAGATGAAACAGAGACAGAGACAGTCGAAAACCAACCTTGGTAAAAACATAGGCTCGCCTGTCTGTGTATCACGAGTGGTATGAATAGCACTCCAACCGCTGCTATGGAAATTATCCTAAATCTCCCACCCTTAGACATCACAGTCATGGGGGAGGCGAGGATGAGTGCATACAGACTTAAACAAACAGGTAATTGGATAACCCAACCTCAAACTGGGCACACCAAAATCATCCATGAAGTCAACATTACCGAACTGGAAATGATATCATGCTAATTGAACCATCAGATAACACCAAATTTCTTGGTACTTATATCGATGGTAACATGACCTGGGAGTCAGCTATAAACCATGTACGTAAGAAAGTTAACAGTGGGTACTATGCAATCAGACAATTGAGATCCTATTTTAATAAAGCCCAGCTTTTAAACGTTTATTTTGCTGTTGTATATTCCCATATTCCTTATAATATTGCAGTTTGGGGATGCTCCACAAAACTCAACAAAATATTTGTCTCCCAGAAAAGGGTGTTGCGTCTAATCTAAAAAAAAGGCTGTAGAAAATCTTGTAGGCAATATTTTATAAGAAATAAAGTCATGTGCGTACCTATTTATATTTACAAATGCATTATGTTGTTCAAAAAACAAATACAGAATTACAATCGAAATTCTGACTTTCACGCATATCCTACTAGGCACGGTGAATTGATACGACTGCAGAAACATTCAACATGTTTGTTTGAAAATTCTCCATCTTATCAGGGAGCAAAATTTCATAATCACTTACCTGATGATTTGAAAAATCTAGACAGGGAAAATCTTTTCAAAACAAAGCTGAAAGAATTTTTGATTAATGGTTGTTTTTATAGTACTACTGAGTATTTCAATCAATGATGTGGTTATATATTGTATATATTTATATTTATTTTGTGGAACCGTTATATTTTGTGGAAATGTTATATTTTTATGTATATAAATGTAGATTGTACGTATGTATGTATATTTGTTGTCTAACGTATCCTATATCATTTTTTATGATCGTAAAGGATTTAATAAATTTTATTATTATTATTATTACCACAATACTCGTACGAAAAACCATTCAAAACGCAGGTCAAGTGGAACGAATGGGACTCGGAAGTAGAATCACTATCATCTGTAAACACTATCTGGTACACAGATGGTTCAAAAACAGATGAAGGAGCAGGAGCAGGAATATACGGGGTGAGGCCAAAAAGGAACATAATAGTTCCACTTGGTAACAACACCACAGTGTTCCAAGCAGAGACACATACCATAAGGACATGCATACAGATGAATCTAGACCGTGGGTATGAAAAAAACACATCTACATTCTATCTGACAGCCAAAGCGCTATAAAAGCTCTTAACTCAATACAGATAAAGCCTAATCAAGTCTGGGAATGTCTTCAGAGCCTCAATGAACTGTCGAAACGCAACAAGGTTACACTTGTGTGGGTGCCCGAACATAGGGGAATTGATGGCAATGAAAAAGCAAACCATCTTGCAAAGAAAGCACCTGAAGCACCATTCACAGGTCCTGAACCAGCATTTGGAATTAGCAAAGTCCGATGCGGAAACCTAATCAATGAGTGGAATAAATCAAAACACCAAAGGTATTGGGACCAAATCGAAGGGCATCGACATAGCACAGCAATGGTGAGGCACCTAAGCCAAACACTAACGCCAGCCGTTAGTGTTTGGCACTCAACCTTAACAGATCTAAGATACGCACGATCACCGGCTTACTAACCGGTCACTGCGGCCTTAGGAAACACCCACACACCATGGGAATAAATAGAGAAACCATGTACTATAGACTCTGTGGTGACGAGGAGGAAACAGCCTCTCACATCATCTTCGAATGCGACAAGCGCAACAGAATATTCGGACAGATCAACCTAGAAACAGGCACGAATCCGAAACACCTAGTAAATAGACTATTGAACCTGGTGAAAAACTGAGGCCTATTTAACTAGGAACCACTGACGACGGAACAATACAATAGACCTCAGCTGGTCTCAGTGTTAAGGGAAACCTCAAGGTAAACCGGGTATCTCGCTCGTCAGCCTTTAACCAACCAACCAACCAACCAACCAACAGGGTCGGTTAAATAAAAGTTGCAGAATTTGTTGCCGAACAAAATGCCTTTTCGAAATTTGCAAAAATCCCAATACTTTCGGAGATATCCGGAATAAACCTGAATTCTACATAACATTTTTCATTTTTTCTTGGCGTTATTTGAAGATCTTCGTAGAAATGAATGACACTTTATCCTTGCCTACAAGATGGACTTTTCAAATTTCAAATACGGACCTAGATTTATGTCCTGTTTTTTTATTTCTTTATTTTTTATTACCTACAGTCACCTCAAATGCTATGACTAATCACATTTTCGATTTTATAACGTTTCGGTGAGCAAATTCGACAGTTTGTTTGTTTTATTATATAATTTTCTTAATAATAATTATGAAACTGAACTTCTGCCAAAATAATATTAATAAAACTCAATTCATTGATAACAAGTATGCCTGAACTGCAAAAGGAACTAAGGTAAATGCCCGAATTATCCCTCTTGCCCTCTTCACAATTTCGTAGATGGTCCGTAACCTGGATTATTCTTCCTCTCGCTCTTAGGGTTGTTATTTCCAACGTTGAATGTTGGCGTAAAACATTTATCTCACGTTGAAGAAACGGGTTTTTAAAGGCCCCTTGAAAATAATCCATCGGGGATAAATCGCGGCTTTCCAATTCATTGATTAGGAAATGTTTCGTTGAGATACTGCGTAACTGCCCTTCCATTGTGGAGTGATGTCGAAGTACATTTAACTGCTCGCCTTCAAGAGCATCTAAGTTTTGGATTGAATCAAGGTATCGGTTTCCAAGATTCTGTTTCGATGGCTCTGGGCTGTTCTGGCATTCCAACATACATGAGTAGTAAACTGGTGAACACCGTTGAAGTGTACAATGGAAATGAGGTGACAGGACCGGTCTTAGTTTGTTACATTACCCCCTTCTTGTATATATTTCGTCCCGAAATGTCACCCTTGGAGTGTGACAATACCACCATGACTCCCCAAATCTGCGCCGTGAAGTTCGATGGAAGTAACACTCCGCAGTCTTCAGTTTTGCTTGTGGAAGATGGTTACAGCACACCAAAATCTTGAAACCGCTGGAACTGAATATCGTCTCGAACATATTTTTTATAACTCTCTAATCCGGCTCATCCATACCACAGGACAATTTTGGGATTGCCTGATCCCTCAGATTCTGGTTCACCATCGTATCTCTTAGTTTGACGAGACTCTTCCAGACATCTTCATAGGACGGTTTATCTCTGGAATACTTCTTAGTGGCCAGGTCCAGGTAGTAGATGTTTCTCTGGCCCTTCTTCAACTGTAGCACTTCTCCAATATCTGGGTTCTGCTCCCATAGTTCCTGTAGTCGATCAAATTTCTTGGATTATTTCACTTATGCTAAAATATCGTGTTATGATTGGTTGAAATTTTTGTGTTGATAAATGAAAACATCATGTTTTAGATTTTGTAGTTCGGCTCTTGATTTGCTACTGGATATGTATATGATGTTTTTTCGATTTTGTAGTTCGATTCCTGATTGGTTATTATCAAAACACAAACTTACCACTAGCAAGCTGCTATAATGACACAACACCAAACTTTGACCAAAACTAAATAAGCACTCACTATTAATTATTAATTTGCATACTCGTTGATTAATCAAAACATAACTTCGAGCGAGAAGCAGTAGACTAGACATGCAATGACGAAACTACGAATGTCGCGCTCTGTCATTGGTAACTAAAATAGAGGGATGTTTGAAATATCTAGTAAATGTTTTGTTAGTTGCATAATTTCAGAACTAAATGCGGGATTAATATTCCTGGTTAAATTGAATAGTAAATAAATAAAAATGGTTTCGATTTTATTCATGAAATAATCTTAACAAATACAACTCGTGTTATCGGCGATTATCGTTAATTCCTTTTCGGTTTCGAATCAAATTATGTTGCTTTAGGCAACCACACTCACGCAAGCGCTCGTGTGGTTGCCAAGCAAAATAATTTGATTCTCAAATTCAAAGGAATTGCTATTTCTTTAATCACCGATACACTTGTGGTATTACCTACGAAAACACTACAGCGATGGCCCTGGATATTCGAAGAACCACTGCCAGTTTGTTAGTGCGAAACAGTCCGGCACCTTGGAAAGGTCTCGTGGCTCTTCTCGAGTTACCCCGTGTAGCACCTTCTGCCGTTTGAGTACAAGGACTGGAACTTCAGAAACGTCATCTCATCCTCATATGGTCCGAGGCTTCAAACTTGGTCGTGAATTCCACCGTAAAGACCCAACCTATTGTAAAATACGACCCTTGGATTCCCTCGGGGTGGCTTATTATCGATTCGGTAGGCTGGGTCATTTATCCTCCTCATGATTTTATCCACGGTGGCGTTTGGGGTTGTATAGCCAAACTAGGTCACCAACCTGAAGTCCTCCAGCATCGGTCTCCTCCATTCTGTTGGAGTTTGCTGACGTAGTCCTCTCTCGCAGTGTCCTGTCCGGGTGGCATCCCAAATTTTAGAGCACAGGAAAGTCGCAGTTCTCTGCCCATCATACTAGCAGGAGTTTGGCCAGTTGACTCGTGTACTGCCGCAAGATAGGCCATCAAAAAACAAATGGAGATACTGGTCCCAGTCTCTTTGATTGTCAGAGACTACCTTGGACAAGTGGCGGTTGATAGTCCTGTTCATCCGCTCAACCATTCCATTGGACTGTGTATGTAGCGACAAGGTTTTCGTCTTAAGGATGTTCAGCAGTTGACTAATTTCTTGGAACAGGCGATGTCAATAGCGATTCTTTCTAATGGGCTGCCTACGTTATACTGACGCATTGGTACCTTGGGTCGTAATCGACGTCCATTGCTAGCAGCGTATACAGGGCAGTTTCTGCTTGACAATTGGCCCAGTAAAATCGTTGCCTCACTTTCTGCAGGGTCTTCGTCACTCCTAGGTGTCCTCCAGCGAACCCATCATGGATTTCTCGAAGCACTTCCCATCTTCTGTTCCTGAGTACAACTATCTGACGTATCTTCGCTCCCCCATGTTTGAACTCCAGCACACGCTTCAGGACCCCATTTTCTAGAGTCAGATAATTCCACTGAGCCCAGTAGGATTCAACTGCTGGAAAATAACCTGCTATTTCGTGCTATTTGATTTCTCTTATCCGCACCATATCACGTTCTTCTGAAATAGAAGACACTATCAGCCGTATGCATAGTCAATTCCAGCGACTCGCCAGAGTTTCGCCGCTCTCTACACAAGAACTATAAAGCAGAGTCGAGCTCCAAAAAAGTGGCACATCGCCAGCGTTTCGCCAAAATGTGACTTATCGCATAGTTGTCCCTTTTTTGGAGCTCGACTGTGCATTATAATCCTTGTGTAGCGAGCGGCGAAACTCTGGCGAGTCGCTGGCTATTGACTATGCATACGGCTGTATTGGTGTCCGAGGACAACAAAAAATGAAATAAAAAATCCTGACCCGTATTTAAAAACGTTTTATTTCAAATTTGAAAACGATAGATGGTAGAGAAGTAAAACTAGGAGAAGTGTTCATGATAAAGTGTCATTCATTTCGACAAAGTTTTTTAAATAACACAAACAAAAATAAAAAGGTTTTATGATTTAGTTTTTTTTCAGAATATCTCTGAAATTCCCCGGAATTTTCCAAATTTTGAAAAAGCAGTTTGTTCTGCGACAAATTTCGCATATTTTGCTATAATTCAATCAACCCTATATCTCTTATGGTTTAGAAGATCCCCATGGTGAGGCTCGAATGTCAGCTACCCTGTACAACATGGATCTTATAGACGTCCACTATGAGACGTCTAGGTACATCCATAATTATTCGGTATACAGCGTGTCTCACGGTCGATGGTAGGTTAGACGTTTATGGTAAACGCAAAGCAGGATTTCCCTGAAAATTTCACTTCTTACATATTGATACCTGATCTATCGATCTAAAATATTTTCAGCTTTGCGGCGTTGCCACGTCTATCAAAAAAAAACTAGCAACTTTATTTTTTTAAATAGAATACCCCGTATATTAACTCATTTTTTGAATCGCTCTTTCATTATAATACTTTTTTGTTAATAATGTCCTATACCTATCTCTATCTGTTTTCGAAATAAAAAATAATTTGTGTTAAATATGGTCCAAAACATAGCCCTAATTGAAATTTAGTACATCAGTACTCTCAATTCATGAAAAGTTGATATTTTGATTATAGGTTGGACAAATTCGAAGTATTTACTTAACACCAAGAAATCAACTCCATATCATACAGGGCGTGCTAAAATTACTGTTATTTCCATAACGCATAAAAGTGGTCAAAAGTTCATTTTTTCAAATGAAACCCCCTGTATATTACTCGATAAATTGAAAGATGATGAAAAATGCTTCAAGATGATATATCATGTCCCTATACCTAAATTATCAACTTTTCTTAATAAAATTGCTTTTTAAGAATTTGGTTTTAGGTAACACTGGATTTGTCAAGCTTATAACAGTTTGGTAACTTTTATAAGTAATTTACGAATAGTTATCGACGGTGTTTCAAATTATCTTCCAAAGTGAATGCAAATATCGATTATTCAAACAAAGTTCTTATGAAATTATTTATTATACACGGACAGTGTGAACCAAATGTATCCTGAATTAACACCAATGAACGAGAGGAAGTATGTAAGATTACAAAATAATTTTCTTGACTATGGCTGAAAGTTTCCAGGGAACAACTGTCCAAAAACCAGGCATTTCTAGGTAAAAAGTACGATTTTCTGGAATATAACATGTGAAAGTACAGAAAAAAACAGAATTAGGAGGATTAAAAATAACAAAATTGTAAACAAAATATCACATTTTTACAATAAATGCTGGAAATGTTGTCCATTACATTCTAAACATTTTAAAATATTCTTTTGTACGCGACTTGTCGTTGCTTTTTCAATTTCATGGGGATCTAGATCTTCAATACACCGCACTATTCGATGTCGCAGTTCTTCTTTGGTAGGCACTGGAGTACTGTACACCCTTTCTTTTAAAACACCCCATAAAACAAAGTCAAGTGGCGTGAGATCGGGTGATCTCGGTGGCCAATCCCACGGTCCTAAACGCCTAAACCAACGATCGTCAAACATTTGGTGAAGTTTCCTGGAAACATCCTGAGTGCAATGAGCTGGCGCTCCGTCCAGTTGAAACCACGAATTCCTATATTCCTCTAAAGTCAAGGTAACAGTCGTCCTTAAAATATGAAGATATCTCTCTGCATTCAGTGTGTCTTCATAAATAAAAAAGCTAATTTTATTTTTCTTCAAAATACAAAAGACATTCAGGGAAAATTTTTCTTGAAAACCCATTTCTTTTATCACATGAGGATTATGATCAGCCCAAAAATGTTTATTCCTTCTATTAAAAATGCCATTCCTCGTAAATTTTGATTCGTCGCTCCAAATTATTTTTGACAAAAATTCCCGATCTTCCTGTATATGTATTAGAAGGGATTCGCAAAAATGCACTCTGCGTTCAAAGTCTTCTACTTTGAGAGCTTGAACTTTGGTAAATTTATACGGATGCATTTCGTGATTTTCCAAAATTCGTTGTACTGAAGCATGTGATACATCCAAATCTTTTTCTGCACTGCGAACGGAAGCTTCTGGATATGCATAAAAATATGCCAAGACGTTAACAGTATTTTCCTCATTTAAAGTAACAGGTTTTGGTAATGTTGAAGGCGCTTTTAACTATGAGCCATAGTTAAGGAAATTATTTTGTAATCTTACATACTTCCTCTCGTTCATTGGTGTTAATTCAGGATACATTTGGTTGAAATTTCTGCAAGTTCTGGCAATGACTTGATCACACTGTCCGTGTATAATAAATAATTTCATAAGAACTTTGTTTGAATAATCGATATTTGCATTCACTTTGGAAGATAATTTGAAACACCGTCGATAACTATTCGTAAATTACTTATAAAAGTTACCAAACTGTTATAAGCTTGACAAATCCACTGTTACCTAAAACCAAATTCTTAAAAAGCAATTTTATTAAGAAAAGTTGATGATTTAGGTATAGGGACATGATATATCATCTTGAAGCATTTTTCATCATATTTCAATTTATCGAGTAATATACAGGGGGTTTCATTTGAAAAAATGAACTTTTGACCACTTTTATGCATTATGAAAATAACAGTAATTTTAGCACGCCCTGTATGATATGGAGTCGATTTCTTGGTGTTAAGTAAATACTTCGAATTTGTTCAACCTATAATCAAAATATCAACTTTTCATGAATTGAGAGTACTGATGTACTAAAGTTCAATTAGGGCTATGTTTTGGACCATATTTAACACAAATTATTTTTTATTTCGAAAACAGATAGAGATAGGTATTGAACATTATTAACAAAAAAGTATTATAATGAAAGAGCGATTCAAAAAATGAGTTAATATACGTTCAATTTAAAAAAATAAAGTTGCTAGTTTTTTTTTGAAAGACGTGGCAACGCCGCAAAGCTGAAAATATTTTAGATCGATAGATCAGGTAACAAAATGTAAGATGTGAGATTTTCAGGGAAATCCTGCTTTGCGTTTACCATAAACGTCTAACCTACCATCGACCGTGAGACACGCTGTATGTAATGTCCAGATACAATGGATATAAAATCTCATGTACGTATACTGTGGATGTCCAATGAACGTATACCGGGTATGCGTGGAAAGTGGCTGGCCCTTATAACTTTTTTGTTTTTGAAGATATTGGAATGAAATTGTTAAGATCTGTATACGATATAAAACTGCATTTTTTGATGAGTAACTCAGCTTCATACAACTTCCGGTTTCACCACAAGCGTCTAGTATCCCATTTTCGTTTGAATGATATAACAATTAGGTGAAAACAATAAGAATATTCTAAAATTAAATTCGACTTTCGACAAAAATTAATAACTTTTTTGTCAACAATAACTGAGAATTTTGTTTTATCTTCTTCTCTCATTTGCCCTTCCCAACCATTGTGATATGGAATCTTCAGTCTCTTTTCTTTATTGTTCTGCACCTTCTGTAAAATTCAGTTTCAATCAAACATTTCCATTGAATCAAAAGTGTGCTGCAGAAATCAGTGTATAACAAGCTTCTTATAGTACTTGTTGATCAGCAAGTAGTAAGTCGGTAAATTATCTCACATTGAGTCTACCATGCGCTCTTTCATCGTAAGAAACCTTACCAATATTGGTGACAAGACCGCTTCTTGAGGGCATCATCTAGCAAACACCTACTAGGCTTACTCTGGAGACTATGAAAAATGAAATGGTGTAATAGTCGGAAAGTACCTGTAAAATTTTATTGTCATCCCTGATAATTTATAAAAATTTTTGTTCACCATGCTCCGAATATGCGCTACTGAAATGTTTTGATGACACACCACATCCTCTGGCTACGATCTCCTAGCACAATTGTCTATGGTTGGTCTTCGTTCCAAGCACATTACAACCGGGCACGCAGTCTGTCAGTTTTCAGTGATGTCGGTGTTTAATGTAGCAGTATTTCGACGTATTTTTGTCAATCAATCCTTCAATAGGCATTGATAACTATGGCTCGAATGTAATTAGTGTCAAAAGGATGTTGTGGTTGTGGTGGATGAAAAGCTAATTGAACACCCACATTCGAACATTCACTTCAACATTATTGTAGTGCTGTCATTAATGTTTACCATTTTTGCAATTTCCCGTTGAGAGTCATGCTAAAACTTTATGTTGAATCACTAGCTTCAGTAACACATTCATTAGAGGAGGAGGGACAGTGATTCAGGATATCCACATCCAACGACGGCTCGTGTATACACATATAAAAGATATTTTTTTGTTCAAATTTCACTTAGTATTCCACTTCCTGTGGTGTGGAGACCACGCTGTATTTGTGTTGGAATAATCATTTTACATTGGAGCAAAGGATTATAAGTTCATCCGGTTTAAACATAAAATAGAAAATATTAAACTGAATAAATAAATCTCACTGTTTTCCATGAGACGATGTGAGTACTTAGCATGTTCAGAATCCAAGGAACGTTCCGAATCGAAACAGTATGGCACTGTGTCTTCTTTTGATGTCAACTAACCAAGAGGCGTAGGGATTAAGCGAGTGAATATGAGATCCACTCTGAAGGAATTCTGCTTACAAACGATGGTACAGGCTGATGAATACAACGTGTACAAGTTTTGAGACACTCATGTGATTCCTTATGAGAAAATCATCATCATTTTATTATTTGATTTCTTCAGAGCACTAAAACTGCTCGTTGTTGAGTAGTTAAAGGGGTCTGTAATCAATACGGAACTAGAATGTCTAAAAACCGTGGTGAAATAAAAGATTCGGTTTTGTCTTGATTTTTACAGAAATCCACATGTTGGATTACGCCTTAGTTACATATTATCTCTGTATGGTGGTGCTTAGATCGCGATAAAAGAAAATAGTTAGACAGCGATTGGCATTCACGACTTTTATTCTTTTATTGTTGTTGATTTATATGCATTGAAATAATCTTACAATGTGGCAAAACATGAACACGGCCGGTCAAATGGAACAAAATATGAGTACCTTCTGTATAAGCAACCTTTGATGACCTTTGCATCTAAGTGCATCCGAAACTAGGCAAGCATCTTCAGTTTGATCCCACAGTTTGACAGATATGTGTGAGAACACCAGGGTTTTTACACATCAAATATGGAATGAGGTGGAGTTGTCAGAACATTGTCAACACACAGCTCCACATTACAAGAGATTGTGAAATGTAGAAAATAGTAGATTGTTCTACAAGTAAATAAAACTGATAGATTTCTAGTGAGTAGAAATATGTTGATTCACGAGTGTAAATCAAATTTCCACGAGATAGAAAACTCACTTTTCTTACTAATTGCACATGCTGTTTTTTCGTATTTTCAATGGAAAAGTATTAATTCATAAAATAAAAATCATCATTGATTATTATAGTCTCTCCTCGTATACTACATTCGTCAGTTAGACATCTGTCAGATAGATAAATAAATCAAACAGGCCACCAGTCCCGTGCATGGCAGCACACGTTGAAACGTACGGTCCTCGTCTTCCATATCTCGCACAAGTCTCTGGAAGACTTCTGAGCGTTGGTAGTCAGGGTACAGCTGGTTGACGGAAATGGAAAAAAACAAATTATAATGATCTTTAACAAATGTATTGCTAAGTAGAAACGTGTTGCCAACCATATTTCTTTACGATTTTTTCTCAATAAATCTCTTCAACATTGAAGATACGAAAAAATTATGTGGAATATAAATTGTTGTTAAAAATTACTGTTCAGTGTTGAGATACGGTGGGACCAATTTGAGCCCACTATCATTCATTTAGCTTATGTATCTGCTACTAATATCACTTATATCATTGTCTAGGAAAACCTTTACACACTGTTTTGCAGGGTAATTTTCTACACCTTTCAAATTTCATCCCCATCAAATAACACTTCGCCTTCAATCATCATTTTACTCTTTTTACAGATTATTCCAGCCTATATTTTTGGGGAATTTAGTGAGATATTTCGATACCAAAAGAACTGTCAGTGTCCAAAAAGTGCCCTTTAATGCTTTCAAATTCAATGGTTCCACAGTTGAGGCTTACTCCCAAGAAACGTAACTATTTATCCTGGTGTAGATTAGAAGTAGATTTTCTCAGCTTAGGTTTTTATTTTCTTTATTTTTTGTTTGTTTTTGGTTCATGACAGATTATGCTTTTTGGAGTCTTTGATGTTTTATCTGCATTTTCCGCTTAGTTTGATATTAGCTGATTAGTGCTGTATGTTATAACACATGTCGGTTTCTTATAAAACTTTTTTTTTTTAATTTTGCATTCATTTGTAGTTTTTTATTAAAAAGAAAGGACGAGTAATGTCTGAAATATTTGGTTGGTAACTCTGACAAAATACTGAAAATTTGTAATCTCATTGGTTCACAGATAAATTATCTTACCAACCAAGTCCGACTTTCGCCTGAGAGTTTGATGTTACCAACTTGGAAAAAACAAAAATAAGTTGTTTCCATCCGCATTTGGGTTTCATAATGACTTCATTATAGACTCAATGTAGAAAAAGTATATTTTGTTACAGAACGTTATTAAAATATATGGTTTATATAGTTTTTGTTCATCTAAGGTTGATTTCGAAGAGTAAGAGGTTACACTCACAGAACTCATAGAACTAGAAATTGCGAAAATTACAAACCAGAGGGATACTCTTGATCATGTGCAAATCATCAACAACATTTCCAGTTTATATACTGTTATCATAATTTGTTATTACTGCTTCATGATGTATATGTACAGTTGTGTGCATAAAAAAGTCGTACAAGGTACGATAATAATTGAGGCATTGCAATAATTGCACTAGAAAAATGTTAAAAGTGCGTTACTGACAAAAATAGTTTGAATTTTGACACTGCTTTTCAAAGTTTAATAATTAAGATTGACAAGCCTGACTCACAATGGCCTATAACTGCTGTACGACTTTTTTATGTACACAACTGTACATTCCCATAATAAAAGCAAATGTCATATTTGTTCTAGTTGTTTATGACATATTCTTCCTTTTTAAGACAAGAGCTTTCTTGTACACTTTCTCACAATCTTCATCTTTGAATATTATAGCAGTGTCATCAGCATATGATAAGAGAAATGAGATGACGATTCAGATTATTTCTGTAACCAATTTCGTTTATGTACACAAAGAACGATGATCACAATACTGTCCGATCCGGTACGCCAGTAGTAATGTCGAGTTGGTCACTGAGTCAGTACTTCATACATTTTGACCAGTTTTGTAAGACAAGTGACTATGCAGAGTTTTATAGTAGTAATATTAAGCCACGCATCTTCTTGTTGTCTCAGTAGTTATATCGTCGGTTCAGACTACCCCTACCACTCCAACTTTTAGTTCCGCCTCCTCCCACCGTCAACAAATCAGAGAAAGTATAGCTGTTACCTATCATTTGTCACTCGTCACCTATCTCTTGTTATTCGTCACCTGACGTATGTCATCTCTCACTCATGTGCATCGCCTATTATCCGTCACCCAGCTGTCAGCTATCAACTGATGTAACTTATCACTGTACACCTACCATATCTGTCACTAACCATATTTAGGTAAGATGTCACTGATCATCCATCAGCAATCTGTTGTCTTTATCTGATAACTAATGCATTCTTCACCCATTACTTTTCATCTGTCACCTAACATATGTCTGTCACTTGTCTCCTATCACCCGTCACCCAACATTGATCACTTCTCACTCATCATCCGTCATCCGTCAGTTGTTGCCTGTCATCACTCATCTGTCATGAGTCATTTACTATTATATCTACCCTATTACCTTGCGTCCAGCTCGTGACGTCACATTCGACGATAGTTTGATTTGAGAAAACAGTCATAGAGTCTATGCAACGTTGTTGCATTGAATAAGTTTGGTTTCAGCAGTCAGATTAAAGGCTTCGGGTAGGTCTGAAAAAAAGTTTCTCTTCCAATTCAGTCAATGAGCTTACAATATTTCTAGTCAACTCCAAAATCGCGTTTTATGTATTTCGGTTTCTTCATTATTTTGCTCTCGATGCATTTTCAGGCAAAATGAATTATCACTCATAATATCCAAGACTATTGATAATTTCGAAATAGTTTTTCGTATACTTTTGAAAGCAAGTTGCTTGGTTACAGCCCGACGCCGAAGGCGGAGGGCTGTTACCTAAAAGCAACTCGCTTGAGGAAAGTTAAGACAAATTATGAGAATTTATCAATAGTCGAGGGATATTCAGTAGGACATTTTTTTTCATAGAACTATGGAAACCAATATAACACATTATGTATTTAAAACACAATTATGGAAAGAACAGTTACTGAAATTAAAATTGGATGAAGTTGTAGATTCATTGCTTCTGACGATTGATGAAGAGAAAGTATATGAAATGTTCCCACGCATATTATTTATGATCTTTTTATGGTGCTCCTTGTTGATCTTCAAATAGGGTTTGATTGAATTTGCTTACTATGTCCTGTAACTTTCTAATTCTGTATATGGATTCAAAGGTGTCTCTGAAATGGTTCGACTCTTACCTCTCCGACAGATATCAAGTTGTTAAAGTGAATGATCAGACATCAAATAAATTAGAGATCACAAATGGGGTTCCACAAGGATCTATCCTTGGACCACTGCTGTTCCTGCTGTATCTGAATGACCTGACAAACATAGATATTCATGGAAATTTCACACCATTTGCGGACGACACTACCCTTCTTTGGCGGGGTAAAAAACTGAAGTTCTTAAAAATCGGGTATACCATGATTTAGGCTTAGTGAAGGATTGGTGTGATTCGAACTCATTGAGCTTCAATATTTCAAAAACAAACCTTCTCACCTTCAAATATGAACATCATGACTTGTACCTTGAAACACAGCTAATTCAAAATAAAACCTCTTGCAAGTTCCTTGGACTATATATTGACAATAAATTGAGGTTCCAAGATCATGTGAATTCATTAACAAAAAAACTCTCCTCCGGATGTTATGTGATTAGAACTATAGCTAGAGAACTCAACTTCGATATGGCAAAAACGGCTTATTTTTCTTTGATAGAATCCCATCTTAGGTATGGAATTGCCTTTTGGGGTTTTTCTAGTCAGCTGCCCTTAAATTCGGTCTTTGTTCTTCAAAAAAGAGCAATAAGGTATATGTGTAATACTGAGTCGAGGGAACATTGCAAACCCCTCTTTATTCAGCACAAAATACTCACATTGGTTAGTATATTTATTTTGGAGACGGTGTGTCTTATCCATAAAGTCAATTCAAGTGCAGTTAATCAACAACCTGGTTATAGCACAAGGCAAGATGGGAATATACCACTTCCGATCCCCAAATCATCCTTGACAAAATATTCAGTTATTTACGAGAGCAAAAAAATATACAATCATCTGCCTTCTCAAGCTAAAGCGATTAAACCCCTATTCTCCTTTCGGAAGGAAGTAAAAATCATGCTACTTGACAAGGCCTACTATAACATTCAGGAATATTACGATGATCAATTATTGTGAGCAGATCTACTATTGGTTGTGCAGCATGCATTTGTTTATGATTTCCTTACTTTAACTGAGGCATTTTTATCTCCTTTTGATATTTATCAGATGGTGGCTGTGATTTAATTGTATATGACTTTACTTATTAGTGCGATTTTTATTCATAATTTTATCTATTCAATATTTTACGATGCTTTGTCTATACGATTTTATATCTTCTGTTTTGACAATAAAGTATACTTGATTGATTGATTGATTGATTGCTGTTCTTGCACCTCATATTTTGCCAACTGTGTGACTGCAGTAGACCTATTTGAATGGTTGATAATTTTTTTATTGTTTATATCCAAACCAATAGCCTTAGCAGAAGATTTTGTCCAATAATACTATCGAACCAGTTGTCTTTCGTTCCTTCATTCCAATAGCGGTTTGGTCTCAAAAAAGTCTGCGTGTCATTATATTTGTGTCCCGTTTTGACAACAATTTGAATAATATTCTAACAGGATTCACGTTGTTATCATTACTCTGAAAGAGCCATTTACTACTTGCGCAGTTTTTTTATCCACCTTGGCATGTTTTTGTGAAGATTGGATTGTACTCCACAACGGTTGGTTGTCGTGCCATCATTATTTTTTTCAACGTGAAAAAAAATCTACCAAACAGGATACCGCTTCTCCACCTCTCCATGTGAGTTCCACGGCTACAATGTGATAAAATTTTCTCCAGAGACCATCGGGCGTGTTTTCGTTCCACAAACTGATAATTTTATACTCAACGCCGAAGAACTACTTTTCCTATTCGAATGGTCTGCTTGTAGTTTTTTCGGATTGCATCACGGACATCTCGTGCGTGTTTAAAAATCACGCTCTTGAATGGATCTATGATGATTTTATACTTATTATAGTATTTTTTTTGTTAAAGTTTACAAGTTACATTCCAAATAGTTTTGATGGTGGCCTTTTTAAACACTGTTCCGTCTTTTCTCTTCGTGTTTACGGCCCAATTTTTAGTATAAGCGCCAACTTTTCAACGGTACACTTTTCGTTTAAGTCATATTTTTTCACGGCACAAACATTTTCCACGTGTACTTTTTACTTAATGTAGTATTTTTTGGCGTATTTTCATCTTATGATTAAATCTGTCGACTCATTTTGGATATTTCCATATCTACTCGAAGTGACTGACATTTTGAAAATTTAATTGAGTAAACGTCAAACTATGTCATTACCATGGTGACTCGATTTTTCAACAGTGATAATTCACCGGGGCACTTAACAGTTAAATGTTTGTCTGATTGGCTAATACTGGTCACTTGGTCACTAATACGTAGATACGACAGGTTCAAATTACATGAAAATTTTTTTCATAGATATGGTGGGGTTTATAGTAAGATTGATATATAAAGAATGAAAACAAATCCTGTTCACTGTATAAATGTTGTTCAATCAGCTGAATAATCGGAATATTGGATTGCCTTCGTTTACAATACTCACTACAATTATTTTTGAAGCAGTTTCTATCCAGTACTCACGTTAAAATACAGTATATTTCTACTAAATACATAGATGCCATAACATTCCTCTCAAACCTCCCTGGTATGGCAGCGGTCTCACTGCGCATGATCATGAGTATCGTTTGTGGGTTCGTATGAGGGTTCGTTTTTGTATCACAGCATTGGCTTTCTAGTTCTTTGAGTCCTGTAGATAAGCCTCAATAGTTAGATTACGTGGTTTTCTAATTTTCAATTTCTTGGTTTAATATACCAACTCTAGATAAGTAAATAACCGGCCGAATTCTGATATTAATAATAGTTTTAACATTTTTCAGAATTATTCAACCTTCGTTCTTAGAACAGTTGGTAAAATTCTACGCTCCAGGACAAGCGGAAATAACACAAGAAGATGCCTATTATTCTGCTGGTGGAGTTATCATCTGTTCCTTAGTATACGTATTGGTTCTTCATCCTAATGTGCAAGGCATTTTTCACTTAGGAATGAAAATCAGAGTGGCTTGTTGTTCGCTTATTTACAGAAAGTCGTTGAAACTGAGTAAAATTTCTTTAGGGCACACCACAGCTGGTCAAATTGTAAATATGTTATCGAATGACGTGAGCAGATTGGATAATTCAGTTATGTTTGCACACCTGTTGTGGATAGGTCCAGTTGAAACTGTTGTTTGCACTTATATGATGTACTTACAAATCGGTATTTACGCTACCGTTGGAGTGTTGCTTCTAATTGTGTATATTCCATTTCAAAGTGAGTGTTCATACCTAGTTTAATCGTTGTACAAGTATCACGCACCAGGGGTAGTTTTCTCAACAACGTATCAAGAAAATATTGAACGGTCAAATAATTTCAACGTTTCCAAAGTGAATTGAATACAAGAAACAAACCAAAAACAACCCTTTAGAGATTTTAACAAATATGACCCCAAACAATTGGGATAGGAGCTTATTACATAGTACTCCGAAGCGCCATAATACGTTTTCTTTCCATCCAAGGTCATATAAATATCCAATTCAACCAACGGTATCGAGATACTCACGAAAAAGAATACTGAATTATTAATTATCCGGCATCTCGGTCGGATTATTTTAACTGTCAAACTGACACTTTTTGTACTTATGCAACAAGTTATGGTTTACTACCGATAATTTTACTCATTATACGAAACTCTCCTCACCTGTCCTCACCAATCAGAAAAGTGTATCTTAATACTACACACCTCCGTCCTTTAGAATCGCTAAGACCACGTCGTCATGGCCAACTACGAATCCAAACAGAACAACAAAACATATTTTGTTGTCCTGGTATGACATAAACGTCAGTCCGATACACTTTACCAAGTCAATATGTAAACTATCGAAGAATTCACGACAATAAATGAAATTAGAGAACTCTTTGGCACTACCTCATTGAATGAGAAATAAACAAAATAGCCAACGAAAAAATAATCATTCGTTCTTTCCTCACTCTGTTGGTTCGAGAAATTATCTCAACAAATACAATTCGTGCTCACAATACTAACGAAAGTTCAGTCAGATATATCTTGAACACGATCGATTGCTTCTTGATCTTGTTGATTTCTGACAGAATTATAGTCTTTCCGATATCAATTGCAACAACTCGTATAGGTTCAAAGGAAACGCCGCGGTCCACGTGACCTAAATTGACGTGCGGCAAAATGCAAAATATTTGGCTGGACAGTCATAAATCATCATGTGAATGAGAGGTGTTGGCATATCAAACGAAATTGTCGTAAGGCTATGAAAGGAGTTTTTTATGATCTGCAATTTATATTGGAAAGACTATACTATCGATAGTATTTCGAGCATTCATGATATTACCCCCGATAATTCCACTCGCTACATGAAACTCGAATCGATATAAGGACCATTCAAAACGGTGTGTCTTGATAGTACACATTTCTTTTCGGGTCGATAAGACCGCATCGTCATTGGCCACGAAATCAAATAACAATGGAAAAAATGATGTCATCTTTTTATCTAGTATGACATAAATGCTTTCTTGACTTTGTTGGATCATGAAATTATCTCAATACACACAACTTGTGCTCACAATACTATCAGAAATTCTTTCAGAAATTTTAAACTCGATCAAATTGCATAACACCACTCGTCCAGCGGACTCGTGGTGTTCCAAACAATTTTATCTCGTTGATTTCTGACAGAAATACTATCGATAGTATTGCGAGCGTCGTGATATTACCCTCGATAATTTCACTTGCGGTATGAAATCCTCCTTTCCTGCAATATTAGGACCAAAAAGGGACGTATGTCTCGATAATACGCAGTTCCTTCCTTTTGAGCCGGTAATACCACTTTGTCATGGCAACCACGTATCCAAACAACAACGGAGAAGTAAAAATCATCTTGCTACTAATATGAATGTCAGTCTGACATACTTCATGTCTATCAGGCATTATCTATAACTATTGAAGAATTCACGACATGGAACTTTTTTTACTTTGTTGGTTCGTCAAATTATCTCAATAAACACTACTCGTGCTCACAATACTATCGATAATTCTGTCAGAAATCGTATACTCGATCAAATTGTTTTGAGGTAACACCACTCGTCCTAAATGACTCGTGGTGTTACCAAGCAATTTGATCTCGTTGATTTGTGACAGAATTACTATCGATAGTATTGCGAGCACTCGTGGTATTACCCCCGATTATTTCACTTATGCTAAAATAGCGTGTTATGATTGGTTGAAATTTTTGTGTTGATAAATGAAAAAATCATGTTTTCGATTTTGTAGTTCGGCTCTTGATTGGCTACTGGATATGTATATGATGTGTTTTCGATTTGGTAGTTCGATTCCTGATTGGTTATTATCAAAACACAAACTTGCCACTAGCAAGCTGCTATAATGACACAACACCAAACTTTGACCAAAACTAAATAAGCACTCAATATTAATTCATATCAACTTCACAATTTTCGACAAATTTTGCATACTCGTTGATTAATCAAATCACTGAATCAAAATGTTATCAAAACCTAACCTCGAGCGAGAAGCAGTAGACTAGAAATGCAATGACGAAACTACGAATGACGCGCTCTGTCATTGGTAACTGAAATAGAGGGATGTTTGATATATCAAGTAAATATTTTGTTAGTTGCATAATTTCAGAACTAAATGCGGGATTAGTGTTCCTAGTTAAATTGAATAGTAAATAAATAAAAATGGTTTAGATTTTATTCATGAAATAATCTTAACAAATACAACTCGTGTTATCGGCGATTATCGTTAATTCCTTCTCGGTTTCGAATCAAATTATTTTGCTTTAGGCAACCACACTCGCGCAAGCGCTCGTGTGGTTGCCAAGCAACATAATTTGATTCTCAAATTCAAAGGAATTGCTATTTCGATAATCACCGATAAACTTGTGGTATTACCTACGATAATTTCACTTGCGGTATGAAATCCTCCTTTCCTGCAATATTAGGACCAATAAGGGACGTATACAATACTATCAGAAATTCTAAACTCGATCAAATTGCTTCGAGATAACACCACTAGTCCTAGCAGACTCGTGGTGTTCCTATAACAATTCGATCTCGTTGATTTCTGACAGAATTACTAGCGATAGTATTGCGAGCATTTATGGTATTACCCCCAATAGTTTCACTCGCTATATGAGACTCTCTTCTACTGCGATATAAGGACCAATAAGAACGGTGTGTCTCGTTAGTATACTTTTCCTTCCTTTTGAGCCGGAAAGACCACTTTGTCATTGACAACCACGTATCCAAAAAACAACGGAGAATATAATATCATCTTGCTACTAACATAAATGTCAGTCTGACAGACTTCGTGTTTATTAGACATTATTCAAAACTATTGAAGAATTCACGAAAACGGAACTTTTGTGACTTTGTTGGTTCATGAAATTATCCTATTGAATACAACTTGTGCTCCCAACACCTACTACCGAAAATTCTGTTAGAAATATTGAATTCGATTAAAATGCTTAAAGGTGACACCACTCGTTCTAACGGACTCCTGGTGTTATTAAGCAATTTGATTTCGTTGGTTTCTGACAGAATTACTCTTCCACATATTTTAATAAAAAACTAAAAACTCCTTTCGATTCGTGAAGTCTTCAATACAACTTGATGCTTATACACATATCACATTTTGCGTACAATTGCTGGACAACTCACAGATATGTCGTGCCTGGCATCTAAACCAACCTTATATTTATTTCTTTCAGAATAGTCCAGCCAATGTTACTGGGACAACTAATACAATTTTACTCGCCAGGACAAACAGAAATCACCCAAGAAAGTGCCTATTATTTTGCCGGCGGAGTGGTACTATGTTCCCTTGTAAATATTTTATTGGCCCATCCGTACATGTTGGGAGTACTCCACTTGGGGATGAAACTGAGAGTAGGATGCTGTTCTTTGATTTACAGGAAGGCTCTAAAACTCAGCAAAACGGCTTTGGGCGAAACAACTGCCGGCCAGGTGGTAAATTTATTGTCGAACGACGTTAATAGGTTCGACGTTGCGGTGCTTTTCGCCCATCAGTTGTGGGTCGGCCCGATTGAAACAATAATATGTACTTATTTCATGTACTTACAAGTTGGCGTTGCTGCTACCATTGGAGTATTGGTTCTAGTTATGTTCATACCTTTGCAAAGTGAGTGATATATTATTCATTACATTTTATATAATTCAACTCGCCGCGATTTCGAGTGATATCAATCCACATCTACATTCCGTAAACTTCCACATGCAAAAGCTTTACCATTGTGTGTATAATATATGTGTACCTATACTTAAGTCAACAACTGACTCGTTTCATTCATTTATTGAAAAGTAAATAACATAGACATAGACATACTTTATTTAACTACATTCATGGCATGGTTTACATTTGTAGCAGGTCATGTGAGAGGAGCTAAGCCCACAATAAAACTTATGTTTTAGCTTACGTTTTAACATGTCACCAAATAATAAGTATCAATGGCATTTACACTGATATAATCAAATAAACAATAAAAACATTATCTTAAACATATTAAAAACGTTTATGACGTTACATCTACATTATGCACATTAAAAGACATTTAAGACGTTACATCTATATGTGGGGAGGTGTCTAAATATTCGACGATTGTATAGAAGCTTGATTCTATGAGGAATTTTCTCACTTTTTGAGTAAAACAATTAGTGGACAGAGATTTAACTTCCCTAGGTAGGTGATTGTAAAGATTTATGTTGGGAGAGTTATTTACTGACTTTTTCAATCTGAATTTTATAGGTCTAAATTGATCTGCTCTTCGAGTGTTGTAATCATGGAAGTTTGAATTTAGCAAAAGTTTATGTTTATTGTTATGAATGTCTAAAAGTTGCTGATATATATATATATATATATAGATGGTAATGTCATGATACCGCATTCTTGAAATAGTGGCCGACAGTGGTCTCTGTAGCCTGCAAGCGCAATAATTCTAACAACCTTTTTTTGAAGTTTGAAGACTTTTACTGAATTTGTCGCATTTCCCCATAAAGTTATACCATAAGCTATATGCGAATGAAAAAATGCATAGTAGGTGTTTAGCAGAACATCTGTACTCACAATTTTCCTCAGTTGTCTTATAATGAAGATTGCACTAGATAATTTAGAGCAAAGAAGCTCAATGTGTTTTGACCAATTTAGGGAGTCATCGAGAGTAACACCCAGAAGTTTAACATGGTCTCCCATGTGAATATTTGTTGAGAAGTTCAGACGACTTGTTTTAGCCTCGTTCAACTTCAGAAAATTTGCAGAGAACCAGTATTCCGCTTTCTTCTCTACAGCTGCAGTGAAAACGTTTGGGCACACATCTAAAGGAGTTGAATGAATCAATGTTGAATCATCAGCAAATAGTATACAAGTAATTGATTGCATGTGGTGAAAAAAGTCATTTATGTAGACAATAAACAAAAGTGGGCCCAGAACGGAGCCTTGAGGAACTCCATGAGTTATGGGCTCAAATTTAGAACTACTTCCATTTAAGCTAACACACTGCTTTCTATTTTGTAAATACGATTCAAAAAGTTTCAAAGGCACCCCTCTTATCCCATAGCGCTGAAGTTTTTCAACCAGTAATTCGTGTTTGACACAATCGAAGGCCTTGCTAAGATCACACAGGCTTATGGATGTCCGGCGACCACCTTCAAGGCCCTCTACTATGTCCTCCACCACTCTGGAGACAGCCTGGATAGTTGATCGATTTGTACGAAATCCATACTGGTTTTCATGCAGCAATTTAAATTTTTCGAAGTATAGAGATAGTCGAGTTTTCAATATTTTTTCAAAAATTTTTCCAAGAAATGGAATTATCGAGATGGGACGAAAATTGTCAGGTGCATTGCAATCACCTGCTTTGTGGATTGGAATAACCTTGCTACACTTGAATATATCGGGAAAAACACCCTCTACTATGCATGCATTGTATAGTTTAGCTAGTGGTACCGCTAATAGATCAATGGTATTTTTTAAAATTTCAGTGTTTATTTCAAAGATATCTATGGCTTTGGAGTTTTTCAATGATGTAACCGCAGAAATGACTTCATGGGCTGAAATGGGTTCATGGAAAAAAGAATCTAATGTGGTTGGGCAAAGGGGAAGCGTTTTTATTATGGTTTCAGCTATGTTCGAGAAATATTTGTTAAACTCATCAACATGTATTGTGCTATCAATATTATTTTTGTTTGAATGGTTTCTTTCATGATTTATCAACCTCCACGTGTCCCTTATTCTGTTTTTAGAATTTATCAGATAGTTATCATAAGCGGATCTTTTTGTATTTGTTATGTTCTCCCTGTATTTTTTTCTCATCATTTTGTATATTTCATAATCATTTGGATCCTTTGAAACGTTACATATTATTTTAACAGCTTCTAAATTGTTTCTCATTATTTTAAGGCTATTATTGAACTGGCGGCTTATTCAATGAATGTAATTTTTTCATTGGAAATTGACTTTTGATCAAAGAGCTTAGGGTATAAGTTATGTGTTCGGCGAGTTGATTGATGTTCGCCGTATTTGTTTGAGTCTCGCTAATAGTCTGATTCCATTTTAATTCTATTAAGGCCTGCCTGAATCGCTCAATTCCATCCTTTGTGACAAACCTCCTGCTTACTGCAGGATCTGTCAAAGTGACAGTGTTTTTTAACATGATAAATTGTCCATTATGATCTGAGAGACATGGCTCGGCAGTTCCGACCACAAAGTTGTCATTAGTGATATTTGTGAAAATATTGTCCAGGCAGCTAGCCCTGTTTCTAGCGGTTATTCTTGTATTATCAGAAATGGTAGTTTCTAGACCAAACGAAGAGGTAAGATGAATTAGCTCGTGGAGCTTAGGGTCTGAATCCGACTCGAAGTGAACATTGAAGTCACCAAGAATCACAAATTTTCTATATTTATCAGTTTTGTTATGTAAAAGTTCTTCAAGGTTGTCAAGGAATACAGGATAGTTTCCCAGACATGATCTGTAAAGAGCGATGACCGCTAGGTCCAGGCTAGGGACCACTATTCCACAAAATTCGGCATTTACTTCATCACAAAATAAGCTCAAATCAAGAAACTTACAAGCAATTTCTACTCTTGCATAAATAGACACCCCCCCATGGGTTTTGGTAGATCTGCTGTAATGGGAAATTAATTTATAATGATCAATTTTGATCTTTTCAATATTGGTATTACTTAGCCAATGTTCTGAGATACATACTATTGAGTGCTTGGTCTCGTTTAAGTATAGAGATAATTGATCAATTTTGTTTGACAAACACTGTATATTAATATGAAAAATACTCAATGTATTGTAGTCGAATGATTCCTGTTGGTTTTCAATTTGCCTTTCCGTTGAAGATGGTTTCTTCAGTGTCGTACTCGTTGAAAATTTTTGTCCATTTCAACGAACCTTTGAACATGTGCTCCAGCTGGCCACTTAGAGGAGTCCATGGCTGCGTTGAAATTTTCTTTGTAAATGCTGACTTTAAAAGATGAATAAAGTTCAGGATGTTTCGAGGAAAGTGGTTCACAACTGGCTTCCGGAAAATGACATTGCAGGAGTTCGGTTAGATCTCGTGCATTCAGTGTCGGTTCAACTCTGAACACATGTAGATTTGTCAATCGGGGCACCCCTTTCACCTCTCTTCCATTCACTTCTATGCTATTATTATTTCCCACTATTACATGCCTCTTGTGGTTCTTATGACGTCTCCCATGGAACTGTTTCCAGTTTCCTTCGGAATTCACTGTTGCAGAATTAGGTTTATTGACAAGTCCTTGTACATTTTCCATTGTTGTGGTTGTTTGGGCTTGTAATAATGCAACTTGAAAATCGTCTAGTTGGACGAATGGTACTTTTTGATCCATTTTGTTTTGTCTACCGGTTTGATTAGACGTAGTTTGGTTGATATGTCCATCACTTGTTCTATCAACCTTAAGATTTGCGTTTACATCATCGCAGTCGCCATTCTTATTATTTTGGCCTTCATCCTGGTTATAATTCTTCTTCCTTGTCGTCTTGTCATTGTTGATAAGGGTGTTATCCTCTTCTTTCTTTGGACCTTTCGCGTGGTCCGTGTTTGGGAGAGAAGATGAGCTGTCAGTGCTCGGAGGAAGTGGGGTTATGGGCAACTTCACAGTGTTTTCGTTAACACTCCTTTCCTTGATACTTTTGTCTTTGATATGTGTTGCTGGTACTGATTTTTTTTCATTTGGTGAATGTTTTTTGTTGTTTAACACTACTTGTTTTTGCGATGTTTGACTAGTTTTCTCGATATTTACGATTTTCTCGCGTAGCAGCTGACAATTTTCGTTCAGGATATTGTATTTTTCTTCCATTTCTGTTATTATGCGTTTCAATAGGGCATTTTCAGTTACATACATTTCAAGTTTAAACGAGGTTTCACTACTCACTGCATCGTCTTCGCAGTTTTCCTCCCCTTTATGGATACAATCCGGGTATTTCGCTTGATTTGCTTGCTTCAAACAACTAGGATGAAGTAGTTCGTGACATTTTACACATTTCACATAGTTCACAACACTTTTTTTGCAATGTTTGCATATAGAATTTTGGCTTTTCAGTAGCTGATTTGGACTCACGTTTTGACCGGTGGCCATCTTTCATATGGCAGGTATATTACGTTGAGTTGATCATCATATCGCCTACTGACATATTACTTTTAGCATTCGAGTAAGGTAAGTGAGTAGGTCAAAATGCATTATTGAAGAGTAAAAACACTAAAAACTGAAAATAAGCAAAGTTCCTCGAATGGAAATTGATCATTGAGAATCCAGCTATCCCAAATTTCCTATTCCATAGGAGTTTCGTCGGTAAGCATCGAACATAACAAAATCCAATAGCCCCGTACAACTGCCGAATCACCCCTACCAAACACCTAGAAAGCTTTTTTACAAGAACACACTTTGCAATGCTCATTGTAGTAGTAGTAGTTTTGGGAAAGCCGCTGCTGCAACCAGGCAAGTAGGCCCGCTGTTCTCTACATATCTACATTCCTCATCCTAATTTTCCTTTTCAAACCTTTGAACCTTCGTGACCTCCTGATGAAGTTCAGTATGCCCGTCCACTCCAAGTCGGTCAGTTCCTTTTGTTGGAGTTTTTCAACTCCAAAAGTTTCAAATAATCACCTCCCATACGCCTCACACTCGTGAGTGAGATAGTTTCTTCTTCATATTTGCTGCAAGTGGGCAAGTTGGCAGCCGCCATGTTTTTTTCTCTTAAATGTTGCGTTTTGAGACACCCTGTATACCAAATTTGACAGCTGCCATGTTTTTTTTCTCTGTCTCATGTCATTTGACAGGTAGCCATGTTTTTTCTCTTAAATGTTGCGTTGGTTCACCCGGTATACCAATTTTCATAGCTGCCATGTTTTTTCTCCTTAATGCCAAGTTGGTACACCTTGTATGGCAGCAGCCATGTTTTTTTCTCTTAAATACTATGATGGTACACCCTGTATGGCAGCAGCCATGTTTTTTTCTCTAAAATGTCTAGTTGGTACACCCGGTACCTCGATGAACGCAAAGCAGCGAGCAAACTCTCCATCTCACTCGCTACCACGCTTGCTCCACCCTCTCACTCTAACACACTGCAGGCATCTGTTTCCGTGAATAGATTGTAGGGGGGTCGTACAGGCTGTGCAGCCTCACAAGCACTTCGACTTCGACGAAGTTCTTTTGTGCGTGACCCTTGGTCTATTCGAGGCCTGGGATTCCGAGACTTCTTGTGAAGTTTATCAGGTTCCTGGGAGCTAAGTTCCTGATGTCGGAGAGCGTTAAAAAGGCCCCTTCCACGAACTTAAGCCTCTCGCAGAAAAGCGCTGGGCATTCGCAAAGCAAATGTTCTGAAGTTTCCGCGAAGTTCTCGCAGTAGCGGCAACTATCACTCTCTGATTTACCCATCTTTTTGAGATGGTACCCCAGAGGGCAGTGTCCAGTGAGGAGTCCCGTTACCATCTTCAAGTCTTCGTGAATAGATAGTTCATCACTGTCTTCTATTCCCATTAGTGATATGTGTTTGCCTAACTTATTATGCCCTTTTAGTATTCCTATAACGAAGCGGAGTGCTTGGCGATTTCTGCCTGAGAGCCTTGACTTGTTGGAACCGGCCACAAAGTTTTTTGACTGCCTGCAGCCGGTATTATCCCTACAAAGCTCGTTCAGCTCTTCTTCCGCCCAATCGTCAAGGGCTGAAAACCTTTGGCTTCTTGCGATGTTGGTTCCGGCCCACAGAACGGCATTGCGAAATCGGTTCTGGCAAGTCAGTCTGCCCCTTGTTTTCACCTCTCTGACCCGAAAATGTCTTCGTTTCAGCTAGTTTTTCGACAGTACCTCTGCATTCATGTTCAACTGCTGAGCTTGATTTAGGATGAAAAATGACGGAGCGTTGTCTGACTAGGCGAACAGTTATAAATTCTCTGCTCGGAACCTTCTTTTACTCTTACCTTATAGCTACGGTTAGAATGGCAAACACTTCAGCTTGGAAAACAAAGTGTACGAACGATTGAATCAACAAGAACAATTTTTTATGTAAAAAACAAAACATATCGAACCTATGCATACTTCATATAGTTACTTCGATTATGGGAACGCCTCATAGTTAGAGAGGTGACGAGCAAAATTTCGATGTAATCGGCACAAGTGGCAGACGTTGTTAGTAGCAATAATTATACCTTCAGAAACAGAAGTACCACGTCTGCCACCATGGTGGCGCTGCGTTGTCAATTGACAGCGTTTCAGAAATGTTAGAAAACAAATGGTGTGCTATATTATGCGCACATGTCTGCCTCTGGGGCTGATGATCATGATCATCCTGTAAATACAGAAAATCGAATAGGCAGACATCCAGGGCTCTGACTGTTGTAGTATTTATTTTTTAAAGTTATATTTAGGATTTAAAAAACTGTATATGAAGTGCAAACTTGATAAACCTGAATTGTTCGTGTGCAAATAACTCAATAGAGATTTTTTTTATACTTCAACAACTCCGTCCTGTGATAATGCAGAGCCCTAAATGTCTGCCTCTTCGATTTTCGTCGTTTCAAGGATGATTGTGACCATGAATACCAGAGGCAGACATGTGCAAATGATTTAATACCCCCCCCCCCCATTTTTTATGCAACTTCAACCTGCGGAAACGCAGCGACATATGACCTTAATTGACTGGACCAAATCAATTCTTAGTGACCTACACCGCAATCCACCTCGATGTGAAACTTGTGCTAGTCATATACCGAAATGCTCACCATCTTCATAAGATAGTTAACTTGCAACTTGCCTAGTCTCAAAAACAGTTGTGTAATTATTTTTATTCGCATGTTTGCACTAAACATATGTGGAAAGTAATCAATATTGTGAGAATAATTCAATACTTCTGATACCTTCAAACTCTGGTATATAATCTGCCAGTCCCTATTGTTTTAATAGGGCGTGGAAATGAGCCATGCTTCTCTTATCACTATTTACTATTACAACTGACAACAGTAACAACATAAAACACCTGAAACAATTTTATAATTCTGACACACGTTATACCACATCCAGACATCGTGCATGGCATCACACGTTAAAAGGTAAGGGCTGCGTCTTTTCTAGTTCACAGACGTCTCTCGAATACTTCTGAGGGTTGCGCGTAGGGGTGCAATCGGTTGATGGAAATAACAATTTTAAATTTTTTAACCACATCCAGACAACCCTGACCCAAAAGTTGGAATGACGCCGGTTTGTCGAAAAATGTTGATGAACAAGCCATAACACCTTAGCAGTTGCGGCGGTTATTCCCGATTGATCCCGAACTGGTCGAAAATCGACTAGTAGGTGAACACGAGTTTCTGTTGTAATGATATACTTCTCAGAAACCCAAAGTTAATAAATATGAAAATACACTTTTCCAGCTGTAGTAAAATGTTAACCTGGCATTATACAAAGTGAATTATCTAGTGTTCGAACTACTTGCTGAAGGTTAACATTATTCATGCATTCATCATTCCCATTTTTCTACAAAGAAAATGATTTTTCATTTTTTATATAAATGTAGGTATTGATTTTCTTGTTACAATCGAAAAATAGTCAGGAAAATGTTTTACTTGGATCATTTTTTCCGTGTAGCAAATTTCAATCAAAACTGGTGGCCATCTATAATAAACTAGTTTCATCGTTTTGGCGATCATCAGTTCATATCCGGTCAGGACGAAGAACAGAAAAATACTCCTACCCGTCATCGCAATTGATTTTAAGTTGGTTTTCTGATATTTGCATAACACTTGCTAGTTGTTATAGGTAGCATTGCAACATGTTCTTGTAGAAAAACTTTTCTGTTCGATGCTTTCCGACGAAACTCTTTATATAAGAAATTTGCGAAAGACTGGATTATCAATCATTCAATGAAATTATGGCCTTTCACCAAGTACGACCAATATCACATGCTGGATTTAAAAAAAAAGTATGCAAAGTTTTCTGGACATCACTAGAGTGAATGCAGTCGCTTTCCAGCTAGAAAAATACCCAAGCGTATCATGGAAACTTTATCTATGGGAAATAATATATACTTATGATTGGCCGAGGGAAACGGATTATCACAAATGACAACAAATAATCCTAATCTCTCACGCATGATAACGCACTGGTATTATCATTCACATCTTCATACCTTCCGTTCCCTAATAATACAGGTGACCAGATACTGCTCAGGTCTGATCTGCTTGCTATAATGTGCTTTGTTTTCGTGGGCTTCGCTTTCATTCTTCGTTCCATTTCTAACTCTAAACATGAAAAAAATTATCATACACAATATAAGTAAATACAATATGAAATTGAATAATAAACCTGAGCGAGGATACTTAATGTTTTTTAGTTGGCAATGTTCTTGTTTTGAATTAATTGTCTGAAACTAAACGAAATATATTTGAAGGCGACAAAACACAAATGCCTCTTTTATAGCGCTTTTGCAAAATGTTATAGCGTACTACCGCGAGCTATGTTTATCTCTTATATCCTAGAAATTCTCCCGAACAGTTTTACTATTTTCGCCCCTTCTCTTGTGGCCGAACTTTCGAGAACTTCATGTTTTTTTCAGTACTTTCTAGAACCTTCCGTAGCTTCTGTTCTCTGATTCATTCTACGGTTTTCTCTAATTTTTTAGAAACTTTGAAAACATTTTAGAATTTTCTCTCTTATGTTCTAGAAATTTACTCACTCCCTGATGGCCTCAGGAAGGCCACGTCCTCAGTGGGGTTTCGTGTCCCACACGCTCTCTGCTCTGATTGAAATCACTGCTGACGTTCGAAAGTTATACTGGAAGAGCAGTTCATCACGATCTTTCACTTGCCTGCTTCCCGAAGATGTTTATCTAGGAAGTAAAAACTGTGTGTAGTTACCACTAACATTTCCGAAAAATCATAGTAGGAGGCACACTAGTTCTAAAATGACATAGAATTTGTAATCAGATCCATTTTACTAATCCACTTTGTTCCTGAAAATAGTGCAGTCCTAAAAAATCCAAATTTGCCTCACTTGTCATGCAAACCAATGACCGTTATTTACATTTCGAGTTGCGGTCATCACAGAGTCACATTCTAATTACAATTTTTACTGCCGCTTATTTCGCGAAACTCAGCTTTGCCGACTTTTGGGTTCACTGGTAACTATGGTCCGCCAAACAAGCGGCAATAAAAATTGTGCTTAGAATGTAAATAACGAAGTCTAGCCGTAATATGTCATTGATGCAAACAACTTAGCATAATTTTTGTAAAGTTTTCAGAATCTATAGATACTGCAAAAATGAACAGTTTTATGAAAAATATTATGGAAGTTTCTGGGTTGTTTGCATGAGAAATGAAACAATTTTGGATTTTTTAGAAAATACTTTTTTTAGGAACAAAGTGGATTCGTAATAAAAGGTTTGTTCTTATTACGAATACGAAGACATTTTCGATCTATTTTGCCTCCTAATATAATTTTTCAGCTATGTCCGGGGGCCCATCGCTGTCGGCGTTCTGTGTGTATTACTTGAAATGGTCCCTTCGAGGCTGTTTGGTGCATTTTTGGTAGGTATAAGTGATACAAAAATCAGAATTCTAACGCAAAAATTACGGAAGAGACGAGGTGTTTCCATGATAAGTGTATATCCACATATAATGTCTTTTATTCATATTAAGATTGTAGACCATGTTGAAATATCAACTAATTTAAAAGGCATTTGAGTTTTCTTATGGAGCATTTTAAATTTATTTTAGCGTGCAAAATGCTTAATATCCCGAATCTGTATTTCCGTCCAAAAATAAATTTGTCGTATACATATATCTTGACCCCAATGTAAATTGAAATAACTGTTTGATCCGGTTCTTTATATACGAAAATCGAAAGATCTGGGTTGTTTGATCATCATGTACGGATACTGAAAGATATGCCAGTCTATTTCAAATGTCACTGAAATTATGATAATAGTATTAATATTATATTTTTATAGAGCAAATGTTTCTTTGTTGAACACAAAATCTTCTCTTGTGATATCATTTCTATTTGCACTCCACCATTCGGAACCCATGTTGTAGTAATGAAAACACTGTAATTTTATCCCGTTCCCAAATCAGTATTTTTGTCTCATCGACGCGATGTCTATTGAACATAAAGTGAACATACACAAATAATATCTCAAACTGCACATCTTATTGAAAAGAAAATCTGAAATTGTTCCTCTTATTAGTTTAACCTTGATTTTTTGACAGTTCTGTGTTCTATAACATTTTCCAAGCTTAGTTATCATATTTCCTAAATTGTACTCTAGAGGTTATCAATACATTTTAGAAATGAAGGTGTTAATTCTCTTATTTTTTTATTGGTTGTAGAAAAAATTGTGTATGCTACTCATTTGAAGACTATTAAGACAGTCGCATCTATAACGACATGTCATTCTCATGCTTGTTTTAATAACCATCATTAAGCATAACGCACATAAACAACTGTAAGACCATACATTGAATGAGATTTTCTGGTATATACACGCGAAAACTGCAATTACTAGTAGCATTTCATCCAAGGTTACATATTTGACAGTGAATGAAGAGCATTTTTTGTTAAATAAATCAAATATTTCAAGGTTAGGTGATAAAATTTTACTCTCTTCTTTGAAGTCGTGTAGCTGTGAGAATTTTGAATCATCTCTGAGATGTTGTAGCAAGAAAAATTCTGTTTCCATTCCAACGGTTCCCCAAAACTTACTGACATTTTTCACTTTTTTTCGTTCTCCATATTCAACCTCAACCATATATAACGAAAAAAAGATTTATTTTCTGCTGTTAAAGTAGGTTGAGCATCATTTCAATCTTTGTTTTTTTTTAGTTAATTCGTTAACTACATTTGCTTCATTGTCTACTTCATCGTCGGTATCAGGTCATCTACCGAATCATCAGATCATGTGATTGTTCGTGATTCATACAAGTCTACGAGACGCAGAAATGATCATTTTATAATCACCCATAATGTTAAAATCATTAGTGAAAACTTCAACCAACGAACAAAGAAGTTAATGCCATTGCTTCAACAGCTCTCATTTAAAATCATTTAAAAGTAGTACATGGAAATTTTTAGTTACTGCCATTTTGAATGTCGGACATTACTCCATGCAATAGACGAAATCTGAGATGGCTTCATATCCAAAACTAAATCTTTGTATTTCACCAATCGGCAGTACTACCTAACTCTAATCTGCCAACTAAATGCAAAATGTACGATGTGAGACAATATACTGAATTTTGAAGAACTACATGGTAGGCCTAGGGCCCACTACAAAAAAAACAAATATTAGCTTATCGTAGAATCTTCGTATAGCTGTATACCAAGCAATAGAGCATAAAATGAATGAGTTTTTAACAAAAATACTAGTAGGAAACCGACTATGCCATCACGTGGAAGACAGTACGTACTTAGTTATATCGTGTTATGTTTTAGACTCGCAACTGTAATTTATTAATTTGTTATAAACATTTAAATAACAAAAATGTGTTTTTTCAAATTGTTTCTCTTATAAAATGAAAACTGATATAGCAATCAGGTTGCTCCAATGAGAATAATTGTAGATAACTGAAATACGAATAAAATGGAGTATTTTACAACCCTGTCGGATCATTAGTAACGGAGAAAAACTGGAAAAACCGAAAAAAATTGCGATTTTTTGAAAAATTGAACTCCGCTATTTTTCAAGAAGTAGGATTGGCCTTTCTCATGAAAGTATTGAATCATGTGTACTTTATGTGTGCACAAAACAGGCGCAGTCGGATCGTTAGTTTTGGCACAATTGCAATTTAAAATTTTATTTGCACTATCTTGCAGCGTGCCTGGATGCTCTAGTGATAGCCCGATTTCAACTTCTCAAACAGATTATGAAAGTATAAGTATCGATCGATGTTCGATCTCGAAGTCGAATTCTTGGAGTCTTTCGATCCAACGTGCTACTTGGCCCTCGGGGTTTCTGAACTGTAGGAGACATTTGAGGGCTGTATGGTCAGTCCTTAACAGGAATCTTCTTCCGTACACGTGTTTGTAAAAGTGTTATACTCCCTTGACAACAGCCAACAATTCTCGTCTGGTGACACAGTAGTTACGCTCCGATTTACTGAGAGTTTTACTGAAGTATCCGATGACCTTCTCTTGCCCATCCTGGATCTGGGACAAGACAGCTCCAAGTCCCACGTTGCTGGCGTCCGTGTCTAAAATGAATTTTCCACTCGGAAGGGGATAACTCAGAATCGGTGCGTTGATCAGTGCCCCCTTCAGCTTTCTGAACGAGTCTTGGCACTCTTCGGCCCACTGGAACTTTGTTTGACCTTCCGTGAGCCTGGTCAGTGGTTTAGCGATGTTGGCGAACCCTAACACATATCGGCGATAGTATGTGCACAAACCAAGGAAACTACGTAGTTGGTGTATGTCTCTCGGAATAGGCCACTCCTTCACTGCTCTGATCTTCTCGTCATCCACTGCAACTCCGTGCCCGGAGACAACATGGCCAAGGTAACGTACTTCTTTTTGGAACAGGTGGCATTTCTTGGGGCTCAGCTTCAATCCAGAATTTCTCAGTCGCAGAAATATCTCCTCCAGATTTTTTACATGGTCTTCGAACGATTTGCCAACCACAATAATGTCGTCGAGATATACCAAACACGTCCTCCTTGAAAGTCCTTTCAGAACCGTCTCCATTAATCTCTCGAATGTGGCTGGAGCATTACAAAGCCCGAATGGCATAACGGTGAAATGCCACAGTCCTGAGCCGATGGTGAAGGCTGTTTTTTCTCTATCTTCTGGAGCCAGTTCTACCTGCCACTATCCACTCTTCAGATCAAGGGTCGAGAAAATCGTGGAGCCGGCCAACGTGTCTAGGGTGTCGTCTATTCTCGGAAGAGGGTAACTGTCTTTCTTCGTCACGTTGTTCAGTTGACGATAGTCTACGCAAAAGCGTGTTGATCTATTGTTCTTCTTCACCAGCACGACTGGAGAGGACCATGGACTGTCGGATGGTTCAATAACTCCATCTTTCCCCATTTCACTGACTATTTTGTCAGCCTCTTCCTTCTTGGCAAGAGGAAGTCTTCTAGCTGATTGTCGGATCGGTCGGGCATCCCCAGTATCAATTTTATGCTGAACTACATTCGTTCGGCCCCCTTTTCCTTGTCCGGTATCGAAGATGTCTTGGTACTTCTTGACTAATTCTCTCAATCTGGGCTGTTGGGCTGGTTTGATACCCTTGGAAGAGAGAGTAACCAATTTTTCCAGTTCCGCTGTCAGGTTGTTGTCTTGACCAACAGTACCGTGTACACTCCTGATCACAGAGGAAATTGACGAGCAGTGCCCCAAAACAGTTCCTTTCTTCAAAGTCACTGGGTAATAATTGACATTCATTATCCTTACTGGCACAATTTTATCGGCACGCAGCAAAGTCTTGCCTAGTGCAATCCCTCGTCCAATTTTCTCATCATGAAGCTTGGGCTCTAACATCACCACGCTTCCATCGCTCGCACCTCCGTCCAAGCGAGCCTCCAGTATGGTCTCAGCCCTCTCAGGTACACTAACATCTTCAGTTAGCAGAACACTTCTTCCACGTTCACACGTAGGACGCCATCTTTGAAGTTCAATTCAAACCCTCTGGAATTCATGATGTCCATTCCAATAATTGCGTCGTCCTCAATGTCCGCTACTAATGCCCGATGTTTCACTTTTGTGCTGCCTAGAATCAGTTCAATCGGTAGCTCTCCATGTACAGTGGCCGGCTCTCCTGTTGCTGTGCGTAGCTTCCCGGATGATGGTTCCATTCTCTCTGGTGTTTTAATAAAAGCAGGTCCAAGGATTGTCCTAGTCGCACCTGTATCCAGCAGCATTGCGCAAGGCTTGTTGTTGATCAAACCGTCTACGAAGGCTCCTTTGTTCTGTCGTTGGAGGACAGCGACATATGCGTTGTTCACCGGGGCTTTCTGAGTATAGGCCGACGATTGCCCCTTCTCAACAACTTTCGTTGGTCTCGACCTCTTGAGGGTTGGACATTGACTACGCACGTGTCCAAGTTTCCTACAGTTCCGGCATCTCACTAGTCTTTTCTCAGGCAACATTTCCTTCTCGACCTTTCTTATGGCAGCTTCCAGGTTATCAGGTTGCTGTGGGTCTTCCTCATTAAATCGGACTTTACTTTGGCTTCTGCAGGATTGCTTCGCTGCCTCAAATTCTAAAGCGCGTGCCAGTACATCCACGAGATGTGTTGGACGAGCTAGTGTCAATGCTTGTCTGGTTTCCTGGTCACGAAGTCCATCTAAGAATGCCTGCACTGCTAGTCGCTCCATTACCTCTTCCGGTGTAGCTGGGTATGCAAGGCGAACCAAGCGTGCAATATCGGCTTCAAATTCCTGTAGGGATTCGCTTGATTTCTGGCAGCGGTTTTTGAGCTGTGAGTGGTATACATGTTCTAGATGAGTCTGTCCATACCGTAATTCTAGATGTTTGATCAGCTGCTCGTAGTCCTCTTGTTCTTGAGCCGTGAGGGTTTGTCTCCACGCAACGCCAGTGTTAGTGCCACAGCTATATCTCCTGCATTCCATACATTCGCCTTTGGCAGCTTCAAATTGTAGGCGGTAGTTTGCCCATGGTGTTTTCCCATCAAACTGAGGTGGTTTCATAGAGAGTTTTTCTGTTTCCGAACTGATATTCACATCTTTCAGACCCTTTTGAACATCATCCAAGTTCAAACTCACTTCCAACATTGAATTTTTGTTGACAGATTCTGTGGTGTGGGTAGTATCATTCTGGTTTTCCAACTTACTGATTTTCTCCTTCATTTTGTTGATTTCTTCCTCGATTCCGCCTCTGATTTCATCGCTGATTGTTTCCTTCAATTTTCCTATCTCTTCCTCGATTTCATCTTTGATTTTCTCCATCTCTGTCTCGACAGTCCCTATTCTTCCTTCTAGTCGATTCGCCACCCCAGAAAGTTCATTTTTTAAGCCCTCTGTATTTTCGAGGAGTTTGTCTTCCAGAATCTTTGAATTTTCTAGAAGCTTTTCTTCTAGATTCTTCGAACTCTCTTGAAATTCTTACTTCAGACTATTGGAATTTTCCAGCAGCTTTTCTTCCAGATTTTTCGAATTTTCCATAAGTTTCTCTTTAAGTTCTTCTTTCAAAGTATTTGAATTTTCTAGCAGCTTTTCTTCCAGATTTTTCGAGTTTTCTAGAAGTTTTTCTTGCAGACTTTTCGAATTTTCTTGACGTTCTTCTTTCAAAGTACTCATTATGGAAGTCATATCCATTCCAGAAACTTCGAATAAAAATGTTTCTGGATCCTCGCCCTCCTGGATTGATCGCTCAGAAAGTCTTGCCTGAAGCACGGCCTTTTTATCACTTGTATCAAGTTCCCGATCCTCCAGTTCTTGCTTCAATTCCGCAACCTTCAACTCAACCAGGCGAACTTTCCTCGAACACATTTTGTCTTAGTCTATGTCTTACAGTGTATTTCACGGGTCACCAGTCTATTATTATTATTATTGTCTATTTCACACAGTCTATTCTACGGCCACCAGTCTATTATTATTATTATTGTTCCGTTTATACTCCGTTAATGCACACAACTGTCACTTCACGAAAAATGTTTATCAGTCACTGTCTATTTTTCGCGAAAACAATTGTCCGAAATACACAAACTGTATACTAACACGAACACTATTTATCTTTTGAAATCGCACTTCTAACACCAACTGTAATATATTTAAACTCTATTTCACTCTAAAATAATTTATTTAACGAAATACAATGATTCAATAACACAATACTCTAATTTATAATCACGGAACTATTTATTTCGACTTTCACTTCGCTCTGACTGCGCGTCTGTCCGCTGCGTAGTTCTTTTTATATCCGACGTTGACTTCTCCGAATGCTCTAGCATTTTCCATCGAATCGTCCAGATTCATAGAATTGTCCAGATTATTCTCGGTGCAAGCGCAAAGACGTTCATCCGCGACCGGGCGCCGGCTTACGTAAGAGTTCAGGTCCGGCATCGCCCGCAGCTTCGCCACAATATGTTTTGTGGTACTGTACATCTACTTTCAAAATATGTTTTAGAAATTGAAATCGGACTATCACTAGAGCATCCAAGCACGCTGCAAGATAGTGAAAAAAAAATTCAATTGAGCCCGTTTTGTGTACACACAAAGTACACATGATTCAATACTTTCATGAGAAGGGCCAACCCTATTTCTTGAAAAATGTCGGAGTTATGATTTTTTTTAAAAATCGTTGAATTTTCCGGTTTTTTCGGTTTTCCTCCGTTACTAATGATCCCACAGGGTCGTAATACATTCCATTTTGTTCGTATTTCAATTATCTACTATTCTTTCCATTTGAGCAACCAATTTGCTCTATAAGTTTTATTTTATAAGCAAAAGAATTTGAAAAAACAGATTTTTTGTTATTTAAATGTTTATAACAAATTGATAATGACATGATTCAATACTTTTATGAGAAGGGCCAACCCTATTGGAAAATGGCGGAGTTATGAATTTTTTAAAAAATCCTAAAATTTTCCGGTTTTGTTCGTATTTCAATTATCTACAATTCGTTTCATTGGAGCAACCAAATTGCTTTAAGCAAAACAATTTTAAAAAACACGTTTTTTGTTATTTAAATGTTTATAACAAATTAATAAATGACAGTTGCGAGTCGAAAACATAATAGAATATAACTACGGACTGTCTTCCATGTGATGGTACAGTCGGTTTTCTACTAGTGTTTTTGTTAGGAAAAAATACTCTATTGATTCGCCTAATGATTTTCATGTCGAGTTGGATCAAAGAGACTAAACGTTATCTGACTAGGAGAGTTTATTCCCCATAAGACAATGATAATGCTAATAGAAATAGATGAAAGAACATGTGTGTCGTAGATGGACATGTCATGGCCACCATTCTCTCTTGACAGTGACGGACTAGCGCACTCCGCACTCTGAGACTTACAGTTGACAGTTTTGTTCCCTTGGTTCGAGTTCGACTCTGTACTTATGTCCAAATACGTCACTATGACGCGTTGATGCTACAAGATTCTGATTGGCTAGAGCTTATTGGACTCTCCTGTGCGTTTACTCTCTTTGGAGTTGGACAACATGCTATTTACGAAAATTCTCGTTAACATGACGTCTTTTCAGAGCCGTCGCTAACCTTTGGCACTGTCGGATAACTAGAATGTCCCCAAAATGTTGAAGAACAATGTTACCACTAAATATTCTATATTTTCATCAAGCTATTCTGAAAAAATCAGATGTGAGGGTCTAAATTTCCATGACATCATAACGTAGCCGAATGGGCCATATTTGATGAAAATACTTTGTTGAGAATACTACTCCTGGTGCTTTTTCCTCATGATTTATTCTATCATTTATTGTCATCCACATAATAAGATTCATTGGTATCTTAGGAAAAAATGTGTATTGTTCATTAGAATATTAAATTACTCTTTTTTATCATGTATCTAACACTATATGCACAATTATTAGAGGGTATAATAGTTGATTTGTCTCTTTTGCGAGAGGATAGAAACCTTGGGAGAAAAGAAGCCTTTCGTGAATAAATTGCATATGATAATTGTAAATTATGTAACGAGTGTTATAAATGTCCGTTCAGTGGGTAACGAGTGTTTTAAGTACAACGTAGCGGAGTGAGTGTCTACAGGAGTTTATGGTCAACGCGTTACATACCGTCATTTTTGTACGAACTCAATAAAACAACAGAACTGTATTTTTTAAAGTTGATTTCTCATGTTATAGTGGGAGTTTCAATTGACAGACCAAGACCTATTCTGTCAAGCGGGTTTTTAATCACTGAAATCATACAGCAACCATATGGATGTATGTAAAAAATGAAGTTGCCATATAGCACAGTACCTGCATATCCGTACACTAAATGCCGTTTCAGTTGTGTGACTATAAAACATATTTTAAACGGGATGAGTCGGACATTACTAACAAACTTTGTGAAAAAATTCCTACTTCATTTCAGTACGGAAAGTCACCATGTTTATTGAAAAACAATTGTGTGACCAATTTTCAATCCAGAATTCCATTACGTAGAAACATGTCAATGGGGTATAATTTCGAACGTATTTGGGAGAAATTAATCAACTAAATTTCTTCAATGGATTCTCCATTATTGCAAGTAATGAAGCCAATCCAAGGATCCTGGCTATTTGACTTCGAGATGAAATCGACGCTATAGTCAGAGTGATCTTTGGACCCTAGAGATAAATCTGTTTAAATAGTTCTGCGTTCATCTCAGTAATTCCTGACTTACCATATACAGTTTTTGAATGGCTTATTGAAAGCAGTCGAATGACTGAATCCCATTATCCACATTGTGTGTCACCTGTGAAAGAATTGCATGTTAACTTTTTTTTCATATCAACTGACGTGTCTTTCTAGATTCAACCATCAGAGGTATTATACATTTTACAGAATTGAAATGACTGCTAGGTCGCCAGATCTTACCTCACTGGACTTTTTGATCCGGTCCTAACTCAAAGAACGTGTTTACATTAGAGCCTTTGCAAATATCGTACAGGTACGCATTAGGTGTTAGAGATTGAACAGAGTCATTCTCCGGAGAATATGCACTCAGGTTGTTATGAACAGGAGACAGTTGTATTGTGAAAACAATTGACGTCACCTCGAACATCTGATAGACTAATACTTGTTTTTGATTTTTACTGTCTTGTTGCGTTCCATTTTGTAGAATAAAATCTGAATAATGTTAATAACATCCGTGTGCAGTAACGGCTTCCTGAAAGAAAATGTATTATGCTTTAAATGGTTGAAAAACCCCATGTATTCTTCCGTCATTCACGAAAAAATATGTATGAATTAAAAAAATAGTCTGTTAAGATAATTGGAATCAGTAATTCAATTGCTTTCAATAAATCATTAAAAAACTGTGTGAGGTAAGTTATGATTTTATCTTCGCATAAGAAAGATACAGGTCCCCGAGTACCTGACTGAATCACACGTTATAATTTTGGATTTCATATTGAGAGAGCATTGCAAAGTAATTCTTGTAGAAAACTTTGTCAAGTATCTAACAGTTATAATTCAACGGTCGTAGGGGGCAGTAGTTGTTCTCTGTTGGAGACTTGCCGATGAATGTATCAATTGTATAGGTGAAAACGGAAGATTGGTTTACCTAATCCATTTTTTAAATAATTTGTTCTTCTGGGAGTATTGAACCCAAAAATTTAACATTTGGCATACCTCATAAGAAAGTTATATCTCATGTTATACAAATTCTGTAAGGTTACACTGTGTCTCAGGTGTCCCGCATAAGTCGGTACAGTCTCCACTATTCATAATCACATGATAATGCTGATATTTTAGATGAAATAGAACACTGCACAGTCCAGGCTTTTGCAGATGATAAACAGTTGTAACTCAACTTTCTCACTAAAATTGTCGATATTGCAGGTTAAATAATAAACAATGATTTGAATAAAATAAAGACATCCTCGTATGAACATAACTTGAAACTCAATTCTGAAAAATCCATGGTATTGTATTTCGGTAGAAAAAATAATATAAACTTCTCGATGAATATTAGTCTTAATCTTCAAGCTGATAATACCACGTTACAAATGTGTGATTCGGCAAGAAATCTTGGTTTAGGATTAGATACCAACATGCGTTTTTCTCAGCACAAAAAATCTCACTGGCAAATCTTTTGCATCCCTGAAACGTATTTACAGTAATCGATATTATTCTTAGTTTCAAAATGGAGCGAATCACTTGTGTTCGAGTCAGTTCAGCTAGTGTGATTTCCTTTATGGTCCATGCTTGACGAAAATTGATAAGGACAGAATACAAAAAGTGAAAAATAGCTAAATAGCTTCGCTATCCTGATTTGTGGTATCAGAAAATATGAACATATTCCACATAAACTTAGAGAATGCAACTGGCTTAATATGAACAATAGAAGACAGTTCTTCATAGGTACATTTCCTATTAGTTCAACCTTCTTCTCATCCAATTTGTTAAGAAAAGGCTCTGGCCCGCTATTGTTCAAGTGGAATAACTTTGAGCTAGACAGTCTATGTAACATCCATTATATAATTTACATCTCGAACGGCAATAAAAGGCGTTTTTGATTATTATTATCCACTCAACAGATTTTTCATCCGAGACAATTAAGCTCAATAAATTAAAATTGGTTGTTGTTGCCATCTCTAAAGTTTCATGTATTTTGTAGGATTGCACAATACGCCAAATTGCAGCCAAAATGCTTCATAAGTTGTAGGTAGATTACAGATTGATGATCACCCTACAAATTTGATAAATGATTGATCTCTTTGTGGAATTTGAAACGCTATGAGATAAGAGGTCCATTGCAGTAGGAAGTATTGAACTCAAAAATTGTATGAATTGTCGAGTTTTTCTAAAAAATTCTTTCATTGACGACTCGTTAGTGGCATAACATCCTGCGATTTTGAAAACTTTCAATGCCAGTCTCATAGTTCCTTTCCATACAAACCTTAAAACAAAAAAATAGACAATACATTTAGTGTGACTAAAATTCCAAACATTTTAATCAAAATATTTGATATAATATTCGTAAATTATCTGTACTGAAGAATTATTATTGTCAATTTCAGTTTACTTAGGAAAACGAATTTCCATATTACGAATGAGAACAGCGTTAAGAACAGACGAAAGAGTCCGTTTGATGAATGAAATAATATCAGGAATACAAGTGATAAAAATGTACGCCTGGGAAAAACCCTTCAACTATTTAGTTTCTTTATCAAGAAGGTAAGTTAATTTATGTAAATGTATGTTAAAGTTTCGTTAATTTTATCGATAACTGTTTAACCTTAATAGAGCTGAAAGATTTTACATTTTAAGATAAAAGAAATTTTGTCATTTGAACGACGAGAAAGGACCCCGCACGAAAACATATGGGAAATTGGCGCTCCGTCAAATTGGCTGATATTTTATTATATTATATATATATATGTGTGAGTTTAAATGATTTTGTATGTATCGTTTCTGAGATATAAGCGGTTATAGTTTGTGAAAACGTCGTAATTGGGTAGGATTGACAAAGAAAAAACTGTTTTCTTGGTCGAAATAAGACAAATTCAGAATGAAAATGTACTCATCGAAACTCGTTGACATGTCCAATTATAATTTCATGAATGATAGTACATTAGGTTGTATACGTGGCATAATAAAAAAAGTCGTTGAGATTTTTTTCTGGCACTATTTCAGAACGAATGAGTCATGTTTTGGTAGGACATCATAGTTTCAGTCTGTAATAAGCGATAAAAACGTTTTTTGTTTCTTGATAACTCTCTGTGTGTTTGAAATACGAATTTTTAGAATTTTTAATTATACCCCTACACTGAAAACACTTGACAAATCGTTTTTTACTACAAAAAATTATTTATTACCAGTTTTGATTGAACAAAAGATGAGGTTCTCATGAATTCAGTTGTTTAATATTACTTTATTACAGGGTACTTTACAATTTTTTTTAGGTCATCAACAAAGTTTTTATTGAATATAAAAACTGTTCCGTTGATTTGGGCCTAATTTTACTCACACTATTTTGAAAATGTAGACTATTAATATTTGAAAGTTTTTTCAACTTTCCATGTTGCGTTTCTAAGATATTCATTTTTAAAGTTTACGGTATTACGATATACAGGGTGTCCCAGAATAAAGGGGACAAACTCCGATGATAGAGTTTTCACTTCATTTCAAAGCTATAAGTTCCAATAAACATACGAGGATGTATTGATATCTAGTTAGCCTAGACCAGCTCCCTGCATAAACAAAATAATGCGTTACTATAGCAACGAACAATAACTTATTAGAAGTGTCAGTGTAAAGTTTGACGTCAAAAAAGTAAACCATAGTTACGCAATAAATAAAAGAAAAAAGAAATAAAGAAAAAATATGTCCACCGAAATTGTGAAAATTGAAAAATTGGAATATCGAGCCATCATCAAGTACCTGTATTTAAAAGGGTTGAGAGGTAAGTAGATTTACGAAGATATGCTTAATACCCTTGGTGACCAATGTCCTTCGTATTCGACCGTGAAAAATTGGACTGCAAGCTTCAAAAGAGGTAAATTTTCCATTGAAGATGATGACCTTGCCGATCGCCAGTTTCTGTGTCTGTCCCCGATAATATCGATGCAGTTCATGACATGATTTTAACAGACCGTATCGAATTGGGCTAAAACGGATATCTGAAGCACTGAATATTTCATACGAACGCGTTCATCATATAGTTGTCAATTTGGACATGAGAAAAATTGCTGCAAAATGGATCCCCAAATGTTTGAATGTTGACCACAAGCGTGCAAGGGTAGTTCGATCTGTGCTCGAGTTGAAAACGATGTAGACTTCTTAAACCGAATGGTTACTATGGATGAGACTTGGGTACATTTCTACGATCCAGAAACAAAGCAACAATCGATGGAATGACGACACTCCGGTTCTCCAAGACCTAAGAAGTTTCGTGTCCAAAAATCTGCTGGAAAAGTTCTTGCTTCAGTGTTTTGGGATTGCCATGGGATTGATTTTTTGGATAAGGGTAGAACAATAACTGGAGATTACTATTCGACATACTGACCACTCTACGGGAAAAACTTGAAGAGAAAAGACGCGGAAAGCTATCCAAAGGTGTTTTGTTTTTGCAGGACAACGCCCCTGCACACAAATCTCATGTTGCTGTGCAAAAAAATCGTGATTTACGGTTTGAATTAATTACTAGAACACCCCCCCTTATTCACCAGATTTGGCTTCGTCCGACTATCATCTCTTTCCTCAACTGAAAAAAAGTTTAAAAGGTCTTAAATTTTCTTCCAACGAGGAGGTGATAAAAGCTGTGGAGGTCCGGTTTGCAGAGGTCTATAGACGTTGCAGGTTCGCTGTAATAAATGTATCTAATTAAGAGGAGAATATGTTGAGTAATAAAATATTTCGACATTGAAATTTTGTTTGGTTCTATAGTAGGCTAAGAATTTTTCAATATATCCTCGTATACCCTAAGATGAATAATAACCGAGTTACAGGGTGTTGAAAATGACAAAAAAAATTATGTTTTCCAAAATAACTCCATAACGGCTCATCTTTGGTATGTCACATGACAGCATTCAGTTCCAAATTTCAATGTAAATCATGAGTTTGTAACTTCTAACAGAGGCGTACGGGAGGTGGGTGCCCCTAATCGCCCCTCCCCAATTTTCACACCACTGGATTAATGTCTATTTTATTTTCTTTTTCTTAATCCCCAACATTTCCTATACAAAAAAGGGATAGGTTTCGTTATCAACAATATCAACGGTTTTCAAGATTTTTTAAGTTGAATAAGTGCGTGCGTATGTGATAAGGAAAGTCACTGTTGATTATTTTGTTAAACGTTGCTATGTCTTTTGTATTGAAAATCATGGCATTATGGTGAAATATCAAATATATTATGCCCACAGTGGTATTTCTCGATGAATTTCAGAAGAAGGCGGAAAAAATTTAAAGCATTACCTACTTACTAATGATTAGCAACCCATAAAACTGTAGTTCCAAAAAGTATTTAAAATTTAACAAAAATCTCCTCATTTCTGAAAGGAATTGTTTGGTTCGGTTCGGTTCGGCGTAGGGGTTTTTGTTCTGATTCGACGAACCACTGGTTGTGGCTTAGTTGTTTCTTCTGTTACGGCGGGGTTGTATCCAATGTAAATATTCTGGGAGCGAATAACTTTTACATGAATACTTGAGAGCGTTGTGGACTGTACTTGTGGGGTTGTAGAATAATGCACTGAATTTAGTTTACTTTAACACTATTTACTTCAATACAATATATATATATATATATATATATATATATATATATATATATATAGGTTAACAATAACTTACACGTGTTCACTTGGACTTAATTGACGAGAGCAATAAGTCTGTACCCAAGCGAGGTTGAAAGAGAAGAGAGCGAAGAGTGGTAGACTCAGACTCAATGTTGATGTGTAAGCAGGGTTGCCAACAGCTACCTCTGCTCCATGTAGAACGCTGCCCTCGAACGCATTCGAGTGAATAGGCTGCACTCGAATGCATTCGAGTGCATATTGCGAACGCGAGAATAATAGAATAGGTTCAAATCTCAACAGGAATGGATAACTATTTATAACAATATAACCTACAAAGAGATTTCACACCATGCAATGACTACAAATTCAAATATTTCGAAAATTGTTGGCATTTATGAGGGATCTTTTCACAAAAATTTACCGATATTTGAAAAAAAATTACATAGCAACTTCTAACAAAACAGTCAACAATGAGTTTCCGAATCACATACGCACGCACTTATTCAACTTCGAATATCTTGAAAACCTAACCCTTTTTTGTATAGAAAATATCGAGAATCAAGAAAAAGAAGATGAAATAGATATTAATCCAGTGGCGGGAAAGTTGGGGAGGGGCGATTAGGGGTACCCGTCTGCCGTACGCCTCTGTTTAAAGTTACAATCATGTGATTTGCATTGAAATTTGGAACTGAATGCTGTCATGTGACACACCAAATTTCATTAGGAAAATTTGAGCTATTATGGAGTTATTCTAGAAAACATATTTTTTGTCAATTTTAACACCCTGTATCTAAGTTAATATTCACTTTAGAGTATATGTTTATAAGAACTTTTAGCCTGGAAATGAAGTGAAGATTTCACCGCCGGAGTTTGTCCTCTTTATTCTGAGACACTCTGTATGTGCTTGTTGAAACTTAGGTATAATACGTTCTTGAGTTTGCATGTATTGATGCAATCTTGTTGTTGATTGTAGTTTGCGTTGTTTATAGTACCGAATAATTGATTTGAAAAAGTTTTGTATTAGAATTTAATTTATCGAAAGGTTCCCTAAAGTTTTGTTCAATCGATAGTAATAAACCCATATGTCATAATATGGTAAACTTTGAAAATGCATGTCTTATAAACGCAATATGCAAAGTTGACAAAACTTTCATATACAGTGTGGTCCACTAAGTGTGCAACAAATGGGAAACTTGTTTATTATCGATTTCTCAGAAAATTTTATTCCTGACAAAAGTTGGTGCACGTTCCAAAACTATACCTATATATAAACTATACCATATATATTTTTTTAAACAATTTTTTTATACCAAGTGTACCTGAAATCGCTTTATGACAAACACCATACAGGATAGGCCAAAAAATATAAAGTAAATTTTTGTTTTCGTTTGGAAAATATTGAATTACCCCCGTATGATACATAGTTTTACTATTTTGATTTAATATGTATGTGAAGTAGCCACAATCAAATCAGGTTGGAGTATTTTTTATCAAATTAAAGTGTATTTGTAAAATTTATTTGGATTTGTATTTTTTTAGGTGACCGTCAACTTCATGTTTGTTGCAACTTTACTAAGTGAATGTTCACATGAATAAACTGTCAATAGAACAGATATTAAAAAACACTCCAAAATCTATCGCGGATAGCCATGAACAAAAAACACATACGCTCGAAAACAATACTGTAGTTTCATAGTGTGGCGTTTTGAAACTTGCCTGTCAAACGTTTTCATATTTGTCCTTAATTAAAAATGCCTCGCCCAGTAGTATTAACGTTAACTGAAAAGGCAGAATTAGTTTTAATCTGTGGTGATGGTTATAAAACAATGCGCTAAGCTGCAAATATTTTCAACGAGCGGCATCCAGACAAACAAATTTGCTATTCAAGTGTAAGTAGAATTTTAAAGAATTTCAAACAGACCAGCTCACTTGAATATAAACATAATACGGAGCGTACGAAACCTGTATGCAAGAAGAAAACCAGCTTGACGTACTTCAAGCAGTAGTAGAAAATCCTAGAAGGTCCACCCAAGAAATTATTTGATTATACCGGCATAAAAAAACCTCTGTGAAGCGTATTCTCAAGAAACATAAGTACCATGCTTACAAACCTACATTCATTTGTACATTGCAAGAAAGAGACTATGATTTGAGATATGATTTTTCCATGTGGATTCAGGGTGAAACAGAAGAACAAAGAGATTTTCATCGATGTATTCTGTTTGGAGATGAATCGACTTTTACAACAAATGGGGTTCTATCATCACAAAATTGCAGATGGTGGTCAGATGTCAACCCAAATTTTATTATTGACAACAAAAATCAATACTATCAGAAAACAAACATTTGGTGTGGTATATTAAATGATACATTACTAGGTCCGTTTTTTTTCGAGAGAATTTGAATGGTGAGGTACTTGAACTTTTTGGAAACTGAAATATGAGAGTTTTTGGATGATATGGTATTAGAAGAACGGCAAAAAGTATGGTTCCAACATGACGGATGTCCTGCCCATTTTACTAGAAATGTTTCTCAGTGGCTGAATAGGACATTTCGTAATAAATGGTTAGGACGAAATACCGATCCTCGATGGCCTCCTCGTACTCCAGACCTTACACCTCTGGATTATTTCTTATGGGGATACTTAAAACAAAAAGTCTACAGAGATCGCCCCTCTAATAATGTTGCTGAGCTTGAAACTTCATTAAGAGTTTATTGCAGAAATATTCCCGCTAATTTGTTGCGATCTACAGTAAACGAATTTTATGAGCGAACAATTAGATGCATCGAAAGAGAAGGTGGTCATACAGAGACGCTTCGATAATTTTTATTGTTAGCACCTGTTCAGTTATCTACTGTAAGTTTCTGTACCATCGCTTATTGGTTCTTTTTTGTTCATGGCTAACCGCGATAGATTTTGACAGTTTATTCATGTGAACATTTATTTAGTAAAGTATTTGTCTCGTTAAAAAGAGTATTTGTTTTATTCTAGAGTTCTGTTAAATATCGTTGCAACAAACATGAAGTTGACGGTCACCTAAAAAAATACAAATCGAAGTAAATTTTACAAATACTCTTTAATTTGATAAAAAAAATACTCCAACTTGATTTGATTGTGGCTACTTCACATACATATTAAATCAAAATAGTAAAAATATGTATCATACGGGGGTAATTCAATATTTTCCAAACGAAAAAAAAATCGAATAGCAGGCCATGACTTCGTATCTGAACATAACTTTTGATTCTAAGCAACTCTTCTCTTCAACATATTTCTATATGTTTTGAAATAAGGGTACTTTACTCCTGAACGAACTTTATATTTTTTTGCCTATCCTGTATGGTGTTTGTCATAAAGCCATTTCAGGTACACTTGGTATAGTCAACATTCTCAAAATAGTGTGAGTAAAATTATGACCAAATTAACGGAACAGTTTTTGAGATATTCAATAAAAGCATTGTAAATGTCCTAACAAAAAAAAGTAATTGAATGAAAGGTAATATTGAACAACTGAATTCATCAGAAAGATGCCTTATATTTTGTTCAATCAACAGCAGTAATAAATTATTTTTGCGTTGTAAAAAACGACTAGTCAATTGGTTTCAGTATAGGGGTATAATTCAAAATTTTGAAAATTCGTATTCCAAACAGAGGGAGTAATTAAGAAACAAAACACGTTTTTATCAGCTAGGATAGACTAAAACTATAATGTCTGGCCAAAATATAACTTGTTGGTTCTGGAATAGTGCTAGAATAAAAATTCCGAAAAACTTTTTTTAATTTTTTTTTACTATTCCCCGTATTCACCCCAATGTACTTTCATTAATGAGATTATAATTGGACATGTCAACGAATTTCGATGAGTATATTTTCATCTTGAATTTGTCTTATTTCGACTAACAAAACAGTTTTTTTCTTCGTCAATCCTACCTAAGTACGACGTTTTTAAGAACTTTGACCGCTTATATCTCAGAAACGACACATACAAAATCATTTAAATTCACACATTTTTCTAAAGACCCACGTACCCTACTATAACATAATGAAATTTCAGCCAATTTGACCGAGAGCCAATTTCCCATATTCTATCGTGCGGGGAGGATCCTTTCATTCTCAACAAAAAGAGTGTATTGGTAAATATTGAACATTTTTCATTTTGTTTCATCTTGTTTATGTTCCCTTTTATTCTGTTTATTGATATCATTTTATCTGAATCAGTAATCAAATTTCAACATATGCGAATAAAACTCAAAGCTGCTCATAATTTTGATTCACGACAGATGAGGACAAAAAACATCATAACTTCTTATTAGTTATGAAAGTGGAGAGACTCTGTTTCAATTCAAGATTATATCATAGTCTATTCGGTATGAAGAAACTAGTTTATTATAGGAGTAACAGAAAAAAAATTGGGTGATCGATTATGCATGTCCGACAACCAAAAAATCCATTTTGGCACATGTCACGTGACCACTGGTATGGAAACAAATTGAAAAAAAAACACAGTAAAGATGCATAAAGTTGGATGAGATGGAAAGATATCGAAAAAAGTTATTTGAAAAAGTTAAATCGAGAAAATTGAAAATTGCAATTTTTTTAATATATTTTTTCTTTACAATAAATATCAAAGTTTTTGTTTTCTGAATAGCTTGACTTGTAGAAAATTTGTATTTTCGATGATAATGATAGAATTTTCTCATTTTCTCCATATCAGAGGGCATTAAATTGAAAAAATTGATTTTTGCTGTTACGTTGATTCTTATCTAGCAATCATATCAGAATTCCACGACTATTGTGATGATAAGACAATCTAAAAACATCCTGTCCAGCTCAATCTCGAACACCTAATTATAATCCAGTTGACGTTGGCCCATAATTACACCACACTTTAATTCAATGCAAATATTACTCTATCCAAAAATAATTATAAGTAGTCAGTTTTAGAGTCTGGATAAAACGAGCATTTTTTTGCAATAACTGTCCACCTCCTCGTAGTTATAGTTTTTTCAGACAAGTTGTATGGCTAAAAAGTGGTGGAATTCAAATTTAAATTTGGCATTTTACTCCCAATTTCTACGTCTAAAATCATCAGTAATCATCAGCAGAGAAGATATTTCAATTAGTCTCAAATTATAGACAATAAGGCACACAACAATCCGAGGCGAGGTAGCGATTTTCCCAAAATTCTAAAAATTCCCATACCTCGAAAGTAGTGAGATATTTACTAAGGTGAAATTCAGCTATTCTGAAAGGACAGTACGTGGTCTACCACCGGTTCCAAGATTGTACAAGGTTTACTTGACACCCTGTATAGATACATATGATCAGCAGCGGGATTCTTATCTCTCGACTCGACAGCTGTCGTATCGAATAAATAAAATTTGCGATTCTCATGTTCCATATCGAGAAGTGAGTATCGACTACAAATGTCATTTTTATTCGATATCTAAAGAGGTGTCGAGAAGTCAATTTTGTGAGGTTATGAGGTGATGAAAAGTTTTTGATTTGCAAAAATATCGTCAATTCTACCAAAAAAGAACAATAAATATCATGGTAATTGAACATAGGGATAATCATCGAGGTTTTGCCACAGGTCGCTTGTGTTCCGCAAATGCGAATGGCAAATTTAGAGGAATATGACAAGAGCTAAGTAATAAAATGGAACAAGAATGTTCCTGACGGAAGAAGCAAATTTGAAATGTTTTTTCAAAAGTATTTTAGTTTGGTAGTATTCGAATATATGTTCACAATTAAAGAGACTGTGTCAGATACTGATGTGTGATTAGTTATCAGATTATAAATTTAAAGGTTGATTTAGTCAACTTTAGCATAAGCACTATCATAAACATAACGGCAACATCAAAGGTTTTTAGCATAAACTTAACATTGTTGTATAAATGGCGCCATTTGATATAACAGATTCAACTTTCGCTTTTGACATAGATTTAAGCACAATTTTAAAATAATGTTGACTAAATGCACCTTAAGAGTTCATGAGCCAAAATGTTTTCATCTAGTCTTTCAAAGTAGTCACAAAATACTTAAAATATAAAGTAGCATAATTGAAGCGGTGTGAATGGTATCTTTTAACAAGCATTTGTTCATTTTGATGAGAATTTAGTTCTTGGCAATGTCCCCAACAAAGTCCTGGGTTTACTATATATTGCCAGTTATCACCAGTCATATAAGAACCATTGCTACAATATAAAGCAGAATGAAACAATCAGTTTTTTTTTATTCATTTCAAATATGCTTTAATGTTCATGAAGGAAGAAATCATATTGATGAAGCTTTAAACGATGAATGTTGATAGTAAGTAAAGGGAATGAAAGAAATAATGCATGCAAGGTCAACGTTCAGCACTTTGGTCTTTGACCTTCGTAGCTTGTTTCCAAAGATTGAGTTTTGTGATCCAAACGAAATAATATTTGCCCTTTGAAACAAAAAATAAGGTAGAATATGTCCCTTTTCTGACCTTTGGTGAAAAAGCACCACTTTTTGATCTCGGGAGTAGAATATTCTAACATAAATAGTTATAAAACTTGATAGCCCTTCCTATGAACACTCACTCGTGTGGCTTACTTCCAGGTTGAAATCTTCACCAAACCAGTCGCATAAAAGCGCAAAGCTACCAATATTTTTTGTTCCAATTCATTATATCCAGTTATATCCAGTTATATACGGTATCAAAAAATTGCACAAATTGCCAACAAATATTTGTTTATTCAAAATAATTTCTGAAAACGGGCTTCTGGAATTTCAACGACACTGAACTCTCTTCAAATTCGTCGTCGACGCTTTCCAAATACACTTTCGTGTAGACGTCTAATTTTTTCAACGATTGACTGTATCCTCAATATTTATTTTATATTTTTGTTAATAATTTCCAGGATACAAGTAAGACCAACAGATAAAATAGGTTGGAATGAAATGTTTCATTATTTAAATTAAAACGACGGCGTATGCTGAGACATACGTTACCTCTCGACTAGTTTTTCGACATGAGATGAGAATCCCTCCTCTCTCTATGTCGAGAATACTGTCGAAAAGTGACAGCTAGTCGATACGTGTCGATTCGAAAGATAAGAATCCCCGTGCAGATCAGGATGAAAGGCCATCTGGAACATATTTGGTTCTATCAGATCTAGACTGCTATAACCTTTTTACTATACTTTCGCATATACTCTATTTACGTTAAAAAGATAATGACGTCATGTTTGGTAATGTTGTATATCCGACAAAATAACGTTAACATTCCCAATGAAATGCGTTCAATAGCTAGTAAAACTAGTAAAATTTCATTTGGAAAATGCTCAACTAAAAGTTAAATTTCAGACGTTGCGGGAGCGAAAAAAACTAACCTGTCATTTCATGACGTCATTCTCATCTTAACGTAATCAGACTTTATTTGCAGACATGGAGTTATTTACTTACCAATATTCTTATTTTTCAGGCACGAAATAAAATCCATCAGAACTACCTCGTTTATGCGCGGCATTCTTCTTTCTTTCATAATGTACAGTACAAGAATGTCGATATTCGTTAGTGTCCTCGCTTACGTTTTGGCCGGCAATAACATTACGGCAGAAAAAGTATTCGTACTTACCTCATTTTACAATATTTTAAGGCAGACTATGACTGTCTTTTTCCCTCAAGGAATATCACAAGTTGCCGAAGCTAAGGTAAAGTATAACACTGATGAGCACCTATTTGTTGAAACACGTTTTTCACCTTCGTTTTCCGGAATTTCCCACACAGGGACTGGTAAAACATCTATAGATCATATTGAAAAACAATCACTTTTTTTATGCATTTGTTACATGCTGACTTACTCATAATGAATGTTCCAGTACAGAAACTTCAATATAAATATCAATACATTTAATGGTATATCTATAGTTTGTCCGCTATACTATACCGGCGGGTGACACAGAAAACATGTGTAGCAGCCTGTAGTTTTTCATTTGTAGAGATAAAAATTTGAAATTCACAGAAGTTACGTAATCAATGATAGCGCTTTTGATTTTGATTTGAACCTAATAACATCTTTTTTCAACGGCAGTAACCCCTACTTTTTTTTCAATTACACCTTGTATATTTATCTTGCCTATCTTATTTGTCTTGAAATTCCCTATTCAACCGTGTATGACAAAGTGGCATTCGTTTCTGAATTCGCAGTTGAATTGTATTTTATTGAAAAACATCAAGTTGGCTGCTACCCGAATTCGATAATCTTTTGATGCTTGGTAGGCTTGGAAATACAGAGAGTATCAGTTAATCGATATAATTTCAGTTTTTTCCTTTCCTGATCACTTCCTGCCGGTTTTCAATAATTTCTTCGATAAAAAAAAATCTGAAAATAACTCATGATATTTTGAAAACAAAGATAGGAACATTTTTTATTTTTTTGACTATTTGTGGAGGAACTTCCTGTCTTTCAGTTTTGCCATGTAGCCATGGATTATTTGGTCGTTTCATTTCAAAAACTAAATTATTGGTAAATATTCCACTCAACGACAAATATTCATCTGAGGAAAAAAAGACAAAAATTTTATAAAAATTTATTAATTTTTTTCAATAACAACTAATGACTGACTAACACATAACAAAAAGGAGCCAACGCAAATACTTCACTCAAAGTGCCGCCCATCGTTTTCCTGGCATCTCTGGACTTTCTGAACTATTGCTTGAGTACATTTAGTAGCTTTTCTTAGGTGATTTTATTGATGGCAGTCCTCACTCTCATTTCCAAGTCGTCGCGATTGTGTACTGGAGTCTGTATACCTTCTCTTTGAGGTGACCCCATATGGAGAAAACCAAAATAACCAAAATGGTGTAGAACAATATTACTATTGTGTGCAGGTGCTCCATCTTGTTGGAACACAATATGCCTCATATTCAGTGGTATATGTTTAAGTTCGATTTGCCATATCGGTCTTGAAAGCGGCCTTTCCTCATAATCCTCGGCCAATAACGCGTGTTGTTAGATTGAATAAACCTATGTTGGTAAATCGTGATTCGTCTGAAAAGAGAATTCGGTGGTGGAAACGGTTGTCCATCCTATAGTTTCGCAAAAACCAATCAAAGTTAAGCATCCTCTTGTAATAATCGCCCTCGTATAAATGCTGGTGAATTTGATACTTGAAAGATCTGAATTTATGCCTTTTCAAAATTCTTTTAGATATCTCTCGATTCACGCCGATTTTGTCCTCAATTTGTCTCAGTGATATCGTCGGATCTGCATGTACTATGTCCAAAACGTTTACCTCCGTCGACAATGTGTTGGAGATTATTTTGATTTTCCGGTTCTCTTCTGAACTGATCTTCAACTCTAACGAAATAATTATAACAAAACAATTTCAACAAAACAATTTTTAACAATTGTTCAGCCTGTCTACAATTTCTCTTGCACTCTCCGAATATCAACAACTTTATCGACCTTTTCGTTTCTTGAATACATGTTTAGTCTCAGAATAAACTGACGGAGATAATAAGTACAATCAAATGATATTTACCTGTCAAACACAAAACATTTTGTGTACACCCACCGCCTACTAGGCAAAATGTTATTGCAAATATCTAGACTAATAGACTTGTGAATTAGTGTATTAGGGGAACAATTTTAATTTTGTTTCCTAATTGAAAGATCATGTTATGGCTACATGGCAAAAAAAGAAAGATATTTTCTTCACAAGTAGTCAAATTTAAAAAAAAAACATGTTCCTATCTCAGTTTTCGCAATATCGTGAGTTATTTTCAGATGATTTTCTCATCGAAGAAATTATTGACAATCTGTAGGAAGTGATCAGGTATGGAAAAAACTGAAATTATATCGGTTAACTGATACTCTTTGGATTTCCAAGCCTACCAAGCATCGAAAGATTAACGAATTCGGTTAACAGCCAACTTGATGTTTTTCAATAAAATGCAATTCAACTGCAAATTGAGAAACGAATGCCACTTTGTGATACACGGTTGAATAGAGAATTTCAAGACAAATAAGAAAGGATGTCATTGAAAAAAAAAGTTGGGGTTACTGCCGGTCAAACAGGTAGTTGAAAAAAGTTGTCGTTAGATTCAAATAAAACGCTATCATTGATTACGTAACTTCCGCGAATTTAAAATTTTTATGTCTTCAAATAAAAAAACTACGAGCTGCTACATTTCTGCTGTGTCACCCGGTATAACATGTCCCTTTTTTAAATTCAAAAGATTCACAACAAAAAACTGACAATAGGTATTTAAATGTTTTGGGATTGATTTGAGTAAAGTATCGAGCTTTTTTTGTATAAGAGCTCGACAACTCTCTTTGTCGAGCGGCAATCTACACTTTGCCCTCTGAATACATTAATTTGATAAGAATCATAATGACGATCATTCTGGTAGTAGCCGTGAATATTAACTCGGCTTGCACCACAATGATCTTTTGTAATTCGGATTATATACGAGACTTTTTTATCTGCTGGCATGTCATAATTACATTTTAGTGTCATAATGAAGTTCATTATGGTCCTTGGACCAGAATGAACTTCAAAAAGTCCTAGTACCATAATGAAATTCAATTGTAAAGTTTCTAAATGTTTAGCAAGAATGAACTTTATAAGAAAAAATGCAAGTAGATAATATCAAACAATTGGATTCAAAATAAAAGACTGTCATCAGAATCACCCAATTTCAAAGATTTCACTGCACATCCAATTTTACTTGACAACAGTGTGAATAAATATTTTGCTATTGCATTTTCAACGAAATGGTAAGGACTAGCTTGCTTCCCAATTTTCGTAATGAATATATATATATATATATATATATATCGAATGTATTTGTAGTTTCAAAATTGATCAATTTAGAAATTGAAAAATATATACACACAGTGCGACTCCCTGTTCACTTTTGAATGGTTTGACGTACATGGAAAAAATACCATTTTGAATGGGATAACTGATACTAGGTACTTTTTGAAATAAATGACATGTTGATTGCTTGATAGAGGGGCAGGGGAGCACATCAATTTAAAAATTTCGAATGGCATAGGGAGTCAATCAAGTGACACATCGTTGAGAAAATAATTCAATTCTCTTTTCAACTATCTTAAGATTCGGATTTCGTTAATACTTTTTATACCATATGCACTCGAAATATCGCGTATAGGAATGGTAATCTTATCTGGATAAATTTGAACGGTTTGATGTGGAACAATGCAACAAAAAATATTTTGAATGGTATCTCCGATACTACTTTTTAAGAAAAGATACATTGCAATTACTCGACAGATGGCGCTAGGGTACATCAACTTCAAAATTTCGAAAGACAGAGATTGAAATTGTGAAAATACGTACTAACGAAAATCAAAAAAATGTATTTGGTTGAAAGAAGTAAGGAATTCTCTTTTCAACCATGACCCCCTCATGCCATTTGAAAATTTTAAATTTATATGACCCTCCACCCCTTTTATCGGGCTACCACAATTTCTTTTATTTCGAAAAGTAGTATCGGTGATACCATTAAAAATGGTTTTTGGTTTCCATGTTTGTACCTACGTCAAACCGTTTATTTATTCATGCCAGCAGATGAGTCTTTTATATACCTATTCTAACTAAAAGACGTTAAGTATAGTGGTTGACGAAACACAATATACGAAATTTATAAAATGAAGAAATAAGGACAGTGAGATATCCTGTACTCCTCCAAACATGAAAAGTTGAATTTCTAGAATAATAAAGATTTATTTACTTCATCTGTTCTGAGAAGTCATTCATTTGACGTAGGTATATTCAGACAATGAAATCTGGTTTGAGATTGAACTTCTGTTTGCTTAGAAAAAAAAAATGTTTCATTCGTCCAGAAACTTTCTCATTCATCCCAAAACTAGTAATTTTTGTACCTGTAAAGCAAATAAATATTACGCTCCCACTGGTATAGTTAATGAATTTATTTTAAAGGTTTCTATTAGAAGACTGAACAAATTTATGATTTACGATGAAACACAAATCGCAAAGGCAATCAGAAGATCCGAAATTCTGGAGCAAAACGGAAATAAGGAAAAAGATCTCAACAAGTCGTTGAATGGCGTTGCAAGTAAACCGGATCTAGGAATAGTTATGAACAATGCAACTGCCAAATGGAGTGAAGCATCAACTGAAAATACGTTAACCAACATAAATCTTAAGGTAAGGTCGAGAGTATCTTTGTGTGAGGAACAAGTGACAATTTCCAAAAAAAATCGAAAGAAAATTGTATAGTAAATTCATTGATCCTGTCACACAAGAGTTGATGTAGGACAATCATGAATTTCATTTTGATAAATAATGAATTGATTGAAGTAGGAAGGTAGTGTGTGTTCCGGATATTAAGTAGTTTGAAAATAAAAATCATAGAATGGTAAAACAATCTGTCCTCAACAGAAAGCCAATCAAGAACCTGCAGCATGGACATTGTGGAAGTGTACATAGTACATTTCAATATTATTATCATTCCTCTATTTTGCAGTTTATGCAATGAGATACATTTAGGACTGATAAGTAACAATGTAGAAGGGCAATAATCAAAGTGAGGTTTGATTATCGTATTGTGAACCGTTAAGGAGGTTTGAAATGACAGATATCTAATAAAATTCTCAGAGTGTTTCTGAATTTCAATGGCCTCTCTGAATGTTCGCGGGTAATACCCTGTGGTTCTGCCCAATACCTGGGTGTCATTGAACATGATTGTGTGGTTGTCTTCAGCTAGTAGTGCATGCTCGGTAACCGCGGATTTTTCGGAGTGCCCATACCGGCAAGCAGTTCCTCTTGTATTCGGTTAGGCGGGTGTTTATGCTCCTTTTTGTCATACCGATATATACGTCACCACAGCTACAGGGAATGCGGTAAACACCTGGAGTGGAGAGGGGGTCTCTCGGGTCTTTTGAGGATCTCAGGCTTAGTCCAATGGTGTTCGTTGGTTTAAATATCGTTTCAACTTCATGTTTTTCCAGAAGCTTACCAATCCTGTCTGTGACATTCTTAGTGTACGGAAGGAATGCTTTTTTTTCCTTGTGGTGTGCGTTGTTTTGTGTTATCCGCTCTGTTGGCGTTTCTTTTCCGTATGGCCCGTTTTATTTCTTGCCGAGTATAACCATTATTATCCAATGCACTTTCCAGGTGACACAGTTCTTCGTAGAGATGTTCTGGTTCACATATTCGTATAGCCCTGTCCGTCAGTGGTTTATTACTCCTCGTTTTTGGTATGGATGGTGATTTGATCCTTTGTTTGAGTATCGGTCGGTATGGGTTGATTTTCGATAAACTCCTGTACCCCATTTTCAATTTGGCTTCTTTTCAACAAGTATGAGTGTTCTTTTCTGTTTCCTTTGTGAACTGAATCTTCGGATTTATGGAGTTAAGGTGGTTGTGAAACATAATTAGTTCTTGTTTCCCATGACTCCATATTACGAAAGTGTCGTCCACATAACGAAATACGACGGCTTGCAGATTACAGTGCTTGTTGTTTGAACTTGTCTATAAAGAAGTTATAACCACAACCGAACTCAGAGGGCTTCCCATTGCAACTCCAGCGATTTGTTTGTAGAATTCCCTGTCCTATTAAAAATACGTAGTGGTGAGGTAGCGTCGAAAGGGAGTTGTGGTTTCATCTGTAAATGTCTGGCTTATTTACTGCAGTGCATCGTTCGTAAACAGTGAGGTCACATCAAAACTGATGAGCATGTCCTTCGGTCCCAAGTTTGGATAATTATTTTGTAATTATTCTTAATGTCCCTATTTTTTTTCCTTGGTGTCTTGGCATCGACTGCTATGGTCATTAGCCACGTGTTCTGGATAGGCCTTGCTACTAACTCCATGCGCCACCTTATCAGAAGAACTGTTAATTGGAACGCAACAGTGAATCGTGCAGGACTCACCCCAGTCCAGCCACGAAATTAGAATAATTTAATCGGTCAAATTGAATTAAAAAATTCCAGCCGCAACTGGGGCTCGACCTCCGGGCCTTTCGACTCAGAGTCGGGCGCTTTAACCACTGCGCCACGCCCCGACATTAATATCACTATTGTAAACAAAATTGTTTCTTGGGATAATAATAAAGTAGTAAAGAGAAATATTCTCAATTGAAAATTGAATCAATACATGACTCCTCTGGAAATGGAAAAACCCTACGATAAAGTTGAAGTTACTTTTATGTAATATTTAACAGAAAACAACTACTTTCCCGGCAAAAGCCACGCTGGACATTGAACTACATATGATAGATATTGAGAAAGAGCCTATATAACTTGAGAGAAAAAATAAATCTGAAAGTGAAAATGTCCAGCGTGGCTTTTGCCGGGAAAGTAGTTGTTTTCTGTTAGATATTACATAAAAGTAACTTCAATTTTATCGTAGGGTTTTTCCATTTCCAGAGGAGTCATGTATTGTTTCAATTTTCAATTGAGAATGTTTCTCTTTAAAACTTGAATCCCTTCCAAGAGAGGTTATCTTGTACGATGGAAAACAGCGACTAAATTCCAACTTTCATTCGCAGATGATTCCACAACTGACTTTATGAACATCCTCTTCATATTTTCAATGAAATCAATAAAGTACTACTTCCACTTGTGTGATGTTTCAAATTATCTTAAAGAAATGGGAAGAATCTCTGATATCAGTGTCGTATGGCCATTGTATGGGTTCAGTAGAGAGGCTAGGTACTTTGCAATGGTGTATGTTGGTGATCCAATTGCACTGTCGATTGGTCTAAGAGGGACACCTCCCTTATGGATTTAAGGTAGTCCGTACAACCTTGGTGGTAGTGCCTCCGAATTGCGCAAATTTTGTTGTATCTGGGGATCTGTCGATCTGTTGATTTGTTTGAATTAGTATCTATTTTGACAATGTTACTTGCAGAGCAGTTTCACAGGAATAATGAGATCTGCAACCAGAGTGATATTCCATTAGGAGTTTATTTTCATTGATATAATCTAAAAGTTGGCTGTATGAAGTTAGTTCAAGTAGTTTTTTCAAGCATGATGATAATCTGCATTGAATTCTGGGTTAATTGATATAAGACCACGGGAAGGAAGGTGGCATTCCATATCTAATTGATACAATACTTTCAATGAAAAAATGAATTGAATATTTCAGCTTTATCATAGTCTGTTATGGCTTTTATTGTTCTTAGGCCTGTTTCAAAATTTATTAGATTTGGTAAAGCGGGATTTTTGGGTTTTAAGAGTAACCCACATTTTTTTGGGGGTTCTGTGAACAATTATTAAAACTTTGTGATCATAATGTGTAACCATTTTTAGATAGTTCCTGGCCAACTTTTGGGAGTTATAGGCCCAGTAGGTAGCGGAAAAAGCTCTCTACTCCACGTAATCCTTCAAGAACTAACTCTAGTGGAGGGTACTCTCAGAGTCAGTGGTGAAATAAGCTACGCTTCTCAAGAACCTTGGCTCTTTGCCGGTACCGTCCGTCAAAATATACTTTTCGGTCTACCGATGGACAAACTGAGATACAGAACTGTGATTAAAAAATGTGCCTTAGAACGTGATTTTTCGCTGTTGCCTTATGGAGACAAGACGATAGTGGGTGATAGGGGAGTCTCGCTGAGTGGAGGGCAAAGAGCTAGGATAAATTTAGCGAGGGCGGTGTACAAACAGGCCGATATTTATCTTTTGGATGATCCACTTTCTGCTGTTGACACTCACGTTGGCAAAGAATTGTTTGAGCAGTGTATTACTGGGTACTTGAAAAATAAAACGGTGGTACTGGTAACCCACCAGATACAGTACCTCCAGGAAGTTGATCATATTCTGTTTTTGGAAGATGGGATCTCTAAAACCGGTGAGTGAATTTTCAAAGATTAATATATTTCTATTCGCACTGCCGAAAATTCTTTCAATTTCTTAGATTCGGCGAAATAACTATCATGTAGAACCATAAAAAACTTATGAATATGCTCCTTGATCATGCAATAAATCAGTCCATAAACATGGTAAGTTTGGTTGGTAGTGTTGAAATGTCTACTTCGACAACATGGCAAAATTCGGCAAACTCTTCTATTTCAAATTGATTTGTCTGTATAGTGTAGTTGTGTAATGAGCTACTTAAAATACTTTCGAGATCGTATTTAATTTTTTTTTAATAATGAAATTGGATCCAATAACTATTAGTATGTATTTAGAGCGCAAAGTGATAGATGACCGCTCGACAAAGAGTGTTACTACGCAACGCAAATAGGAGAGCGGTAATCTTTGGAGAGCGGCAATGAAACTTTGTGCTCGAAATACACATACGATTTTTTTCTACAAACGCACCCTTCAAACAAAAAAAAAAAATGCTCGATACTTCATTCAACATAGGCACATAATATTACCACACTCAATAGCAATCTTAAATGTATGGAGCTATCTAAATATGCAGTAATTCACATCTGTAACAAATAAAAATTGAGAAGTAACTTATGCCTAATAAAAAAATGAATGCCTGCCGAGATCGAACCCGTGCCATCTGTTAGATATGCTGCTCCTCAACCCTCTACACCATTATGGTTACTTAGAATGCTTTGAATTTACTGTCACTATTTTCCGTCATGCAAGAATAGTTTCGTTTTAAACAAAAGCGATGGAGATCGAAATTATTTTCAATATTCCCGCTCTAGAGCGGAAATGCTGACACAAAATGATATTTCTCGAAAAACGTAAACGGTGAGATCTGCAAGCGTCAAAAGCTACTTAGGTGAGCTGTTGTAGAAAAATATTATTGTCTTGCAAAGAAATCTCGAAACATGAGTATTAGATAAAATCGTTCGAGCAAGCTCCCGCTGTTTTTTTTTCACTCCTCTGATTCCCAATTATTTGCCATGACAACAAAAATTATCAGGTATTTATCAATACAAAATTATTCACGTATCTACCCCGATTTATAACAGTACATTATCGTTATGGGGTATGTTCACGACTAACTAGGTATACACTGATCTTTTATAGATTCAAAATACGTAAGAAAAATTATAAAAACAACATTTATTTTACTTTGTACAAATTTGAGATTGAAACGATTTAAATAAATTAATGAATCCTTCCTAGACTAGTTACTTCTTACATAAATTATTCGGAAAAGGCCTATACTTACAATTGAGACTGGCAGATAGATTTTAGGATCATTTTCTAAGTAACCAAACTCTGCTCTTCCAAACTAGTCAAAGTTAGAGTTCTGCCGTGTCCGCAGCTAGTAAGGGCAACGAGGGTAGTTTGGAAGGGTAGAGTTTAAATAAGTAGAAAATGTTCCTGAAATGTAGCTGCCTGTCCTAACTATGAATATTTATAGGTCTTCTCCGATTAATTTTCATAAAAAGGAACTAGTCTAGAAGGGATTAATTAATTCACTAATCCACTTCAATCGTCTTAATCTCATATTTGTACAAAGTTGAATGAATGTTGTTTTTACATTTTTTCCAAAGTGTTTTAAATCTATAAAATATTAGTATCTACCTAGTTAGTCGTGAACAAACCCCAATCCACGAAAATATTTATACGCTCCCTTAGAAAATGCTTTTCATGCTATTTTTATTCTATTGGGAAATATTCGTTTTCCAAATAATCCCTGCTGAAACTGATGCCACATTTTTATTATCATACATTTTTAGGTTCTTTCAGAGAACTGCAAGCTAGTGGTCTAGACTTCACAAAAATGCTTGGAGATGGCCTAGCAGAAGAGGAAAAGAAAGAAGAATCAGAAATATCACGACAACTGTCTGTCAGAAGCACAGCTTCTGTGGAGTGTGAAGCTCCGAAGGAAGTGGAGGAACAAAAAGGAAGTGGCTCGATAGGTTCCTATGTGTACAAAGCTTATTTCAGTGCTGGAGGCAACTGCTGTGTTATATTTATGCTGTTCTTCCTGTTCTTTGTCGCTCAGCTCTTTGCAAGTGCCGCAGATTATTTTATTACATACTGGTGAGTTGTAATGAGTTTATGATATTGACATTTCTTGCTTAGATACGTGTCCATACGGTAGTTTTTCTCCATGTAAGAAGCTGATTATCGTGTAGAACTTGAGGCGAGACTCAACATCGGCGCTTAACGATTCACAGCTTGGTGTAGCAAAAATAGGCAATCTCAAAAAAAAAATTCCAGCACCCACTTCTCAGTAGGTGGTAGTAGTAATAAAATATAAAAAATCTTCACTCCCGTTTTCTTTGCATGATTGAGTGTCACCTACGTCCTTAAAGTGGGAAGTATTTCGCTGCACCAGGAGACGTTTGTGGTAGTTTAGTAGTGCTGGTAGTTAAGTAGAAGTGATAGTTGTCTACTTGATTTTCGATTAGTCTTTTAAACACAGCTGGCATCTTATAAAGTCATAATGCTTTTGTTTATAAATGTCTTATAGAGCCAATAAAACACTACTATCTTATTAATCATATTTGATCTATGTTATCGGGAAATAATTGTTTCATCCAAGTCACTCCTTTTCTATATCATAAACTTCTCAGCAACTGTTATTAACGTCAAAAAAAAACTCAAATTAGTAAAAGTATTTGTGTTTATAACATATTAATTGTAAATAAATGTTTTATTGTATTTCTCATCTAATTAGCTGCGCTCTCCTGTTGCTTTTCTTTCATATGGCTAGTACACATTACAAATATTACACTCATACAATAAATAATTATTGCAATTCGCTGCCCACTAATTTAATATAATATGCTTTAGCACCAGTACATACCATGAAAGCTACTTATGAGATCATTCGGAAACTCAGCTTTGAAATTTCCCTTGATTGATTATGTGACACGAATATGGAAATGGTTGCGTAACTTGTAATTAGAAATATCCAACTTGTTTATGATAATAATAAGAATTAATATATTAATACAAATTACGTGTAGATGAGTCTTGAATAAAAAATCACAAATATAACGGTTTATACAAATGTACATTATCTTTTCCCAATTGGATAGCCACAAAATTTTCCGACAAAATTGGACAGCATCTGACCGCGCTAACACACATACTTCTCTTTATACTTTCCCAGTGCGTAATGAGTCTAACATCAGTTCTAATTGTCTGAATTTTCCATTGTTTTTCCATAAACGTCATTTTTCTAGAGTTGATATTTTTTCAGATTTGTTGTTAGATCGATTACGTATTTCAGTATTCAGATCTATATGGAGCTCCGTTCAACATTACTGCTTGAACCTCAATACTCCGTGTGCGTTAAACTCATATAGAGTATTGAGAGATGGGTAATTAGAATAGATTGCTTCTCACAAGTAATAGATACAAGTTGTTCAGACCTCATGGCCAGACAATCTATGTTTGTACAGAACACACTGTGAATGTTCTTTAGTCTGGTCTTGCCCTAATACAGTTCTGGTACCGAAACGGTGATCGCTTTTCGTTCACTCATTTATCTTTGGAATATCGTGTGCCTAACATTCTGTTAGAAGGGTCCATGTTTATATCCAGCCTTGGGTTGACTAAACCTAGTTTGTTTTGAATTTTATAAAAATATATGAACTTTTGGCATAGGTAACCGAAATTTTTATTTTCAATCTAACATAACCATGATGATGCTCAATTAAAAAAAAATCATATAGGTTAATAATTCAAACATTTATTTGTTGTATTTACGTTTCTTATTAATTCAAGGGTGAATTTGGAACAGCAAGACAATGCCGATAAGTCCATTCTGAACAGCACCTACAACGGAAATGCAACAGCACTGCCGCCAACAGAAGACGTTGAACCTGATTTCTGGCATTTCTCAAGGAACACGTCCATCTACATCTACTCGGTGATAATAACTATGTTAATTATTTTCACTTTGGTGAGATCATTCGCGTTTTTCTCGATGTGCATGAGAGCGTCTACGAATCTTCACGACAGCATGTTCATGAGTATTACGAGGGCCACGATGCGATTCTTCAACACCAACAGCGCTGGTAGGATCTTGAACAGGTTTTCCAAAGACATGGGGTCTATAGATGAACTGCTACCCGCTGCGTTGATAGACTGTTTGCAAATTGGGCTGTCGCTGCTCGGTATCATAATTGTGGTTGCCGTTGTCAGCCCCTGGTTGATGATACCCACTTTCCTAATTGGTATATTGTTTTATCTGCTGAGGATATTTTATTTGAGGACTAGTAGGAATGTGAAGAGGCTGGAAGGAACTAGTGAGTATTTTTTTATTCAATGGTTGATATATTAAATGAAGGGGAACTATACCCAGCAAGCACATAAACATTACTTGTCTGCAACATAATGATACACAAAGAGACCTTGAATGTCCCATGTAAATCATGTAATGTACTTTAAATGTTCGTGGGAGCTCCCTGCAACCGCCAAATTTCCGCAACGCTGTACTTTCATTACATACCAGTAATATCGCAATGTAATTTTTGTGTGATGTTGCCAAATGTTATCTTGAGAAATTTGATATTTTTCATGGATCGCTGTACAGTTACTACGTTATTAAGTGAAATGAATAAGTACTGTAACATGTTCTCTCAATGTTACTTTTCAATGTTTATGTAATATTTATACATTTTTTGTTTCTTTACGTTTCAACATTCCAACATAACAAATTATAAACTGAATATAGTATATCATGATACAAGTTTTATAAGACACCATTTTGTCGCACGCGTTGTTTGGAGTACGACGAGCGAAGCAAGGAGTGCTCTAAGAAAACAAGTGCGACAATGTGTCTTATAAAACGTGTTTCATATACCATTTTTTCTATTTAGCATTTTTCGTAGCTTTTTATTGGAAAAAATTGGATTTAATATCGATAAATAATATCAGAAATATTGGGTTTGTAACATTGATAAAATATTTGAAATCAAAGTTTATAATAACTGCACCATCCAAGGCAACAAATAACACCACAACTTTCAAAGGTTATTCTTCTTCTTTGTTTAATATCTGAAAATCCCAGTCCTCTTGTCTGGCGTTCATCTGACAGTTGATGTTACCATTGTTACCAATCTCGAAAAAATTTAAAATACGTATTGAAATAGAAGCCATTTAGAAGACATTTGGGTTTCATAATGACTTCATTTTAGACTACAAATAGAAAGAAGCAAATGAATGAAACATTTTTTGTTTCTGTTGCATAAACTTCACAAATATACATTGTGGGTAGGTGCATCAGGTTAGAATGTTCAACAAAACATAACGTTTCTACATTTTCTGTATTTCGGGTAGGTATATCACAAACAAATTTTATAAAATAACATGCATGTGACATTCAATGACTCAATGTACTGCAGTTACGTGCCAGTGAAGTCACATTACAAATGAATGTTTCTTTGTACAGATAAGGGGGCATCAAGTAATTACGTGAGGCGTTTAGGGGGGCGAGGGGCTATACCAAAACCCCACTCAATCTCACGTGGGGGAGAGGGTGGTCTCGGCAAATATCACGTAATTTTTATCCACAAGAAGCAGTGTAAAATTTGCAATTGTCACACGTCGAGCTACTGAGCTTCTGTGTGCAAGCGATAACGGGTTAGAATGGATAAATCAGAGCGAGGTTTAAGTAGCAGAGAGTTCACTGAAAATTATATGGACATATTGGTTCTAGTAGTCAGTGGACTGAATTAGATTCAATATTCTTTTAAGAATTTTAGTAGTTCCTATTTAAGTATTTCATTGTTTGATTTTCTCATGGTGATCTTATGCTACGTTATCAGAAATCTCAAGTCCAAGTATTAAATAAAAATTTTTTAAGAACATTGTTTGAAAAAAATCTAATGCAATCGAGCACAGATTAACTCATTTAAATTACAAATAAGCATTTTGAAAAATCTCATGTGAGATTTGGGGAGGGTGGAGGAGGTCGAGCAAAATCTCTCGACATCTCACCAAGAGGGAGGGGGGTGTCGAAAAATCGCCAGAATTGTCTCACGTAATTAATGGATGCCCCCTTATATAGTTTTGCATGCAGATCATAGAATGATCGCAGCGCATTCCGAATTTACAAATTGGTGTTTTAACAATTATCTGGTGGTACTTAAATCGATGGTAAAATGACCTGAGAGTCAGGAATGAACCATGTTCGTAATAAAGTAAACAGTGAGTACTATGCAATCAGACAATTGAGGTCCATTTTCAATTAATCACAATTTTCAAGCGTTTACTTTGCTGTTGTAATATATTTCCGTATTTCTTGAAATTTTCCCATTTGGGGTTCCTCCACAAAAGTTGACAAATATTTGTCTCACAAAAAATGTTGCTGGGCATAATCTATAAAATAGATTATAGAGAATCTTGTCGGCAACACCTTACTGGGAATAAAGTAATTTATATTCAAAAATCTATTATGTTGTTTCAAAAAACAAATACAGAATTACAACCGAAATTGTGACTTTCATTCATATACTAACTAGGCACGGTGAATTTATAAGGGTTCATAGACATTCACTGGTCTCTTCAAAAATTTCCTCCTTACATAAAAGAGTAAAATTTTATAATCACTTACCTGATGATTTAAAATCTTTTTAAAACGAAGCTCAAAGAATTTTTGATTGGCGGTTGTTTTTATAGTATTAATGAGTATGTCAATCAATGATATATATATATATTTATATAGGCCATGTTCAAACCAAGGCGACTGCAGATATTTTTCTGATGGTCATAGAAAGTGGAATCGCACTTAAAAAGGTAAGACCTCGTTAATCCTTGGCTCGCACAAGTTTCGATTTCTGAGGGCTGCCGTTCGTAAGGGTTAACGTAAAAAACTATTTTAACAATTTATTTTGTGGAACTGTTATATTTCTATGATTTGTGGAAATATTATCATTTTTATTACCGTGAAGGATTCAATAAATTTTATTATTATTATTTTTTGTCAAAATAAAACATCGCAAAACTGCTCAGTTATGATATGTGCTTGCTGGGTACTCGGCTAGTCAGAACGTGGTATCACCACGTAGATTATAGATTCATTGTTTTTACTTGTATGCTTGCTTATACAGCCATTATTATTAATGGAAAATATATGATTTAAATGTTATGATACCGTTATTACTGTTTAGAGGTCCGGTGAGATAATCCAGCTTAATTAAAAGCGTGTAGTAATTTGAACTACTTCTGATAAAATGCTTTCAATCTGACTTGTAGCAAGAAGTCCAGTTTTTTCTCACCTTAATGCATCACTTCTTGGCCTTACGACCATAAGGGCTTTCGGTGCAGAGGAGATTCTAACCCAGGAGTTCGACAGTCATCAAGATTTACACAGTTCTGCCTGGTACAGTTTCATATCTACCTCAAGAGCTTTTGGATATTGGTTGGATTTGGTCTGTATCGTCTACATTACCGTGGTTACATTCAGTTTTCTACTCATCGGAACAGGTGAGACTTTTTTGATTACCTGAAAGGGAAGAAGCTTCTGAGGAGCTTCAGATAACAGTAATAATTCACTCAATTTGTCACAAATGTCGTCTGCCATATTGAATTTATGAATTTTGTCAAATAATTCATAATGTCCGACCTCGGGCCATAGTGACCAATCTCGTCCGCCATCTTGAATACCAGAATTTCGACAAAAAAATCGTAATCTTCGATCCCGAAAACCCCTACTGGCCCTAACTACTGGAATTGTACAGTGCTTCAGGCAAATGAAATAGTAACCACAGACCATGGAGTAGGTGGTCTGTGATAGTAACGCACAGGTTTATCTGTGAGTGGTTTTTATCGTCTTGTGAGTTTAAGAAGATCTATGACAAATTTCCATGCCGAAATTGTGGAATTTAAGACCTTGCCACCAAGTTGCAGCTAAATCTGTTATACTCCGCAAGCCCTCGTAGAAAATCTTAAGTGATAACCAGCAAGTTGTAACTTTGTATACTGTTTAAATATGCCGAGTCCGACAAGATTTCGCAGAGAGGAAACCTTTAAAGCGGTAAGTTTTCCTTTGGCTTTCTGAAAAACATGTCAATTTCGCATTTATATGTAAGGTAATGACCAGCATTTAGTTTGTAAGTCAAAGTGAAAGATATTTACTGAAAGTAATATAAAAAAATTGTCCAACAAAAAGTTTCGGTACTTCTAGTTTGTCCCCCACTCTGAACGTGTCGATTTCACGACTTGTAAGTTGGCGACAAGCAGCAATCAGAGTTTTCTAGGAGCATACAATAATTGAATGAGATTTTTAATGGCACTATTGTCCGACAAAATTAATAAGGATATTCAAGAGTCCGACGCTCCAAAGATGTCGATTTGACGACAACAATGTTAGTGATATAACCAGCTGTCAATGCCAATAATGGGCATACTTATTGTCGATAATGGTCCAGCCACAGTTTTCCGGCTCTAATTCAGTTGGTGATCTTAAATGAGCATTGCACCAGATTCTACTTATGTATATGGTTCTCTTAATTTGCTGAAGAAGCGTCTGTTTAGCTGGTGGTAGAGACAAAGCATCGTGACCCTTAATATTTTTTTTATAAACCTGTTTATATGTATACATTTTTTTTTATTTCAAATCGCCCTTTATGAACATCATCTTTCGTTTGCAAGGAATACATGCATCAAACGAATTCTTCAATGTCTTTTTTTTTTCTTTTTAAAAAATGACGGGTTATAGTCATTCGCTTTTTATTTTACCTGACAACCATTTAGTGCGCCTACTCGACAGCGGCCGGAATACCATTTCATCTCTTATGTATACCAGCACGTGCGAATTTCATTGTGATTACAAAACAAATTATTCAGATATTTTTATCTTTCTATTTGTTTTTCAGGAATAAATAGCCTGTATATGTTTACATGCCTAAATGTGTGTGTTTTGGTGGTTTTGGTTAGAGTTGAAACACAAACAGTAAAATTTTGATTTTTTTTTACAGTTTTTCAAGAAATTTACAAATTTTTTTGTGGGCAAGTATATTATTGTCGTTTATATTCTATTTATTTAAAAAAAAAAGTCGAGACAACATTGCTGGTTATTATCAACATTTTTGTAGTCAAATCGACATCTTTGGAGCGTCGGACTGCTGAAGATCCTTATTAATTTTGTCGGACAATAGTGCCATTGAAAATCTCATTTATTTATTGTATGCTCCTAGAAAACTCAGATTGCTGCCTGTCGCCACAACTTACGTTTAGAGTGGGGGACAAACTAGAATTACCGAAACTTTTTGTCGGACAATTTTTTTAGATTACTTTTAGTAAATATCTTTCACTTCAACTTACAAACTAAATGCTGGTCATTACCTTACATATAAATGCGAAATTGACATGTTTTTCAGAAAGCCAAAGGAAAACTTACCACTGTCAAGGTTTCCTCTCAACCAACTCTTGTCGGACTCGGCATACTTAAACGGTATAATACAAAGTTACAACTTATCTTAAGATTTTGTAAAAGGGCTTGCAGACTATTAGCAACATTGACAAACCTTTCGTCGCGAGATCGTCTAGAATGTGCATTCACTCTTTGTACGTTTGAATTGCGTCAATAAAACAATTCAAATATGAAGTTTTACAATCAAAACGATTCGAACATTTTGGAAAACTACTTTTCATTAGGGCACTACTTAGTATGACGCTATAGCGTCGACGACATAGCAATGGATATTTTGGGAGTTATAGCACAAATCTGTTATATGATAGTGTATTGCTTAGTGTACAATAACGTAAATTGCTTGTCAGTCATAGTAATATTTTCTACCATACCTTGATCTGTTTTTCAGTTGAACCAGATGTTGTTCCTATATTTTTACCAATCTCGATGAATATTCGGTGATCGGCCTGTAGAGATGGAACAATTCTTGGGAAATACTGTAGCACAAAGCAGTTTACACAAAATTGTTCATAATTTCTGTACAAACCACTATCAAAGTTATGATAAATACGTCCGGAAACGAATCGTTATTCAGTTCAACAGTGACACGAATAACGCGAAAAAAATGTTTTTGGTAAAACTTCCGTTACATTGAGCATCTGAATTTAAAAAAAAAATTTATGGAACTTACGTATTTGACTTCCTGAACAAAAAATCCAAATGAAATTTTTGGTCTCAAGTAATTTCGGAGAACCGGGCCTTTTTTTAATGATACCTGGCATTTTCTAGTACACGTTTCTTCCATGAAAAACACTCAAATGCCCCCTTATTTTCACCATCACAATATACACACCCTAATTCACTCAAAAACATTCGAAATTCTTTTAGCAATAGCAAAATCAACAAATTCATGCTGTTTTGTCAAGTGAATATCTGTCATGTCAGGATTGTCAGGATGGTCGCCGCCAACTTTTCAAAATAACGTGAACGTGAACGTGAGGTCGAAGCTAATATTGCGACATTGCCAATTTGGTTCCAGAAATATTCTATTCACATACCTATCACATGGAATATTTGAGTAAATGAGTATGAAGAAGAGTTGATATACAGGGTGTTTCTTAAGTACGTGTAGAAAATTTAGGAGCGTATTGCTGACATCAAAATAAGAAGAAAAGTTCCTATAAACTTATGTCCACAAGTTATTCGTTTCTGAGATACAGAGTGTCAAATTTGAATTCTTGTTTTTATTTTTGGTGAATAATTTCAAAATAATTTTGATATTTGGGTAAAGTTTGGTATCTGGGAATATTTATTATTTAGTTTGTGTAAAAAATATGTTCTTGATAGAGGTCACTGCGAGCAACTGTTTTCGAGTTATTCAGATTTGAAATAATCGATGCAAGTGATTTTGAATGACAAGATTATTTAATTCAAAATAAATTCAATTAGAAATTAGTTTTTTCACAATTAACACAAAATTTGATTTTGTCATTGAAAAATCATCCATGATACCAAACTTTACTCGAATATCACAAATATTTTGGCCTTTATTCACAAAAAAACAAATATAATAATTAAACTTTGACACTCTGTATCTTAGAAACGAATAACTTGCGGACATGTGTTTATGGGAACTTTTTTTCTTATTTCGACGTCAGCAACATGCTCTTGAAGTTTCTACACGTACTTGAGAAACACCCTGTATAACCACTTCATTTTCCCATCAATACTTCAACTGCATATTTGAAACAATGGTACTCATAATGTTTCTAAACGACTAGCAAAATTTAAAGGATGAGGCAGATCACGGAAATGTGCGCAAGCATTATAATATGAATTCACATGCGCACAAAAAATTAAGAGCACTTTTTACATAAAATAACCTACTTTAATGACCGACCCGACCTTATGCAAACCTAACCGAGCTTACGCGACTATACCTACAATACGGTTAGGTAGCTTGTTTCTCTATCTGTTTGCCCACAATCCAAAAAATGAATGTTTGTGATCTGACAGGTTTTTTAAGTATTTATTTCTTTGCAAAAAATGCCTCCTACATGATCTGTCTATTTGAAAATTATCTTTTGTGCATTCAAAATATTAATATCAAGAATTTGTTTTTCAATCCAGTTATCTCACATCGAAATGGCTTATTCTTTCATAACAAAGAGTAGCCAGATCAATGTCTTTCATTGAATCAACAAATGAGTCTTAATAACTTCATAAGAGTACAATGCGCCGTTGTCAGATTCCCTAAAATTCTTGCGTACTGAATACCTACTAATGAATATGTAATTTTTGAAGTGAATGGTTTTCAGAAGCATTGGCGCCCTAGAGACTGGCAATTTTTTTACCAATAATTATAATAAATAATAATAATAATAATACTTCCTCATAAACAGTCGAAGAGTGTACCAAAGGGCATAGTCTGTGCGGGTAGAGGACGGCTATTTTTATTATATAATGAGAATGCAAACGTGACATTTCGCGCATCCCTATCACTATACTCCGTCCATTCTTCTCAAACTTATATAGCAACTATTATGCATTAATACTTGGCTAAGATTAATCACACAAAATACGCGATCCTACTTCTAGTAGTTTGTAGATTTGTCTAAACTTTATGCAGAAACATCCATCCCCTATTTTTTATTGAAGATATTTAGCAAGAAATACAAGAAATACGTAAGCGAAGCGAGCACGCGCATTCCTATTACTACTTTGTAACTTATGTAACTTATCCCTTACTTCTTGGTGGAGATATCTAGCAAGAAAGATGCAAGCGCGCTCGCCCGACATTTCGCTAATCTGCGCGCAACATTTCGCAAATCCGCGCGCGCGTATTTGCGAAAAGTCAGGCGAGCGCGCGGAATAAATAGTAAACTGCTTGAATATAAGTACCTACAGAATAACGAGTTATAGAAAATAGTATACTGCAGTACACAATACATATTTTTCATTTGAATACTCGCAAGTACATTTTTTCCTCCCACAAATTAACTAATGAATAAATTGAATTTCAGAAAAATTCGGTGGAAATGTCGGTCTGGCCATTACACAAGCAATTGGTTTAACAGGGATGTTCCAGTGGGGCATGAGACAATCTACCGAACTTGAAAACCAAATGACATCCGTAGAAAGAGTGATAGAATACAATTCCATCGAACATGAAGCCGAGTTAGATTCGGCACCTGGCAAAAAACCTCGAGACTCGTGGCCGGAGGAAGGAAAACTCGAATTCAAGCATGTCTTCTTGAAATATTTTTCCCAAGATCCATTCGTGTTAAAAGATCTGAACTTTGTTATCCATCCAAAAGAAAAAATCGGAATAGTTGGTAGAACAGGTGCTGGCAAGTCTTCACTGATCAACGCTATTTTTCAACTGACAGACACAACTGGTGAAATTTTGATAGACGGGGTTAATATTTCATTTATTGGTCTGCATGATTTGCGTTCAAAGATTAGTATTATTCCCCAGGAACCTGTTCTGTTTTCTGGGACCATGAGGAAGAATCTGGATCCATTCGATGAATATTCAGGTAAGCTATTCATTATCTGATCTTAGCTTTGGAAATTAAGGCATCGTGGCTTAGTATAGAAATGAAGTAATGCATTTTTTGTATTGAGCAACTGATGCTTCTACGATTCGGAACCGTATAAGGATCGAGCGTGGAGCCATGTTTTGACTGTTCTGTATATTTTCATTTCATATATTTATTTCCCAAGAAACATACAAGTTTGACAGGGAAAAAACAATAAACACAGTTTCAACTCAACTATGTTAATCACTAACTAGTTATTTCCAATTTTCATATTATTTATACAATTCATGAAAATAAATATTTTTTCAAATTTTGATTTTACCATTGGATTTCAAAGATTTTGGCAAGTCATTGTAATGCATTATGAGTATATTGATTGTTGACCCACATTTCAACATTTTCAAATAAATTTCAACAATTTCTCAACAGTATAAGAAAGTTCAATATCTCATCTGACCCTTTGAGTGATTCAATTGTCATCATCATCCCAAAACTGTAAATGATATCAGAATAAGTATCTAAACATAATTCAAAGTGAAAATCTGAAGGGCCACTTAAACAATTTCAGAGATATAGACTAATTCATTCAGGATTATCACCAAATTTTCATGATGGAAGAATGGAATGAAAGATTCGAATTAGCATTTGTGGTATTATTCAAACTATGGTCTGAACGGCTGAAGAATTAATTGAACGAAATAACTTATTCAAACTAAACAATTAAATAGAAGGTAGTACTAAAAATGTTATTGCCCGAGAGGGTGTGATTTCAAACCTGGATGTTGTAGTTGTAAACTACGTTTCTAAGTGAATTTATCTGTTATCGAAAATGAATTTACTTAACTCGTTATTTTTTTTATTCTCCCATACATACCGATTGGGAATTCAGCAGTCTTATGTCACAAATGAGAGATTTTCGCAATGCACCAACTTTTTGAAAAATAAAATTTCCTGACAAATGGATAATAAAAATGTTTCCCATGTGATGCAAATTTTTTGACACTCACTGTAAGTATATCTTTCCGAAGAAAAATTTCATATTTGTGTGTGCTATGTTTTATTGTATCAAAGATTGAGTAATTGTTTTCATTAATTGATCTTACTACACTTTAAACCATGTAATTCCACAATAAAACCTTTATTTATGTTACCTACTAACTCTACATCATCAGCTGCTTCTCATTTAACGTAAGGAGCTCCTCAGAGCTACCCAAAGCCTATGATCATTTAGTGGGGTTGCAAGCACTGGTTGAAATTCCCCTTGTCCCTCGAACATCCCCCGTTTTATAGGAGCACGAAGCACAAGTAGGCATAAGTCAAAAGCGCGAAAACACAGTTGTGGCGAAACAGTGATAAAGTTTTAAAGAGAAACATTCTCAACTGAAAATTGAATCAATACATGACTCCTCTGGAAATGGAAAAACCCTACGATAAAATTGAAGTAACTTTTTTGTGATATCTAACAGAAAACAACTACTTCCCCGGCAAAAGCCACGCTGAACATTGAACTACATCTGATAGATATTGAGAAAGACCCTATATAACTAGAGAGAAAAAATCTGAAAGTGAAAATTTGCATTTTCATTCAGATAGTTGATTACTTATTAAATGTCCAGTTTCCATTGGAGATTTTTATCTATGAATGAGATAAGGGAGAATGTTATTCAGAAGTATCACTCACAGAAAATCGCTCATTCCGTTGATGCGTGAATAATTGCATCTCTTTCGCTAGGCCTCCAATACATTTTGGTCGACAAAAATCTATTTCACTGTTTAAGATCATCAGGGAGGTCGGAAGAATTGGAAGCAATTTCACACTGTAATGAGGAATTGTTAGACTATTTCTTGTGGGGTGAAACTTTGAAAATATTTTTCTGACATAAAACCTGCCATGGGTATGGCATGTTGATTTCATTGAAAATATGAACAGGATGTTCATAAAGTCAGTTGTGGAATCATCTGCGACTGAAAGTTGGAATTTAGTCGCTGTTTTCCATCATACAAGATAACCTCTCTTGGAAGGGATTCATGTTTTAAAGAGAAACATTCTCAACTGAAAATTGGGTAAAATTCCGTTAACCGGGCGCTACAAGCTATCAAAAAAAAAATTTTGGGACTTGCGTAGTTTGACCTCCTGAACAAAAAATCCAAATGACATTTTTGGCGGTCTCAAGTAATTTCGGAGATACGGGACTTTTTTTTAATGAAAACTGGCATTTTCTAGCACACGTTTCTTCTTCGAAAAACACACTCTAATGCCTCCTTATTTTCACCAGCACAATATGCACACCCTAATTCACCAGTTTTACACTTTTTTTCATTAAAAACAGTTTTTTAACAACAAATTCTACTTTATTTTAGCAATAACAAAATCAACAAATTCATGCTGTTTTGTTTAGTTAATATCTGTCAGGTTGGTAACAATGGAATTGACGTAAGGGCGAAGCGACATTGCCAGTGTGATTCCAAAAATATTCAATTCACGTATAACATGGAATATTTTAGTGAATGAGTAAACCACAACATTTTCCCGTCAACACTTTAACTGCACCTTTGAATCAATGGTACTTATATACTGTTTCTTTTTTTTTTTTGATAGCTTGTAGCGCCCGGTTAACGGAATTTTACCGTTTTCGGTTAGATATTACAAAAAAGTAACTTCAATTTTATCGTAGGGTTTTTCCATTGCCAGAGGAGTCATGTATTGATTCAATTTTCAGTTGAGAATGTTTCTCTTTAAAACATGTATCCCTTCCAAGAGAGGTTTATCTTGTATGATGGAAAACAGCGACTAAATTCCAACTTTCAGTCGCAGATGATTCCACAACTGACTTTATGAACATCCTGTTCATATTTTCAATGAAATCAAAGTGATAAAGTGTTGCTCCGATCTCGGGGGCTTTTAGCCCTGGGGCTCAAAACTCCTAAATGGAAAACGCCTATAATAATTCTTCAGTAAAATGATGTCTTCAGCGATGCTGTCATGGTCCTTGATTATTGATGGCAGCAAAGTGGATTCTTGTCTACTAGCCACTGTGTTGTTTCATAGAAACAATACAATACAGAAAAATAAGAACCTAGGTTGCATTACATGCAACAGTGTGAGAGAAGTGGCGACATTTTCTATTCAAAGGAGAGATCTAGATATCATAAAATTAATTCACTTGTTTCATGATTTTTAGCTGTAAACATCATTATGAAGAAGTGATTCCAAAACCGAACACCTTTCAGTTTCGAAGCAGATTTGAGTAAAGGAACTAGTGGATAAACCGGAATTATCAAAAAAATCGAAGATATGTCTCTGGTCAATTTTTCTCTATTTATCATACGTAAATCGATTAGACACAATATGTTTCTGTATCAACCCACTGATGTTTTTGAACTTTCGCCGCTTTCTAAAAGGAAAGTTCGACAGAGATACTAAATGAATTTCAAATCAATATGAACCCAACTTCATCATCTTTTTTTCTGGTATCCATTTGTATAGAATATGATTTTAAAACGGAGCTTCAACAGAGGTTCTCAATGAATTGAGAATCAATATGAATCCACCTTCTATATTATATAAATAAAACTCGTTGTACAACCTATTCGTTAAACATTTCCAGCTATAACTTCAGTTACGTCCATAACATTCATATTTATTTTAACTATAAGCTCTTCGCTACCGAAATCATTTTAATGTGAGTAAATGAAGTTTTTTGAACAAAATACAACCAAACTGAAATGAACAGATATTATATGGTCCATAGATTAATGCAATGTCAATAGTATCAATTTCTGCTATGATTCAGGTAGTTTAATGTTTAACCAATTATCTACTTTTGCTACCATCAAATTCGATCGTAGCAACAGAGAAAGTAGATATATTTGGTGTCAAAAAAATAGCTAAGTCAAATTCTACTTCTACGAGTAGAACATTTCCGCCTACAATAAAACGCTCCTTTAGTAACACATAAACAGTCGCAAATTACTAGTAGCTACTTTGCCAAAACAATATAAACTTTTGAAATAGTTTCAACTTACCTTTATCAATTTAATTCTTCATTCATAAAATTGATTACCTGGATGAAACTGAAAAACCATAATTACTTCAAAGCATCACCAGAAGTTTTCATAACACAAATAGTCAAATAATTTCAACGAAACAATCAACAGCACTATTACACGACCGATTTTTCTCTTCACAGTCTCACAGCGAGCTTGTTCAAATCACATGTAGGAAAACAATAAAATTTTATCATAAATCGAAGAGCAACTGAGTACTTTCAACTGCATTGAAAGAAACTGCGTATTATGACAGTACGGATATAATGTAGTTTTTTGTTCCATTCCTACTTCATGGCTAATTCATGGCTACGTTGATGAAAATAAAGATAGCAGCATATTTCTTCTTTCAATTGAATGTTTCAGGATCTCATTTTCGTTAAGTGAGGGGAACTGGATTATACTGCAGTGACTCATAATAAGAGACTTTTGATTTATAGGTGGTTTCCAAAGGATTGTGAAATATATAGTCAAAAATGATATTAATTGTAGGATATTTTGGAACTAAATGTTTCTTTAACGTTTTCAGCTGGAGTGTATAGGTTAAACTATAGCAATACTTTCCTCTGAACCCCCTTTATTTTCCTAATATACCTAGCCTACTAGCAGATTCGAACATTTTAAAATATAACATACGGAACTCAATACAAGTGGACAAGAAACAAAATATACTTAGAGGGACAAAAATAAATTTAGCATTTAGGACTGCTCGACCACCAAACTAAGACGATATTCGCCATTGAATTTTCCAGGTGAAACGGACATCGTCCGAAAAGAAGAGGAAAAAACGGACTAAGCATCGATATCTACGTTTTGGTAGGTAGGTTGTAGGGTGAATGTGCTAGTTTTCGACCAGTTAAGGCAAATTCAAAGTTCAATGAACAACAAAAAATATATAAAACAGTTATTTAAACATTTGATAAATACCTTTTACTTTATGACAATATATTTAATATTTTACAAATTTGAAATTTTTGTTTATACTCGTATAAAATTCTGAAAAAAAAAGATTTTCCATCCCCAAAAGTAACATAGGTATATGAAAAAAAAATCATTAAGAACGATTTTTTATTGCGAAAAACGCCAAACAATAAATTAAAAAATAACGAAATATACCTAAAAGTTATGAATTCTTTGGTCAAAATAAAATATCCTGTAATTAGGACTTAGGAGCACATATAGCACAAATAATCTTTATCAACGACCATATCATATGACATGCCTACAAATTCAGTGCATCTCATGTGGAACCACCTTGGGCACTTATCGCATCCTATATTTTTCTCGTCCTCATCTTCTACGTCACTGATTAACTCTTCGTCACAAGCAAAGCATTGCAAATTTCCTGTTCTGGTAGGATTATCATTCTCGTTCATTCCGTTATGTTTGACAGATTTATCTTTTTTCTCATTAGCATTTTTTTTCGGTCGATTGTTAGCTTGAGCTCGTTTCTCTTCACGTTTTCTTTTTGCTTCTTCCACTTTCTGGGTCTTCTCCTCTTCCTTCATTGCTAGTTTCATTCTCCAAGCTTTAGATGAAATTGCACTGGGAAAGTTATCTTTTATTCTTTTGTTTTTAGCAGTAGACTCGAGTGGTTGTGGAAGGAACAAGTGATTGTCAAGAATTGATTGCAAAGGATTTCTTTCAACAGATAGTAAAGGGGCACATTTGTGACTATTCAGAGGGTTTTTATCCATCTCTTGAAGACTGGATCTTGATGCAGATATGGATGGTTGTTCACTTGGCTGATTTTCATCTTCCTGTGGAGGGCTAGATTCTATTGCAGATGGAGCTTCCTGTGGAGGGCTGGATTCTATTGCAGATGGAGAAGCCATACAATTTGGAGGATTGTCGTCTTTTCCTTGTGGGCTGGATACTCTTGCTGGTGCTAGGCTACTTAAGGTGTTTTGGTTTTGATCAGTCTCTGATGGAAGAATTAATTCAGTAAATATTTGTTCATTAGGAGAATTTCCCCTTATCTCCTGAAGGCTGGAATCTAATGAAGTTGAGAATGGTTGATTGTCCAAAGAATCTACCATTCTCTCCTCTGTGTATTGAAGAGTCGATTCTGATCCAGGTGAGGATGGTTGGGTAAGATCCAGTTCCAATCTAACCGCTCCAATGGGAATAATGGTAACATCTTCAAAGGGAACTATTTCTCCTACTTGGAGTAGGTTCTGTTGAACGGTTGCAGGGGCTGTATTGGAACGTTCATTAATTTCGTTTAATATTACCTCGGTGTTTATACCGTATTCTCTTAATGTAGGTGCAATTCTGCTTATCACTTTTTTTGCTGCTGTCCATTCGTCAGGCAGAATATCTTCCTCATTATTATTTTGATTTGCTTGGTGTGTTTCTTGAAAGTTCTTGACGCATTTTGTAAAATCAACATTATTTGGATTCAATGGACAGAGCCCACACTTTCGAAATCCATTGATTATATGATCTTTCATGTTGCTATTACATAGAGTTTCATTAAATACTTGACAGAAATTTGATTTTGTGACACACTTGTTGGTGTTCTCCGGTCTTTTTTGCCAGTTTCTAACTGTTTTCTGCCATTCATTTTTGAGCGGCCTAAAAACACTCACATCGGCTGGCTGTAACATGTGTGTAGTGTTAGGCGGCAAAGCATACAAAATTATTCCATTGCTGTCACAAAATTCAGACAGCTAAAGTCATGTGGGACTTGTGGCCATCTATAAACAATATAATGGGGCGTTTAATTTGTTTATCGGTGATCCATTTATTGAAATCATTAGCTACATATTCGAAGAAAACTTCGCTCGTCATCCAACCACTTACTGATCGCCCTAGAATCCATTCGGGTGGCATACTATCAACAACTACTCGTGGAGGACGAATATAAGGAAAAACGACCAAGGGAGGACATATAACTCCAGCTGCAGAAAACACAATTAATACAGTTAAATTTTCTTTTTCGCTGCCTAACTTGATTTGGTATAAATTCTTCCAGCCTTTAGGAGCTAGCACTTTTCCTGATTTCGGGCACAAAGAAAAACCGCTTTCATCGCCATTGAAGACTCGACTAGGGTCATCTAGAATCTCCAAGTGACCATTTTCTTCCAGAAATATATGTAACTCATTAAACCAAGCTCTAACATACTCTTCAGTTACAACAGCACGAGCTTTATTGATACCCTCAGATTCTCTGAAAGACATTTCCGGATGTCTTTTCATGAACTGTTTGTACCACTTTTGTCCTGGTCGCCCATCTTTGAAAAATTTTGCTTTACCCGTTTCCTCTGCAATTTTCTGTACCGTATTGAGGAGATCTGTTTTCTTCAAAGGAAATCCGCATTTGGCGATGTTGACTATCCACTCCACAATTCTTTTTTCAACTCCTGCAGTTAGAATGCATTCTGGGCCAGTTTTTCTTCGAGCCACTGGAACTCGACCTTTGAGATGATCAATGATTGTGGTTTTAGGAATGCTGTATTGCCTACTCGCTTCCCTGATTCCTAGTCGCTTACTCTTTATTTCTTCCAGTGCCCTCTCTAGTTGTTCCGGAGCATACTGAAACAGTTTACGTTCCTTCTTCTTTATCAGTTTCTTAGGATTTCTTTTTTCTTGGACTCTAGTCTTTGTAGACGGCATCTCTATAAAAAAAAAACATCTCTCTTTATTTCACTAATAAAAGGGGGTTCTTTGATAAAACTAGTGGTCGACAATGGTCATTTCCTTAAGCCATTTCTCGACCACCAAATATGGCGGATGAATAATTGGAAACAGATAAGAATTTAACGGTGGTCGAGATCTGGCCAGACTTTCATAGTAATAAAACAAATGGTTTCATAAAGTGAAACAGAAAGTATCTGCATATTATGAGCAAGAAAAGGATGCTTGAAAAACCACTACTTTGAACCCTGTTTTCGACCGCCCCGGTCGAGAACTGGAATTAGGTGATTTCAATAATCCAGTTAGACGACCACCTTAATTTAAAGTAAAAATTTGTAAACAACTAGTTCTATTCCTATCTAAACAATGCATTACAGTATCTACTTTCGATCTATTTCGGAAAATCGAATCTAAAATATATATTTTATAATCTACTTACTATTAACTGCTCCCAAAATCACTAGTAAATTCACAAAAATGTGGAAACCACGCGCGGACCCAACTTTCAGCATGTGTAATGGCCGACTATTTTAAACAGAATATTGGCGGGAATTTGATAGAACATGCGCAATACATGGTAGAGAGTTACAGAGAAGTTCAATGTGCATTTTAACCAATTGTTTTCTTATCTTAGACCATTTTATGCGTAAATGGTCGGGAACTGGCAGTGGTCGGCCAACTGGCGCAGTTACCCTACCCAAACGGCCAAACCATTCTTGGCCTTGGTGGAATGATGGACACACTGCTCTCGATTTTTAAAATCATACCTGCTTGCCGTAATATGGCAGAAATCTTGACCAGACGAATGCAGAAGGCCTTATGCGTGGTTTACTTCATCTGCTCAGGGCACATGATTTTCGGACCCAATATTCACTCACCCCACGGACGTGGGGAGTGGCTATTTGGGTAAATGCCACCAGCGCGCCCTCCAGATCACCGCAGTTTCCATAATGATGTCAGCTCGTCCAGGTTATGCGGTCACAGCCTATATTCACAGGCATAACGAGGCGCTGCGAGTGTTATATTACCATCTAAGACAATCGTACGGTATAGACGAGACACCGGTGTTACCTTATGCTCCGGGGGATATTGAGTTCGTTTTGGAAAATTACAAGTGCCGAATCTATTGGAACTAATTATTCCCCACCATCGGGCAAATAGAATAGCCAAATTTACACCGTTTTGCCGTAGTACGGCAGAAATCTAAGTCGGACGAATGCAGAAGGCCCGTCATCCTTGGATCACTTCGTTTGCTCATGGCAGATGATTCTCGGACTCAGTAGTCACTTGCTCCACGGACATGGGAACTGGTGTTATTTCGGTGATTTACCCTGCGCGCCCTCCGGATGTGTCGGACTCCGAAGACGGGCCTGGCTGGAATATTCCTAGCTGGAAAAAATAATAATGATAATTAAAAAAACACTCGTAGAGTGTACCAAAAGGCATAGCCTGTGCGGGTGGAGGACGGCTATTATTATCTACCTCACCTACAGCACCACCCCGGGTAGCATGTCGGTTCACACTCCAAGCAAGCAGTAAGCACTAGGCGTCGGTACTGGCATCTAGGCAACTCACATCACACTTACTTCACAACAAGTAATGTGGTTGCCTATCAATACCACCGATCTGTAATATAACAGATCGGTGATCAATACCGATGAGGGAATTCTCTGGCACACCGGGCCACTGCTAGCAGAATTTTCAATGGCTGATACCTCTACCGCTGCCACCACCATGCTTATAATACTAATAGTAATAATAAATCGTCTTGATTCAAATAGAATGGTGGAGTGTCATCAATTTTCTGTTTTTCAATTAAACCCAGGGTGTTTCTTAAGTACGTGTAGAAAATTTAGGAGCATGTTGCTGACGTCAAAAGAAGAAGAAAAGTTCCTATAAACATAATATGTCCCCAAGTTATTCGTTTCTGAGATACAGAGTGTGAAAGTTGAGTTCTTATGTTAAATTTTTGTGAATAAATTTCAAAATAATTGTGATATTCTAGTAAAATCTGGTGTCTGGGAGTATTTTTCAATGTGGTGTTAGTGGTTCCACCCAAAGAGATTAAACGTTATTTGACTAGGGGAGTCTAATCCCCATAAGACAATGAGGACACTAATAGAAAGAGATGAAAGAACATTTGTGACGAAGTGTGACGTAGTTGGACATGTCATGGCCGCCGTTCTCTATAGACAGCGACGGACTAGCTCTTGGTATATGAGAGTTACTGCTGACAGTTTTGTTGCTTGGCTCGAGTTCGGCTCTGTACTCATGTCCAAGTACGTCACTATGACGCGTTCATGCTTCAAGATTCTGATTGGCTGGAGCTTATTAAACCTTCCTGTTAGTTTAGTCTCTTTGGGTTCCACCTACATGTCTTTTCAGTCATTTGCAATGTTATAACTTTTTTGACGTACCTATATCACGTTTTCTAGTGGAAAAATCGATTTCTCGGTCATTTTTGAATAAATAAGATATTTTTGGTAGAGGTCGAGTTACCTACTGGGATTTGAAATAATCGATGCAAGTGGCTTTGAATGACAAGTGACAAGATATTTAACACGCTAAGCGCCATGAGGTTATAATGCGCATGTCGCACCTCATTTTGATCCCAAGGCTTCGTAACACATATGTTGTGCCTCATTGCAATTGGTTCAATTTGGCATCGTAGTACAGCAGTTAGTCGCGCTATATTGGCTTCTTTATTGGGAATGAAAGAGCGTGACCCGGGGAGACAACATATACTTTTTGTCATTGAGATTTGTTCATATGGTGGCGTTTAACATGTTAAATTCAAACTCAATTTAATTATTTTTCTTCCCATTCATTTCAAGGTCAAGGTCAAGGGAAACCGTTGTTGGTTGAGGGTACTAATTGAAGTAATTGTTTGAGTCCAAAATAATTATGTAAAAAAGCAAGAATAATGTTTTGACTACAATCAAGTTTCCGATATTTACCGCTTAGAGGACCATGAAAATAATTCAAATGCTTCGAAATATTTCGGAAACGGTTGCTCGCAGCGACCTCTACTTCTCATTTTGACGTCAACATGCTCCTGAATTTTCTACACTTGCTTAAGAAACACCCTGTATAAAGCGTCCAGCATAAAGTTCGCCCCTTATAGACAACCTTTTTATTACTGATTTCTCAGGAAATTTTATTCTAGATAAATACCTCTGCTTATATAAAACCAAATTGCGTATATGAAATTGAATTTTCTACCACCGTACACCAGGTAGATTGAAAAAAACTTGATATATTGTCAAAAAATCTTATTCTTTGAATTAATATTTTTGGCCTCTGTGTATGATTAATTTTACATTCGTATAGATCGTTTCGAAATACTCTTTCGCCTGTCTAAACAGAAAAGTAAAAACCCTGTGACGTGCCTGTGTCTGAAACTGACAGCTTCACTTCAGTCATATATGACAGTATTTGAACAACAAAAAATAACAATGCTTTCATTTATATTTTTGTATCGTCCTAAAAATTGTGTGTAATACACGCCTAAAAACTATTTTGAAGGGCTCGTAATTGATATCACTCGCACTTGCAAAAATACAGTGTACTGTCTTGAGATACAAATGACTATTGAAAATGTCAGGGACATATAATATATTATTCAGTATCGAAAGTATCGAATGTTCATTCAGACGAATCATAGCCACATATTACCATTTATTAGGTATATACCTAGTAATTTTATTTGTCAACTTTTTTTTTTCATTTTGCTATAGCATTGGCACGTAACACACGTAAGATCTCGTTTCTTCTTGAAATAATATTTTCATGTTTTTTGAAAAATAATAGTTTGATACTCTTGAATTGTTTCCATATATTTTACTTTCAAATAGGAAAAGCAGATAATCGAAATTTATGAGGTTTATTTCGAGTTTGAAAATAGAAATGAAATTCTCTGAGAAATTTCAATTAAAAATAAATGAAATGAAATTTTATTCCAGATGAAGCTTTATGGAGAGCTCTCGAGGACGTAGAACTGAAAGAAGCGGTCGAAGACCTCACCTCTGGTTTGAATTCGAAAATGTCGGAAGGCGGCTCAAACTTCAGTGTGGGGCAAAGGCAGCTGGTCTGTCTTGCCAGAGCCATTCTTCGAAACAACAAAGTTCTTGTCCTAGACGAGGCCACCGCCAACGTGGATCCCCAAACCGACGGTCTGATACAAAAAACAATCCGAAAGAAGTTCGTCGACTGTACTGTATTAACCATTGCTCACCGATTGAATACTGTGATGGATTCGGATAAGGTTATGGTAATGGATGCTGGTATGATGAAAGAGTTGGATCATCCATACATGCTGCTGGAGAATCATAACAGTATCTTCTTCGGAATGGTACAGCAAACGGGCAGAGCCATGTCGGAAACACTTCACAATGTGGCTAGGCAGAGTTACGAACAATTGCATGCCAGTTGATAGATGTTTTATTAAGTTTTAGATCAATTTTTTTTATTTTTTTTGACATTTAGATCTCTTAATTTTATCATTAGAATGAAAAGGAACTATTACCTGGCCAGTTTAATTATTCAATAATTTTCATTAAGTTCCTGTGTACTTACAAGTTATTTCCCATGTTCTATTTTCATAATGGGATTTACTAGTTTTAGGATTCACATTGTTTTTCAACATTTGGAGAAATATTTTTATTCCTGCAATAAAATTTCATTACATTAACTATTTTGTTATTTTTCACCATCACGTTCAAACACCGAAATCTTTTTTCCGATTGTTGGTGAGCCTGTGGTGTAAAAACTTTACTACAAAGCATTTTTTTATGATCAAATTAGAGAATAGTGTTCACATATTATTTTAAAAAATTACCAAAAAGCAAAAGGCATGTTCTTTACCATTGGAATAGCCAACGCTGATAATACAAATTGAAAATTACAGACCGATTGACCTACTACCAAGTTTCTCAAAAGTGTGAAAAATGTATGAGCAACAGATTAATGGAGTACCTACTGTTAATGATTTATATTTTACATTTTTTGAGGCTCTGTATATGGTCAAGAGTGTCATGTTTTGTTTCTTGATTTTGTGTAATGTAATGAAAATTGTCAAATAAAGAAAAGACGTTTTTGAATTTGGAATCGCAAAAGATTCATATTATTTCACCGTTGAGTAGAATCCTCAAGTTAGTTCCTGCTACAAATTGAAATGTTCTGCACAGGTCAACATGCATACTTAAAAGGAAAGGGAACTCACATAGCACTTTATGAATTCACTGAAAACATCTTGCAGGCACTTGAGAGAAATGAAGTTATCATGGGTTTATTTTTGGACATAACAAAAGAAAATCTGAAAGTGTATCAATGTGGGAAATGTTTTAGATTCAAATATACCCTTAAAATTTGCAAAAATGAACTCGTATGCACCCGATGTTCTGACTCACATGAACTGCAATTTTGTAAAAACGCCGATTCTAATTCATTCTAATACATTATACAAAACTACCCACCCTCTTGACCATCTAGCTTCAGATAAGAACTGTCCGACATTTATATACCATCAAAACCAATTTGATTCCCAAATTGATTACAACTCGTGATAAAAATAATCCTGAATTTAAAACTTCAAAATATTCAAAAAATTGACAATGAATAATCGTAAGGAAAATGTGAAATTATATGACCTAAATTCGATGTTAGACTTTCAATGCTCCAACAGAAATCACTGGAAAATATTATACATAAGATCAAGATCAATGAGAAACAAAATGGATGAACTGGAAGTAATAATCAACGAACTAAAAATCAAAATTTTGGTGGTAACTGAAACCTGGATGAGAGAAGATGAAGAACCATACTATAATTTCAAGAATTTTAACTCCGTTTATTCAAGTAGACATAAGCGAAGTGGTGGTGTCGGAATATTTATTCAAAAAGATGTTGAATTTGAAATAATTGAAAAACAGGAGAATCTAGTAACCTATTTGGCTATTCAAACAAAATCTCCTTCATTTGTAGTATGTGGCCTATATCGTCCACCAAAATCAAAGATAAAACATTTTCTCAATTTCATGGATGAACACTCGAATCATGCAACAATATTGATTATAAATGTTTATTTTTTGTTGATATGAACGTTAATTTGTTAACAGATGATAATGAGTCAAACAGTTATTGTATATATCATATATATTCACTCTATTCTCACTTATATATATATATATATATATATATATATATATATATATATATATATTTCAAATAATTTTTCGATATGTAATAATGAATCCTATTGATCATTTCATAACAAATTCGAAAAAAAATTAGATTTGTGTTTGATTAATTCTGCATTGAGTGACCACAAAATGTATATAGCGTGTATCAATGACAGACTTCAATGTCGGGGCGTGGCGCAGTGGTTAAAGCGTCCGACTCTGAGTCGAAAGGTTCGTAGTTCGAACCCTGGTTGGGCTGGGGTTTTTTAATTTAATTTAACCGATTAAATTATTAAAATCTCGTGGCTAGACTAGGGTGAGTCCTGCACGATTCGCTGTTGCGTAAGAGCAAACACTACCTTGGTAAAACGGGAATCCGTTTTGAGACCACAGTTTTTGTTTGAGAATTTTTAAATTTTTTTGCATTACCCAATGTTTTTTTGTTAATTCCGGAACTTCAGTGATTTTTGGTTATGATAATTTTTAAGAAAAAAAAATAAATGAAATGATGAATTAAAAAAATTGATAGGTTCCGGAATTCTTATGAGACCAGCGATCCCACACAAAAAATATCTCTTTAATGAAATCAATGAATTTTGCAAGAAACGAATTCTACGATCGGAAAATTTATATCTGATTGGCGCTGTAATCGCGAATGGACAGGTGCTGTGTTGCCAATGTTCATCGAGTTCATTATCTTCACCCCCATTCTTGATAAGTATCCCAACAAACCTTATCTGGAAGAGATGAGGAAGAAATTCGACTTTTTGATGATGGTAGCTCTTAACAGTGCTGCTCCTAAGGTGGCGTATGGAGTTAGTAACCAGGCCTATAAAGAACACATGGCTAATGACAATAGCAGTTGATGCCAAAACACCAAAGAAAAAAAAAATAACAGACTTCAAAAAACAAGTCTCCAACAAATTATAAATAAAATCAAGTCATATGACATAGACAATTTAAAGAATGATCTCAATGAATTAGGAAATACCCTTGTAAATTATGAAAATCCAAATGAAGAATACGAGGATTTACTCAAAGTTTTTGAAAACCATTCTTTCACCAGAAATGTAAAAAAGAAACATCATTCTTTTATAAAAGAAAACAGAAACATCATTCTAATTTATACCGAAAAGAGTATGATCATTATAATAGATTAGTGAAAAAAACAATTAGAGAAACAAAACACAAATTCTATGAAAATATATTTTCCAGTGCTAACCCAAAAAAGATTTGGAAGGGCATAAATTCATTATTATATAATTCAAGTAACACCAAAAAGGAAATCAAACGCATAACCATGAATAAAATAAAACTCAGTGATCCTCTTCGTATATGTGAGGAATTCAATAATCATTTTGTAACTATTGGACCAAAACTATCTTCAGCGATTAATAAACAAAATAATTTAACTAGGGATAAATCGAGTGTTCTGTCTGTTTTTGACACCAGTAGATATTGATGAAATTATTGATAATTTGGATATTCATAAATCTTCTGGATTTGACGAAATTAGTGCTCGAATTGTGAAAATTGGTAAAAATGAACTCTCTCCTATTTTACTTGATTTAATATCAAAGTCATTGAAAACTGGCTGTGTCCCAGAAAAAAATGAAGATTGCTAAAGTTTCACCAATATTCAAAAGTGGTAAAAAAAGATGACATTAATAATTACCGTCCTATTTCAGTTTCACCAGTGTTTTCCAAAATTCCGGAAAAAATAATGAATGTCAGGGTTTTTAATTTTCTTGAGAAAAATAGTTTACTGAGTCAGAATCAATATGGTTTTCGCAGGTCACGAGACACAGAGACAGCAATCTTGGATGTTGTTTCAGATATTCAGATTCAAATTGACAACCAGTGAGGTCTTTTGATTTGTGCAAAGCATTTGATACCGTCGACCACGAAATTTTGTTGGCAAAATTATAATCCATTGGAATTAGAGAAAACATTCATGAATGGTTTCAAAATTACCTTATGAATATGTATTAGTTGGTGGTATTAGCAGTTCATTATTGGACGTAAAGTGTGTAGTACCACATGGATCGATTTTGGGACCCGTTTTATTTTTGATTTATATCAACTCAAAACAAAGGAAAAATTAAACTTTTTGCGGATGACACTACGTTAATATATTTTGCAAACGACCTCAACGAGATACGTGAAAATATGAAGAGTGATCTGATAGAGATTTCAATTTGGTTGCAAGTTGTGAAACTCACTTTAAATTTTAATAAAACCACTTTTATGTATATTTCTAAAAAAACATGAAAAATGCCAGTAATCCACTATTATTTGAAACTGAATCTATTAAATATACAAAAGTTACTAAATTTCTAGGTCTTTATATAGACGAAAAACTTATATAGAATAAACATACTGAAAAATTAAGTAAGAAAATTAATCCAGTCATTGGTGTTCTGTTCAAAATTAGGAAATTCGTTCCTTTCAAATTCCTGAAGAATATTTACTACTGTCTTATTCACTCCAACCTACAGTATTTGGGGAACTGCTAATATTTCAATCTTGAGACCTCTTGAAAAACTTCATTAAAATGTATTTATAACTTACCATTTTTAGAACCAACCGCCAACTTGTATAAGCCAAAGAGTTTACTGGATTTGAAATCTCTACAAAACGTGAAAATTTGTTCATTCATTCATTTCATTAGAATTAAACAGAAAGTTTCTAATTTAAATTTCACGGAAGTGAATAGTATACACGATATGAAACAAGACAAGCAAACTGTCTGAGCCTGGAAAATTTCAGGACTAACTTCGGAAAAAAATCAATATACCATGATGGTAGGTATAGTAATTTACAATTCACTTCCATCTGAAATAAAAAATATAAAAAAGTGACGCTTTGCAAGAGTAAAATAAAAAAATATTTTCTTTCTTGAATCTTAATTGGATTCATTGATCCTCGTAATTTTCAATTTCAACATTACCTTTTTTTTGTAGCATTAATTATATTTTTATTTGCTATGAATTATACTTGTATTAATTTTATGTATTAATGCCAAATAAGTTTGGATATTTATTTTGTAATTAATTTTCAATATTCCTATTATAAACAAAATTGTTTTTAATAATAAAGTACTACTAATAATAATTACCAAACAGGGTGAGAATGTCAAGTCGAAAACCGAACAGGGTAGTATAATTGGTCCGATAATATTCATCTTGTATGTAAATGATATGCCAAACTGTATCCCGAATACAAACTGCTTTCTAACTAGTTATGCCGATGATACCATCATTTTAATAACTGCACAGGATTTCGAAACTATACTCGATAACGCTGAAAATGTTTGTACAATGTCAGGATGGATTTCAAATGAGAAACTACTATTAAATGAAAAAAAGACAAATTGTCTAATGTTCAAAACAAATAGGTCGCAGTTAGAATATCCAAAAAGCATTCAGCTGAAATCAATATAGGTGCGGAAACAATACTTTTAGGAGTAATACTCTATCATGGGAAAGTAATTTTTATTTATTTACTTATTTCGTCGTTGACATTCTAGGATGTATGTTTGTACTCATACATTCTAACAATCGTAGTATTAAAAACTCTCTTGACTTTTTCCTAGTCATTGTACACTTGTAATTGCTTTGCTCCTACGATGTACTTTTTAACTAGAGAAATAAATATATTATTATTATTATTATTGAACTCACTAAAAGATTAAGCTCAGTCTGCTATACATTGAGGGTATTGTCACAGTACTTACTTGAGTGAAGATGGTCTGAAAATAATTTTTTTTTTCAAATTTTGATTCTCTTGTTAGATACGGTTCTATTTTCTATGGTGGTAGCAACTCAGAAAAAATATTTATATGCCAGAAAAGAGTACTGAGAACTATTTAAAAACATGCAGAAACATGTTTGAAAGTAATAAAATTCTAACTATTACAGCAATATACATTGAATAATGTATAATGTTTCTATTTAAGGTAAAGTCACCAGTAGTTGACGTGGTACTAGTAGTTGACATCTACCACACAGTTCCCAATTATTAAGCTTTAAACGTCCTGTGAATATAGTTTGAGCATTGTTTATATAGAAGATAGTCAACCTTATGGGATTATAATTGGATCAAAATGGATGCGACATGTAGATGGCGATAGTGAGCTCGCATCCAAGTCATGTCGTAACTTCTGTGATCTGGCCTCCAAGTCATGTCGTAACTTGATTGAAACAATGAGACAGCATTAAAATCAGGGTTTTTTTAAAGAACCTGCATTAAAATGATGTCAAATATTCATGTTTGTAACTAATCACGCTAGATGACACTCGCGTTTGCGTCCAACACCAATTACACAGGCATTGACTAACTATCTTACCAAAGAGTTGCTAATCTAATCTTTGATCTTACTTCTATATAAACAATGGTTTGAGTCATGTGCTAGAAAGATTCAAATTTCCCGCGCCTGCTATAGTGAGTTCCGTGGCAAAATTAGTCGAGGGGACAATATGGCGACGTATTGAAGTGACGTGATATTTGCGTTTGATGCTTCTTGCACTTTTCTAACCGGAATTGATAAAAACAGGTGAGTTGAGTTAATTTCTTATTTTGCCTTATATTGCAATTTTCGTAGAGAGATATATTCAATGACAAACTAATCATATCGTTGAAAGATGACTGTGTTTTCAATTGAAGGTTACATTTTTCTTTAGAAATAGGGGTGTCAAGTATTGGTTCGAAATTGTGTACGGAAATTAGTAGTTGACACTGATGTCAACTACTAGCTCCAGAGCAACTGCATTTATTTGAGAGTATTTGAGGTCGATATTAGATTCGGGTTGTAAAATTATCAATACATTATTTTTCTTGGAGATTTTCAACCTTTCTGCCCAATAGGTGTGTCAACTACTAGATCAACCTATTCTTGGTTTTATTTACAGGATTGAGTGAAATAATCAACTTTAGTCATGCCTCCTGTTAAAGGACAGATGCTGCAATATAGTGAACAACAAATGCAAGATGCCCTAGCAGAAGTTGTACGGGGTGTTCCTGTGGCAACAGCAGCAAAACACAACAATGTACCAAGGATTACCTTACTATACAAAAGTAAAGGCAAAACACCAAATTATCGAAAAATGGGACCGGAATCATATTTAACTAAAGATGAGGAGTCTATGCTAGTTAATTGGATTATATCCATAGGACGAGCTGGATTTCCTGTAACGAAGGAACAGCTACTGAATAGTGTGAAAAACTTAGTTGAGCAGTTGAAACGCAGGACACCTTTTAAGAACAATCGTCCGGGCAAAAGCTGGTACAACAGTTTTTTGAAGAGACATCCCGAAATTAGCATTAGAGTAGCTCAAAATTTGACATCCAGCAGAGCAAACGTAACGCAACAACAATTGTCAAATTGGTTTGAGGAGGTGTCTGATTATTTGAAATCAAACAACCACAATGATATCTTAAATAATCCGTCAAGGGTCTTCAACGCAGACGAAACTGCATTCTTTCTAAATCCAAAGGGAAATAAAGTATCGACACACAAAGGTGATAAAACCATCTACCAGCAAGTTAATAACGATGAAAAGGAGTGTTTCACTGTCTTAATAACAGGAAATGCCAATGGTGATATGGTTCCTCCCACTGTCATTTTTCAGTATGAACGAATTCCTCAGGAGTTAGCGGAAAGTATTCCACCAGAATGGGGAATAGGTAAATCGAGCAGCGGATGGATGACAGGTGTTCTTTTTTATGAATTCATTACCAATATTTTCGATCCTTGGTTGGAAGAAAAAAGAATAGAACGCCCGGTAATTCTTTCCATTGATGGGCATACGTCACACTTGACATTGAATACTAGTAAATTCTGTAAGGATCGGAATATAATTCTTGTTGCTTTGTTGCTTTATTTCCAAATGCCACACATCTGCTTCAGCCCATGGACGTGTCTGTTTTCCGAGCTTTGAAGGGATGCTGGAAAGATGTTGTGCACGAATCCCATTTTGAAAAAAAGACATTTTTCCAAATTGTTGAAAAAAGTTCTGGGTGCTAAAATAAAACCAGACATTTTGAAAAACGGTTTTCGTAAGTGTGGCTTATGCCCTTGGAATCCTAATGCCATAGCTATAAAACATAAAAGTGATATAACTGTTATGGGTAAAGATACTTCGTACGAGCTTAAAAAAGGCCTGTAGTTTCTGGATAAATATATTGAGCCTGGAAAGAAGGAAAAATTCAAAAATTCGCATAATTGGGAAGGAGATGTTGAAGATGTGTCGTTATTCAACCTATATAAAAACGTTCAGTCTGAATTGGAGAAGCACCAAAATAACGAAACCACTCAATCGACAACTCCCTCAACTGAAATGGATATAACAACCAACCAATCTCTTGAACAGTCTGTAACCCCAGACGTGACAATGGATGCCCAAGAGAATACTGAACTTGAACAAATTCTAGACCAGAGCTCCTTGAAGGTTGTTCAAGAAATCAATGAACAAACTCTTGATCCAATTGCCTCAGGTGATTCACAAGCACGAAGCCCTTTGAGGGTCTTTCAAGCCATCAGTGCAAGCACTCCTGATCCAATTCTATCAGGTATTTCACTTGAGGATATCAATGGTCCGTACTATGAGCCTGTACCAAGAGAAACAAGGAATACAAAAAATGAACCTACAACTATAGTACCCTCTCCATTTAAGAGGGCTCTATACTGGCCAGACCAAATACCTGAAAATACTAAAAGAAAGAAAAAAGAGAAAATTCCAAGTGTTGTAACGTCAAAATCATGGCAAAATTACTATGAAAAGAAAGAACAAGAAAAGAGAGATAAAGAGTTTCAAAAGTTAAAGAGAGCTGAAGAGAGGCAAAAAAAGCAAGATTTGAAAAAGGCTGAGATGGAACTTTAACGAAAGAACAGGTTGGAGTTAAATGGAACCAAAAATAAACCAAAGAATAATGCAAAGAACAAGAAAATCAGAAAATATGCATCTAGTGATAGTACTGAAGATGAGGAATGGATAGAATCTGGAAGTAGCATGGATGATATCAGCATGGACGAGGAGCAAAATGAATCAGATATGGAAAATCTTTGCAATCAATCCAATGACAAAGATTTTGAATTCAAAGAGGGGGACTTTGTCCTAGTTTCTTTCCCAGGAAAAAAAGGTCACACCGCTATGTTTGTATAATCCAAAAAAATCTTAATAATTTCGAAAACGAAGTTATAGCTCTGAATTACTCCAATGAGTCAAAAACTGTATTCAGGATCAATGAAAGAGATGTTAGTATTATAAATACGTCACAAATCATTGAAAAACTAGAACCACCAAACATTATTTCCTCAGGAGTCCGAGTTCGGTATGAATTTACTTCCTCTCTAACTGTAGATGGTTAAACATTTTCTTACTGTATTTTATCTAAACCATTAAACCTCTCAATCATACTAAATTTTGGTGTTTTATTCTATGTCAAATACATGTCAACAACTGGTCCTTAGGTATGTCAACTACTAGAAATTTCAAAATGTCCACTGTCAACTACTAGCACTAATTTTGGTCTTTTTCTTAATTTAATTAGTATGCATAAAAACCATTTAAATAATTTTTGACAAATGTTCTCTTGATTAGAAAAAGACAGAGATCACTGTTGGAACTTTTTGATAATGACAGGAAAAAAAATTAAACTTGTAAAAAATTTAATGTAATTTTTTTCCCTTAATGTGTCAACTACTGGTGCTTTTACCTTAATAATAAGGATTATTTCAACTCAAATTTACCAACCAATTCATTCAACAGTAGAGACAGACTGAGCGTTACAGAAAGGGGTACAAAATATGCTTGCATGAAATTATTCAATAAATTACCTCAGAATATCAGACTGATAGAAAGCCGAAACCATTTCAAATATGCAATACACAAAATTCTGGTAGATATTGAATCCTATACAGTACAATATTACTTAAATACCTCTTTATCAAATATTTAGATATTATATTTTTACGACGAATATTTCGTTCTGCATGTGTGTGTAATCTTTTTTATGTACTTATATGTGATTTTCGAAATAAATGTTATTATTATTATTATAATAAAAGACATTTGAACAATAGTTGGAACTCTATGACGAGAAAAACTAAAGATTGTACATACTGTAGACAAATTTCATTGCGTAGCCTAACTGATTTCTCAAGTCTGATGCTAATGATAAAACATTGTTGAATTTCACAATTACCTTTTTTTAGTACCATGAAATACGAATACCTTAGTTGCCAATGAATGCCAGACCTACGTCATCACACTAGAAGGCTGAAAATGTGTCTGCGCTAGTTTTCGGTACATTTTTATAATAGTGATAGCTCTGAAAAGAATTGACAGGAAGAGGCAATCTACAGCGTGTCCCAAAAAGAATGCAACAAATGGAAGATATTTTTATTGATGACTCACAAAAAAAAATTATTTGTGATAAAAGTTTGAACTGGTGCGAATAATCGCTTGGGCTGATGAGACTCTTCAGGGCTAGGATTCTTTCGTGGATGACGGTGAATAAAACATAGATATCTGACTGCAACTCTACTTTTTACTCATTGATACAACAAGTATAAGTGAATATTAACAATAATTATCAAACGGAATAGGTTTCCGTTTATGTTCTTTTCGGACCCCGCCGACGACAGCTGTCAGCCTGACAACTCTCTTCTCACCTTCCTGCCTTCCAAGATCCAGTTTATTCATGGGCGTAGTTTCAGGAAGGACAGAACCACTACAAGTTGGTGGTGGATAAGCGGAAATAGCAATTCCAATATATTCATCATCAACAATTGGCTTGCTGTATGTACACAACTTTATAAGGAATTGCATACTATGGCTCTCCAGGCGTAGAAGTTCTGTCTATCGGTCTGTCTGTCCCACCGTCGCACAGTGGGCCAGAATTTCGTAAAACATTGAAAAATATCCAACAAAACAATTTTATTAAATTTTATCGTGTATTCATTTAAAACTAAGAAAAGTGAGTTAATTTCACTTATATACAGCTCAAAGTACCCAGCATAACGATATAAATAAAACCACAATTAAATTATTCATCATTTCTACGGGCAAAATTGTAAAACTTATTGAAGATCTTGCATTTGAAATTTAAGGTATAGGAAAACATGAGAAAATATCCCAACTTCAATTTTGATAGCTATATTTCAAAAAGTAATAAACCTTTCAAATAAAGAACAATTTTGTTAAAACATACAGAGTGACTAATTTGAAAGTGGGCCACCTCTCTAAAACTGTTATTTATTATCCGATTCACAAGTTTCTTTTTCCAATAGATAGAGCATCAATAATTCTAGTTAGGTATCATAAATTCAAAATAAAAATAAATATTTCAAGGCCTACTTCAATTTTTTTTCATGGTCAAAAAACATACTAGCGATTTTTTCAATTGGTTTATGTAAAAATTACGTGGGAATGCGTCCATCTTTACTGACAAAAAAAAAAACTTCTGAATCGGATAATAATTAACAGTTTTAGAGCTTCAAAGTGGGTCATTCTGTACATATATACATTTATATTTTTCCCTAAACATGTTATCGTTATCGACACAAACATCCAAATTCTGCTCTTTTCGTAGCTGATTGGTGCACGAATGAAAAAGCAGAGTTATGCGAAACATTTATTAAAACTGTTTTAATTTAATGGCAAACTACAGAAAACACAATAAAAAATTCAAAAAATACAATGGCTTTCAACATTTCAAAACATTTGTATTTGTTTTGATTTCAACATCAGAAACATTAAAAAAAATAAAAACATTTGATTAAACAACTACGGAAAACATATAATTTTACTTATTCCGAGTCACTATCGGAGCTTGCATCGCTGTCAAAACAACCGTTGACTGCAGCTGGCTGCAATAGGTTCAGTGCCTCTGGGCAAAATTTTCTTTTTTTAATTGAAATTCTTTTTCTTAAGCTAGTGATTTTTGGATCAGAGGAAACGAGCATGTTATTAAAGACATCAATATTTGAGGCAACTCTATTGAACTTTCTGGAGTGATGTTCCCTATATCTCCTGTATTCCTTGTTGCGTGCCTCTTGGGCTTCTTCGGACAACTGTCCTATTGGCACGGGTGCTGATTGTACAATGACTGAACCATGTATTAGCATTTTGTGAATGCCTGCTGGCATTTTATACCAGGGATATTTTGTTACCAAATATTCAGCAGTTTCCATTGCATATGTATCAAATTCATTCTTCTTCACATTAAATCCACTAGCAATGACTTGTAAGATGACAAAAAATCTGTATATTAACGCTTGGTCAAGTCCTGTAATTTCGGCCGAAATATCATAATTTCGGAAAAAATGTCTCGCGCAGTTTCCATCATTTGAAGTACCACTGCCCTGTTTTGGTTGGTCAACGATGATTCCCAGGCGAGATTTGAATTCGTTTTGAATTTTAAGTTTTTGTTTTTTAATAATAAGCTTATCTCCACCACGTGCCTGCCACTTTTTAAGTGATAAACGATACGCAATTTTTAGGAGGCATTCAAACGATCTTATCCAGATGTGGAGGGATGTGATTCCGAATTTCAGATATTCATCTTTTATAGGTTTTTTAGAGACCTTTTTAATGTCGTTCATTTCATTTGGGGAAGCCCCACATAAATAGCATACTTGCGACGAAGTACCAGTTAAAGAATTTATCATTTTTGTGTCGATCATTGTCATGTAAAGTTCATGTTTTATATCAAAATGGTTTTCATTTATCAGGAACTTCGTTGGAATTAAGTTGTCAATTTCGGCTTGCATAACGGCATATTCGATATTTGATACTTCAATATTTTCTTTCACAAATTGAATTTTACAAGGTCGGCAGTATCTGGTAGATGAAGGTGAAGGATTATTCCAAATTAAAATCTTTTCTTTTTTTTTATTATGAGTGTATAGCTGCAGTGGAACCAAACATGTCATAAGTAAATTTGTATCTGAATAATTACCTTCAAACGCCTGCTTATATTCCTTTTGTCCAGAACTACCATCCATACCCCATTTGGAAATCATGAATAATTCACGTTGCTTTAGGCCTTCAAAAGCATCCAATTCTAGAGTTGAAAGCAATCTACGAGTCGTATGGTCAAGTAATGACTGAAGTTCCACGGAAGCAGAATGTTCAGTGGCTGTAATGTTGTTGGGATAGCACAACTTTTTGGCCTCTCTAATTTGATTATATGGAGGATAGAGATTGGAGTTATTTTCCTTTGCTACATTCCTCAACTCTTGGTACTGCCTTTTAGATAATCTAGCATCCACTATTAAAGCCAAGGATCTTTCACTGTCCAATTGACTTCTACTGTACTCAGATTCGTTTACAATATTATAATGTTGCGTATACATTTGGAGGTCGTTTTTCTTCCATTGGATTTTAGATTCATCTGAGCTGCAAACAGAAGTTCGTTACTATCTGAATTTCTTAAATGTTTAGTTCTACGAAATTTTCCGCTGTAGGTGAGTTGGCCAAATTCTAATTTTGGTCTTCCTGCCCCATCTGCTTTTTTGGCAGACATGCAATTAAAAAGTAGAGAGTTTTTCAACCAGTTCTCATTTTTTCTCAAAAAAACATGCTTAGTCCTATTTACTGCGATCCATCTTCTACGGAACTGAATAGCGTAATTCTTAGCTAAATCTTGAATTGTTTTTTGATTTTGCTGGCTACACTTTTGGCATACCACAGTTAACAGAGTTTCTTTTATTTCATTTCGTTTCATCCCACCATCAAATAATGTTCTGATCTGAATCCTGTGGACTCTTCGCTCTAAAATAAAAAATTAATATTCTTTTATTAAAAAAGTTGTAACTCTACACTTTTTTGCTTGATGCAGTTTAGGAACAGTTCTCATCATGTATCATTTGAAATTACTCTACCAAGTTATACCAAAGCAACGACTGAACGGGAAAAAAACTACTTTTAAATATGACATTTCGAAAATATACTGTCAAAACTGTTAATTTCGTACCTACTAATTACCTTTTCATTCATTGCCGATAAGTATACGATATTTTGCATGAAATTGTAATGGAAAATTTCATTAATGTTACTGTGTATATCCACACGCGTGTGCTTATAATACCTTCCCCACACAGAAAATGTTGCTTTTTCTCCTGTATAGGCACCATTAGGCATCAGGTTTTTTTTCAATAATGAAGCCTTAGAATTGTTAATTTTAATTACATCAACAAAAACGTGTAGCTCAGTGTAGCTCTGGAGATATCTCTCGTGAAATATCGAAGTTATATTTCATTTTTGTTTTTACACGCATTCACTAAATGAATAAATTTTTCAGTAACTTCACAAAAAAAAACTACATAATTTATATGGAATAAAACCTTAAGCTTACCTGAATCTAGTCCATCCATTGCGTATGTCAAATACTTAATCCACCTCGAATTGTATCGTCTCAAACTTGAGCCATTTGTTTGAACAAAATAAAGCGGGCAATAATTTAATTTACCGACATTTGTCAAACCAGCATGTCACCATGAAAGCTGACAGAAATAAATAATTATATTGTTTTTACAAGGTTTATGGCCTACTTGACTGTTTTCAGCATGAGGAGAATTAGTGAGCTTTTATTATTCAAAACTGACTTTTTCAATGTTTAGGGGATCCCTGGCCCACTGTGCGTCGTGACCAGTTCAAACCGTTATATTTTCTGAACCCTTGGAGATATTGCTTTGAAATTTGAACCATATCAATAACTCGGGACAATATTTGTCACTTTTTTGCGATCTAAAATCTACAAAAAAATTTTTGAAATTTTTTCCGTAAAATCAATAGTCCGGGGAATAATTCAAAATGTGGAAAAATTTCAACATTGTACTGATGAATTGAATGAAAATATTATAATTGCATCGTATACGTTTTTACAAGTCATATCGATATTTCCAAACCGTTTTTCTTCAACTCTATTGAAAAGTAAAAAAATTTTGAAAGAATTAAAAAAAAAACACTTTTATATGAACAGTACTATAGTCCTTGAACTGGTCAATAAAAACATCAGATGAAGTTTCTCCATTAGGCACTTCAAAAACAAATGAATGAAGTAAAGTTGCTACGCCTGATTATCTATGAAATTATCAATTCATGGTAAAATATTACAAAAAATGACAAATTTTGCTTGCGCACGGATTTTTTATTATGTACCCCCCCTTTTTTCTGGGCGCTTTGCGCCCGTATTTCTGATTATTTAGCCCGCATTTTCCACATAATCCACATAAAAACAGCAACAACTCGAAAACAAAATGAGATATTGAAAAAGTGCACATAAAGTTTGATTGTCCGAAACCAGATCTACAAAAATTAGGATGTGAAAAATTTACCGTTTTTTAATTTAAAACATCAAAAACTATACGAGATTTCAAAAAAATGTATATGAACATTTTAATTTCCCTTGAACAGATCTACAAAAAGTTCCCATGAAATTTTTTTCATATCTTCAAAAGTCACATACCAGATTTAAATATGTTATCACACAATTAAAAAATTTAATCAATAGTTTCAGGGGTTTAATTGATAGAATCTAAGTTTTGAAACGCACCTTAGACTTTTCAACAAAAACTTGACATATGGTTGCTATTACGAATTGTTTTTAGCAATAGGGTTTGTCACTTCTGAATTGGTTCATATCACTCTTATTGAGTATCATTTAAAATATGAAGTGTCTATTCTGAGACATATACTTAGCTAAACTATTTCAGGCACAAATCCGATTTCGTTGTAAAGTGGTAGAATCCTGTAAACCACTCTTAGGTTAGGCTTGAACGTGAGTGGACCCGTATCAGACCCTCCACTGCGGCCAATGGCCCATTGCAGCTCATCTGCAACCATTCCTAACATCTGCATAAAAATTACTACGACGATTATTGGATATGACAAATACCTGCGCAAAGGTCCTAGATGTTGGTTTTATTGAAAATATGAACAGGATGTTCATAAAGTCAGTTGTGGAATCATCTGCAACTGAAAGATAAACTTTTACATGTTGTAAAGATGTATTCTTTCATGGTATAATCTGAAAGAGGGGACTACTATAATACATGGGTGCAAATTTTCTGCCAGTTATAGGCTTTCAAAAGGCCAAGTCAATTTGAGCTGAAGCACCACTGGTAAGAAAGGAAATTGAACATACACTTTTGATACTCTTAATGAGACAGATTAAAACAAAAACGAGGATGGTAAAAAGTGTATAAATTTTATTCAAGAATTTTTTCAGATACATCTGTAAAATTTTCATGCCTCCATATCCCATTTCCAGTAAAATGATGATCTTTTTCTATGAGATACAATATCACATTAAGTTTACTCACTTGATTCAACGACTTGTATGGGCCGGATTTTATCTTGTCCATAGCATTCTCAACCTTTTCCCTGAAAAACAAATGAAATCATTAACGAGTACGTTAAAAAACGAATATTATGGCATAATATTTGGATGAAAGGAAAAATCAGTGAGGCAAAAAACTCAGTGAGAATTTTATTCAATAATCGGTAATTTTCTGAAAGAGGCATTTTTTCCATAAGGCGTTGATTATATCACAAGAGGTCGTTCCCCAAGAATACTAAAAAATTTCAAGTGGTAACTTTTCAAAGAAAAACTTCAGATGAGAACGGTTTAGATAGAGGGTATCAAAATCATAAAAAATATTCAGCTCTTTCTGGAAATACAAAATCAAATTTATTACAGTATAAAAATAAAAAACTATTTGCTTTGGACAGCTGGATTGAACAATAGAATAAATTGAAAACAATAAATAGTAGTGTTATTACTGTCATTTACTTTTTTATCCTTCCAGTGAAACTTCATTGGGTACAGTCTGTTTAAATCATATTTAACTAGATTATTTTTATTATTCCTTTACATTGCCTAATTAAGGGTTTGATCAGTTAATGGAGAGAAGTTCATCAAACTGAAATTAAATAAAGTATCTTATATATCTATTAGTACCAGAAAAACTCAATTAAATGATCATGACAAAAATATAAAGGTTTTTACCGGACACAAAAAAGGAACAAAAACAGTTTTTCAACATTTGGTTCGTGGTTGGTTCAAGACATAATTTTTCATTATATATTTAATGATCACAAGAACACATTTTGGGTTAGGAAATATAAAAGGTGAGTCACCACATATCCAATATTGATAACATCATTCACACATTATATGCCGGTCTATTGTGTGAGTAATTCTCCATGATCCACTATATGTAATAACGTTGACTAATTTGTCGAAAGAGTATGGCATATTTATTTGAGCTGATCCCTGGATTTTAATAATTATACCATTGTTCATTATTAGAAGATCAGTAATGTTTAGTAGAATTTTTCGATAAGTAATGAAATAATATCAAAATGATTAAAGATATAGCATAAACAGATATTCTTACACTGGATAGAGAAGGATGTAGAGAACTTTTGAGATACTCGAGTCTTTGTAATTTTTCTTCTTCAAGAAATCGTATGTTTCTTTCATGTCCTTGAGAGGCACTTGCAAATAGTGCGAATGTCGCCGTATCTGGTCCTTTATTGTCTGTAAATCTTGTGTGAACAGAGTTTTCAAAAAATTAAATACATCTGCTGGTTTATTAATATCTTTTCCTTCTCTAACATATTCCTCGAATGAATCGGCAATGTCTGTTCCTGAAACAATATTTATAAAATACTGTATCATTATAAATTCAATCATTATAATTAAAACAAGCCTATTATAATAGACAATGAGTGGTATTAATAAAAAACAGTAGATACTTAAAACTAACGGTTTCATAAGTTAATACTGAAAAGGATATTAATACAGTTTAAGGGCAAACTGATACTCAAAGTATGTACTGATAGAGTATAAGTTTGTACTTATGCTGATCAGTTGTTACTCAAATCCAAATTAATAAACGATAGGTTATACTGATTTTTTTATTTTTTTATTGAAAAATACATCTTCCAAACAGAACAAGTTCTGGTGTAAGGAAGATAATAATACATTATATATAATTACAAGTGTCAATAATTTTAAAATCAATTAAATATAACAATTATAACAACTTTGCATAATAGTTTGATGAATATCAGTATGATAACAAATTTTGTTTGAGTTTTTTCGAAAAAATATATATTGATTTTTTTATATCATCTGAAAGTTCATTGTAACTTTCTATAGAGCTAGATACTGGATTATTTTTGCCTTTATTTGAATGAACGTTATTCAAATGGAAGTTATTTGCATTTCTAATATTATGGTCATGTAATTTTGATTTTTTTTTTAAATTACTATTACTTTTTTGTAAATTATTTGTTACTTTGTGAGCAAATTTTGCTCTTTCAAATTTTATTAGTTTATCTAATGTGAAATTTCTGGTTTCTTCATACAATTTTGAAGAAGGAGTTTCCCATGGTTTTTTAAAAATTACTTTTATTGCTTTATTCATCAAACGATAAATAATACCTTTTTGGTTTTTACTACAAGCTGACCATATTGTTATTAAATATCTAATATGTGAGACAATATGGGCATTATAAATGAGATTCTGAATTTGACTATTCAGAAAGTCAATTCTTCTTATTGCTCCAATTAAAGGAATAATCGATTTTTTTATTTTATTCACATGACATTCAAAATTTAAATTCTTATCAATCATCAATCCTAGATACTTGTGTTCTTCAACTTCATTTAATATTTTGTTCTTTATTTTTATTTTTAATTTTATTTTGGTAACATTTTTTTGTTTGAAAATCATATAAACAGTTTTTTCTAAATTAATGGTTAGATTCATCTATCCATTTTTCAAACAGTTGAATATCTTTTTCAATATTATTTTCTAAAATTGCTGTATTTTTCGCCGAATAGTAAAGTACAGTATCATCTGCAAAAGAAAAATGTTTACCCATCAACTTTATTTTCTTTATACTATCTACATAGATCAAATAAAAAATTGGAGCCAATACTGAACCTTGGGGAACTCCAATGGTAGATTGTTTTTCAATACTTTTATTTTCATCTATAACAACATACTGTATACGATTTTCAAAATAATTTTCGAAAAGTTTATAAGAGTGACCTCTTACTCCTAAATTATTTAAAAAGTCTAATAATATTGAATGATTTACTGTATCAAAAGCTTTTTTTATATCTAAGAAAATGGCAACGCCATATTTGCTTTCATCTAGAGTTTCAAAAATATCATTCATGAAATCAGTTACCGCTGATTGAGTATTTGAATTTGGCATAAAAGCGTATTGAAATTTATCAAAACCAGAATTATTATTAATGAAATTTATTAGTTGTTCTTTCAATACTTTCTCAAAAATTTTGGAAAGAACATTTAGAAGAGCTATTGGGCGATAATTAGAAACATTATTTTTTTCTCCTCCTTTATACATTGGTTTTAATATGGTTCTTTTGAGATAATTTGAAAAGACGCCTTCTTCAATACATTTATTAATAATCAGTGATAGGGGTAGGCTAATTAGATCAACTATATCTTTCAAGTTTTTTGAAGTAATTTGATCTTCACCAGGAGCAATGTTAGATTTGAGTGATATTATGATTTCATGAATTTCTTGTTCAGAAACTGGTTTCAAAAACATGGATTTACTACATTGTTGGTTTGGTTTTGAATTTTTTTGATAAAGTTATTCCAATTTCTGAGAAAAAGTTGACGAATTCATTACATATGTCTTTGTTAGATGTTAGTAGTGTGCCAGATTTACTTTTGATTTGATTTATGGATTTGTTCTTTTTTTTCTCTCCTAAATTGCTATTGATAACATCCCAAATTTTTTTGGGGTTTTTATCAGCTTTTTCAAATTGTTTATTAAGTTCTTGTTTCTTCAAATTCCTGCATAATGTATTGACCTGATTTTTTATTTTTTTGTATAAATTTTTTAACTCGTCATGATTTGGGTATTTTTTTAATTGTTTGTATAATTTATCTCGAATTTTCATTTTATCTATCACAGATTTATTTATCCAGTTATTGTTATCTCGAGTTGTGAACTTTTTGGTTTCACTGGATTTTTCTTTGCATTCTTTTATACAGTTTGCAAGTTCTTCAAATGTTAGAATATCACTGAAAGAGTTTAATTGTTTTGAAATACAATCACGAAATTTATTTTTGTCTAGAATTTTAATAATTTTTTTTATCATCTTTGGTTTGTTTTTTATTATTTTTTCAGTTTTTATATTTATTACTTTATGATCAGAAAGATGGTAATCTTTATATTCAATTAGATATTTTATATTTTTATGAAAATTTGTTACTACATGATCTATTATAGATTTTGTGTTGTTATGATTTTGTCGGGTATAATGATGCTCATCAATTACATTTAGTATTTTGTAACCATTAGTTTCATAAATACTTTTGTATTCATCCACTAAATGATTTTTTTGTAACAAGTTAAAATTCATGTCACCCAATAAAATTAAATTCTTGTATGTTCCAGTAATATTATTGATAATCTTGAAGAAATCCACTGTATTCGTATCTGGTGGTCGATAGATGACTCCAATTTTTGTTTTAGGATGTACCGATATTATTTCAAGAATAATATATTCACAATTTCCTAAGGTTCTCTTCTCAAGAATATTGAACTCTAAATCTTCCTTCAAAAATATGGATACTCCTCCACCACGTTTGGTTTTTCTGCATTCATGGACTTCTGAGTAGTTTTGAATTTTAATAAATGTAATTTCATTTGGATATAACCAGGTTTCAGTGAGTGCTAAGATGTCAATTTCTTCTTTCTTCATGTACAATTCTACATCCGTTAATTTGTTTCTTAAACTCCTTATGTTGAGGTTTGATAGCGATAATGTTTTATTATGAGTCATAATCAATTTGGGATAAGTATTTTTTCTGATAAAAAATTTTTACTGGACAGTTTTCATTTGTTCATGGATTGTTGATACAATGTTTTGTTTTATAGGTATTATTTGAAAAGTCACAGTTTGCACACTTTATTATGAATTCTTCGCATTTTGTTTCTTCATGTTTTCCTCCACATCTGGCACAGACTAAAGCATTTTTACAATTTTTCGAAGAGTGATTGTATCGATGACATTTAAAACATTGGGTTATCTTATTATTTTCGTATACTCGTAAATTTTGCCAACTGACAAATAATTTTCCATTATTTTTTTCAAATATTTTCCTAAATAAATTTCCATTCACTTCTGCAAAAATTGTATGTGTGTTTTTATGAGGAATAAATTTGATGATATTTTTATAAAATCATTTTCACACATAAAGTGGTTCTGTTCTTTCAGTTTATTCTGTAAACTTTCATTGTCTATAGGTTTTTTAAGTATGAGTCCAACAATTTTTATTTTTGGATTCAACTTCTCCTTGCTTTCTACTGTATAATTTAGGTTCAATTTGTTTTCTATTTCCTCTTTCAATTTGATACAATGATCCTTCTTCTCACAAAATACATGCAGGTCTCCATTTTTTGTTTGTTTCACATCAGTAATATTTACTTTGAGCTGGCTAATGTCAATATTTTCATTGAGATCTCTCTTCATTTTTGAAATTTCTTGATTTGACTTGGATTTAATTATTATTGATTCAAAATGAGAGGGTTTTTCTATTCGTTGTGAATGGCTCAATATTTGTGAATATAATGGTTTATTTTCAGGTAATTGTATTTTTTCAAATTCTTCAATTTTTTTCGTGATTTTACTCAAGCTTTCCATGATTGTTTCCTTCTCCACTAGATTCATAGTAATACATACATACATACATAGTTGATTAGTCTTTCGAAAATTTACATTTTATAGACATGTCAATTCCTAAGCCTAGACGATACAGAGTAAAATTATAGTTTAAAAAATAATTGTGACGTAAAAAATAATCATGTTTAGATCAAGAAAATGACAATGATCTAATAAAACAGTATAGAATAAAATTATGAAATCTAAAATCAAAATGATCTTAATAAAATATATGAAGTAGAGGGTCAAATATATAGGTAGAATCCACACAATATGATAAAAATAGATTTATAACATATAGATCAAATTTAGAAGATGAATTTGGTTTTAGTAGTATGAATATGTAATTTAATGGACTAAATGGAATATGGTAACCTACAGCTTATAATGTGAATTACAAATCAGACTATAGATATGACGAATGTAGCAATAGATGAGCCTGCTATCAGCCGTGAATCAGTATTGTCAAATGAAGAGTTCGTTTTTGTTGGTAATTAGAAGAGAAAACTCATGAAAATTGTATATACAGTTTTCGGATAAAATATTACTCAATTTGTATTTGAATTTCAATTCATAATTATTAATTAATCTCTCATTTTCTTTCTGTAATTGGGTTATATATTTTTCTTTTTCCATAACTAAAATTTCTTTTTCTTCAATCATTTTCCACAAATGTTGATTTTCTTCTTTCAGTTTTCGAATGGTTTCTAATTCTTCCTGATTATTTATAGAGTTATTTCCATAATCAAATTTAATGAATTGGGAGTCAAATGATTCTTCATGAATTTCAGAAGAGCTATTTCGTTTTTTTCGTCTGGGCATGTTTCCTCTTAAACTGTTTTCACCTTTCTTCCTGGGCTATTGAAATTCGTGTGGGATGGTTTTCCAAATTGACATTTCCAACAAATGTCACTCCAATAATTTAGTTTAGTTTTTCTCAAAAGGCACTCAATAATTCCCAGAAATCTTCTGAAAATTCCTGTCTTCTGGATGTTGAATAGCAGGTAGGTCAATCAATGTTTTTTCTAAATTGAGTTTTATATCAAAATTTGCAATTTTTTGAAAGTTCAGCTTTGTTTTCAAGTGACGGATTGTCAATTTGTAAGTCTGCTTCTTAGTATGCTGATAGTGCTTGCTGAAGGTGAATTCCCATTTGTTTAAAAAATGTTTGTCGAGCTCCAAAAGTTTATAAAAACAGTCGAGAAGATCCTCGTGGTTAAAATTATGTGGAATTTGTTTCGAAAATGTGGCGTAACGACACATTTTTTGGGCACTGGTAGCGGGTGGGTCTTTAGTACCCTGGAAAATATTAAAATAAATGTTATTTATTCGAGTTTTTGTTACATTTGGCTTTAGGCTACCAGATTGGTGTAGCAGAAGATATTGGTGTAAGTCAACCAACGATATCAAATGTAGTACATTTTGTGAGCCAAAATATTATTGAAAAATACCATTTTAGGATAAAGTTTCCTCATGTATGGTTGTACTTTCTTTTTTACCTACCTAATTAATTACCTTTGAAATCGTAGGACTATGCAGCGATACAACAGGAAAAACAAAAATGGCGAGCAAAATTTCGCTTTCTAACTGCTACAGGTGCAAGTACGTTGCCACGAAATAAAAAAGTTGTGGAAAATCATCATGGTAACGAAAACATTTGTCGTAATTTCCCGCAATACTTAAATATACAGTAACATGTAACGCTGATGAGTTATTTACAAGTGTCAGTGCAGAATGGCCAGGTTCTGTACATGATGGCAGGATTTAGAGAAACAGTCATAACTGTGGTGTATTCAGAGCATTTGACAATTCAGATGCTTCAAACAGTTAAAGCAACGATTCTCTTTATTACAAAATACAATTACACTGCCATTAAGAAAAGTGCCATCCATTATGATAGCATGTTGTGTTCTTCATATTGGAAATTATATAAAAGATGCAGAATTGTTTGAAATTGAAAAAGGCTTACATTTAAGCCATGACAATATCGAAGATGTAGAAACTGTTGGACTACGTGAACTTTAAGTCATACGCAACCGTTTAGCCACAATTATTTACGCCCATCAACATAACTTACATAATATAGCTTTTTCTTTTTATTCCCAGTTATTTTAGCATCAGGATTTTTTACTACCGCCTTCAGGTAATTGATTTTTTAAATAATTTTTTTGGGATCGGTAGGTTTTCCAAAATTATCTACGTTTTCATAGTTAACTTACGTTTTATAATAAGGCATGATACCTTACTTTCATAATAGTGTTTAAGCGTGGCTAAGATGTTTTGTTTTTGTTATTTATTACGGGAGTTTTCCCTTTATTTACAATTATAGGATTATCCCGCATAAATTTGGCCACAAATGTTAAATTCGACTCTTTAGTTTGTGAAACACTCTAATTATTTTTTCACTTTCTGTCGAAACGAACGACATGGTGGTCGATAAATAAATGTAGAAGAGTGAATTCTGAGGTTTGTATTAATCTCAAGTGTAAACTGATTCGAACAAGTGTTATCGTGCGTCTTTTGAATTTTTTCCGTGTAATCAAATTTCGACTAAATAAGAAAATACTTAAGAATAATCATTAGATACTTCGTATTAGAATTTATTTTTTAATGCACAATTCAGTATTTACTTAGTGCTGATGCTCATACTTATAAGTAAGTACTCATATTAATACCACTCAATGAGATTCCTTCAATTTCTTAGAAGAATCAGCCAATATACTATCATTTCGAGTGATAAAAACTACCTAGCTTTACCAAAAGTGAAAAATTGGCACCTTGATAATGAGATCAATTATTATGACGTGAATGGAAATGTTGAAATTTATATCTATAAAACTGTCATCGTCACATTTTTTTTTTATATAAATTTTGAATAGGAATGTTCACTAATTCATAATTAAAATGAATTTCGACAGTTATACCGTCTAAAAACACAACCATCACAAAAGTCTTAAAACTTAAAATTTGAAAATAAACGGAAATTTAAAATTATGATATCAGCAAGGCTACACAAGGTACCCTGCACGAGGCTAGCAGCGGTGGGGTCACTACTTTGCCCTGTGCTTTCTTGTTGATAGTTCCGGTTTGCTAGGTTTCCTTGGTTTCTTTTCAAGTGGTATTTCGTTTCTGGATGTGTTAACACATCCAAAAATAATACTCAGAACATGATGATAGAGGTACCCGAAATCTTTCAAAGAAAAATAAATGTTTTAATGCTATAAGAAGGGATCTGAAAGATGAATCACTAAAAACAGTTTTTTTTGCTGTGTAGATTATTTTAACATGGGATACGTCTTGGTCTTTGTAACCATTACTTATGTAATGTTTTATAATTATTTTTTACAGCTTGCGGAAGATATGGATAATTATTATAAATACAAGTTAAGTAAAGTTCAAGCTCGAATGAAGTATCACATATTTTTAGTTGCAAGTTAGATAAAAAAAATCCCCGTTTAAGTAGCGAAATACGATCCTTAAAAAAAGAACAATTTCCGAAATTTTGAATGATGCTGAGTCTGAGCTGCAACACAATTTTAATACAGTGCGGCTTTCAATAGCCCCACTGTTAACTTTTGAACGGTAAACATGGGACAAAAACCGTTACAAATGGTATCACCGATACTACTTAAAAAAAGACATTGTGATTGCTCGATAGAGGACGCGGGGGCCGGTGGGGAATATCAATTTAAAAAATGTAAATGGCATGGGGGTCCAGTGACACATCGTTGAAAAGATAATGGACCTCTACATTTACGAAAAATTAATTGCAAAACTAAATCGATAGTTTCTAGTCTGAAACGTCCATTTAACAAAGAGTTCCACAAAAAATTTTCATTTTGAAAAAGTGTCACGTTTGAAAGTGTGCCGCTGTCGTCACGTTAATCGGAAACACCCCCCACCATAATTCACGTTCCGAAACAGGCAATACCGTTCTCCTTAAAAATATAGCTTCTAGCTTGATACAAGCCATTGAGAAATAATTAAAACTTTGTCACTTGATCAACTCAGAGAAAAAACTCCACATATTACCTATTTTTATCATATTTATAACTTTCAAATTTTCTGAGCGGACTTTCCCTTTGATGAAAAACGGAGCATTAGCAATACCGCAAATCGTAATATCGTTCTCATCATTCATCGGGTGAAATCAAATCAGATAAAGCAATGTCTAGGATTTCATTGTGACTTTTATCTCTTTGAATTTGGTTGTTCAGGTATATTTTTCTGAATCTTTACTAGTTCCTAAAATTTTTTGATAGTTCAGGGTCTTTTTTGCAATGACTAAAATTTAAAATCTTTCTTTGAATTCTGCTTTGAATACAATAATAACGTAACGTAAAGTACTCACTTGGAAATGTTCTTCACAATAACGTATATTTCCGCTTTTTACACAGGGTTTATTCCCTGCTTCAAAACACATTATACGACGCGCTTCATCTTTAGGTGCATAAAAAATTGTTTACCTATTGGAATTTTCACTGATGTTCAGACAACCATATACAAAATACTTTTTGGACATGTTCACAGTTATTGCTGTGATACAGATACAGGAATTAAAAAAATTGTAGAATAAAAACAACAAAAACTTTCAAAACTTTGAAAACCGCATTAACCTCAAATAAGAAATCACGTAGGGCCTGTTCGTGTGCAGCATATATATTCGATGGAACTGCTTTACTTGTATCCAATTTTGATGTAGGCAAACGAGTTAAACAGAGACAAACGATTATTATCAGTTTGCTCCGTGAAACAGACGAACGAACCCATCTGGTATCAAATGACACATGTCATCCGACACATATATTTGAATGAGAATTTGAGATTCCATGGTGCACAAGTTTTACAACGTTGCCAAGTCTAGTTTTGATGAACGTGACGTCACGAATCACTTTTCTTCTGATTATAGAGAAACTAGCGGCCAGAAAAAAAAATCCCGAGTGATATTGGCATATATACTTTCTCATTACAGTGTTTTCTCATATATCATGGAAAGGTCCATTCAATTCTCTCTTTAAGCATCTGAATTCTTTGGGAAATCGTTATTATTTTTATTTTAATATACACTCGAAACATCAAGTACAGATCTAAATGGTACCCTTACCTTGATAAATATGAACGGTTTGATGATGAACAATGGGAAAGAAAATATTTTTAATGGAATACTACTTTTTGAGAGAAGACACATTGCAATTACTCGACAAATGGCACTGGGGGCACATCAACTTGCCATTTAAATTTTTTAAATTGATGTACCTCCCTCTGCCCTCTGTCGGTCAATCACAATTTCTTTTATTTTAAAAACTAATATAGATGATACCATTCAAAATAATTTTTGCTCCATGTTTTACGTCAAACCGTTCAAACTAAAAAGCTATACTGCATAAAAGTCATATTATATAAAAATCATTATCACGATATAATGCTATATTATAGCATTTTACTATGTCATAACTAGGTATTGAAATAAATATATTTCCCCATTTATTTTAACCCTATAATAGCATTACTAGCCTCTATCATTCAATAAATAATTAATTAAAGATCAAAATATGCACATATATAAACTTACTGGCTAGCCCAAACTCCACATGTTTGGTGTTGATTTGCATTTTGCACTCAGTTAAAAAGAAACATTTTTCTGAAAACCCTCTTCCATTTTGCATTTTTGCTGTAGCCAGTAGAAAAATAATTTTTTTTTATTTATTTTTTTTATTTATTTATTTATTTATGACCTCAAATACAATACAAAAAGAATACTGATAACAAGGCCTATACATAAAATTTAATACATAATCAAATTTAAAATATAAAACATAATGAAATAGTATACATACAGTATATAGTATACAGAATAGCTGGATAGTACAACGTTTGTTATATACACACATATACAAATAACTTTTTTGGCATTAATTCATTTAAATAGATATATCACAGGGTATTTACAGATATCACATGAATCATTCTATTAAATAGTCATACATCTAACATAACACATTTCAGATGTAGTTTTAATTTGATATTAAATGAATTTTTGTTTTCTATTTCTTTTATTTGTACTGGACTTGTGTTATATGCTTCAATTGCCCTATAAATCGGTGAATCTTGTTTTTTTTTGGAAAGTCTCAATTCGTTTCTTAAAAAATCTTTATTTCGAGTGTTATGATTGTGCACGTCTTGTGCTAACATGAATGTGTGATTTGATTTAATATAGCCAACTTGCATGCCATGAACTAGTTTAACTTGTTCAAGTTTCTTCAAATTTCTGAAATTGAGTAATTTCGTTTCTGAATAAAGTTCTGCAGTAGATTTTCGTGAGTCATAGTTATACAATATCTTTATGGTTTTATTTTGCATAATTTGTAATTTTGAAATTAATGTATCTGAAGCATTTCCCCATAATAATATATACGAGATACAAGGTCACTTGGCATTCGTTTTCGTTTTGGCACCTGACTCAGTATAGCATCACTGACGTCGAGCCAATCAGAGAGCGTTTAGTGCATTCAAACGAATGAGGCAAATTCACATAGAAATTTTGGGCATAAAGCGTTTTTCGAATTTCATTTTGATAAGATAATTTTTATTCGTCATTAAAGCATCATAAATATGTAATATTAAAACCCATCAGAATAGTCGGTTCAACATATATACATACATACAACATACATTCAATCTTTGACACATGCAGACAATGTTAATAAAAAATTATAACAGTAACTGCTAAGGCAATACAGATAAATGAAATAAAAACATATGTAGCATCTTCAAATTTAACTTTTGTAACGCAAGACTTATTCTTGAAAATTTAGGAATTCATCCATAGAATAAAAAGCATTGTTACATAGTGATTGAATGATTTTGACTTGGATAGTTTGAAGCTTTCAGTTTCACCAAACAAAGTCAGGGTGTGATTATAACAGTTGATCCCTTGATAATTATAAGAATTCTGCCCGAGTTTCAAACGGGAGAATGGTAAACGAATGTGATTAGCATTGCGGGTCATGTGGTCATGTATCATATTTCCCCTTCGATAATTGCATTTTTCTTTTTTTATAAGTTCTCTGTATGATTTTACCATGTAAGTTTCTGATCTACATCAACACCCAGGAATTTAATGTGTTTAACCTGCTCTATGGATTTGCGGTTCATTCTTACCAGTAGGCTGTAATCAATACTAACGTTTGTTTGTTGGAACAACATGAAAGAGGTTTTTTTGACACTGACTGACAAGCCATTATTTCTGCACCATTGATCGAATTCATTTACACATATATTTGAAGTTTTTACTGAGGATGCTAAAACCTTCCCAGCTACCAGGTGATTCTTATCATCCGCATAAATGATCATTTTGTCATGGGGAAGTATATGAATATACAGCATCACTTATAAAAGCAACAAAGAGTAGAGGACCTAGAATAGATCCTTATGGTACACCACTTTTCACCTTTGATGGATTAGACTTAGCTGATTGTATGACCACTATTTGTGATCTGTCCTGTAAGTATGAAGAGATCCAGGAATTAGCTACTCCTCGAATTCCTAAACGATAAAGCTCCTCTAAAAGTAAGTTATGATCAACTGTATCAAAGGCTCTACTCAGATCGTAATATGATGCCATTTGATATTTTTTATCATTCAGATATTCATTAATATGAGTACACAACTCTTTAATAGCAGTTTCAGAGGATTTTTTTTTCCTAAAACCATGTTGACAGTTTGGAATGAGCTGGTGTTGTTCCATGAATTTTCTTAGACGAGCATTATATTATAACTGATTTCAAATATTTTTGCGAACTGATGTTGTTGGCAAATGTTTCTATAAACTTTACAGATTTAATTTTAAGGACATATCAGATGATTTTATTTTATTCAAACGTGTTTTGGGAATATCCCTAATGTATGACACCACAAAAACGCCACAGAGCTTCATAATCACATAAGAACCATTACACAAAAGGTGGAAGAGTGCAGTGCTCTTTAACATCACCAAATCAGGCATTATATCATTCAGACGAGATTTCAAGAATCGTACACTGAGGAATGAAATCGTGGCAAACTATAAATTCATATTTGAAAACCATATCAGCAAATAGTGCAAAATTTTAGATTCAGGATTCGATGTTTGCTCAAATAATTTATTGCTAATTAGTTGTAATGCTAGTAATGTGATGGACTCATTTGTATCTATGCGTATTTAAAAATTTTACTCTTTAATTATTATTTCCGAAAACTGTTTTGTCACGAGATTTTCATTTATCAGACAAAATAATTTTATTCTCATATTATCTATCTGTTTTCTACATTTTCACTTACTCAAAATGGACAAACTGGCACACTTCATTGGCAGCTGTTGCAAAAAAGTTAGTCTGGATTTTGTTCTGTTGAGGTGAACTACTACTTTGAGAAAATTTGGGTGATGGAACAGTACATTCAAATCCGGCAATCGCTTGATTTCTTGCAGCCTGAGCTTAACGGTAGCAGGTGACATGAAAAAGATGTTCATTTGACGAGCTATGGTATCATCTGAAATTCCAAACTCCTGAAAAAAATTTATTTCTTCAGCAGCTACCTACGAATCATCTACACATTATAAAATTCTGAATCAAGTATGGAGTAAGTTTCTTTTTGAAGATAACAATAATCAAACCATAAATACGTCCTAGGAAAACTGGATGAATGGGAAATTTTGTTGATAAATATGAAATTCATCTTGAAACAGGACAATACGTGGACACCAGGATAGCCATCACATGAATTCCAGCTTGGAATGCTACATTATGTGGTTCAAGTGAGAAAGGTCTTAAGGACTTTTCACAATATATTCAGTCCTCTGAAAATGGCATTCCAACCTTCATTCATCTTATGTTATGAACACTTTGAAGAAAGAGTTCTTCCACTTCGCATAATGTACATAAGCATAATCTTATAGTCAAGGAACGAATGATGAAATTTTTGAATGTACAGGGTGTCTCAAATTCGAGCCTCATCATTGGGATCTCGGAAACCAGAATAGATACGAGGTAGGTTAAATGGAGGCAAAGTTGCGCAATTTGGTGCTCATTGTAACGCCGCTTTCATATTTGAAAAATTCCGAAGATTTTTGGAAAAAACCGATTATTCGCGATTTCATTTTTATTTTTTTGTGACTCTATTTGAATAGATATAACAAAACAAATTTCACATTCTCATTGCTACTTTTTCTGTTCTACAAGATGGTGTTATCAGATTTTCAAACAGACGTTTCGTATTTGAGCTGCCATCATCAACTTTGTTTTTTTAAATACGGCCCTGGATTTTTTATTATAGATTTTAAAAGTTTCTAATGTCCCAAAACAAATGATGTATCGCACTTATTCTAAAAGTTTATATTAATAGCATTTTTCATAAGAACTCAAGAGTTAGAGAGAGACAAAAATTAGATTTTTAATAGAGTTAAAACAAACTTTTTTTGCAATAACGCACTGCATAAAACTCAAAAACTAACATAAAAGTGGGTGGTTAATAAATAATATAATTGAAGTGTCATCCCTCAAACTCTAGGCCCTAGGCTTTATTTACAAAAATAATGGCATTTTATCAAAGTGGCTGTGCATCGTGCATTCTGGCTATCTTAGTTCATTAAATGAACTAAGATAGCCAGAAATTTTGTTAATGTTTAAATTATCCAATATTTTGACAGTTCACTGTTCGTTCACTAATCGTTAACGCTTATTAAACGAAAATGACTTTCTAACGAAGAAAAACGAGACATGATAAGGATTTATTATATTTCGAATCGAAATTCAAAAACGGCTTGTGAGCGCTATTTGTTGGAATATCCAGAAAGACGGCAGTCGCATTATAGTTATTTTACTAATATTGATAATAATTTAGCTCAGTACGGAAGTTTTGTTAAGCCAAGGGTTGAATATGGAACACGAATCGATCCAGAAGAGGAACAAATTATCTTGAACACTGTAAGTTTGAAAACTGTTACAAAGTAGAAAGTAAAATGAATAATTTTAAATTATTTTTTAAGGCCAATAATGATCCTCGAGCTTCAGTTAGAGTTTTCTCAGAAGAAGTAGGATTACCGCGAATGAGAGTTTGGAGAACTTTAAATGAGTGTGGATATAAACCTTACAAAATCCATATCAGTCAAACACTAAGACCTGGCGATGCTGAGAGACGATTAGAATTTTGTAACTGGATGCAAAATAAAATTAATGAAAATGATGACTTCCTAAATAAAACTATATGGACAGATAAATGCAATTTCTCAACAGATGGACTATTTAACAGACATAACGAACACTATTGGTCAATAGAAAACCCAAGGCAGAATAAAGAAGTAAGACCTCAGGGACGACAATCATTTAACGTATGGGAACAATAAAATTATCGGCCCGATTTTTATTCAAGGAAAATTAAATTCCGATAGATATGCAGAATTAATAAGGACCAATATATTGGATTTCTTAATGGAAGAACCTTTGGGCGTATTACGTCAACTATGGTGGCAACAAGACGGTGCACCACCTCATAATGGGAGATGTGTTAAAAATTTATTAAATGAATTATTCCCTAATAAATGGATTGGAAACCAAGGTCCCATACGTTGGCCAGCTAGAAGCCCCGACCTAAACCCTCTAGACTACTCTCTTTGGGGATTTCTCAAAAACCGTCTTTATCACAAAATCTTGAAGTATTACGACAAGACCTAATAAGGGAGATCAGGGCTATCCCTGCAAGGACCATTCAGCGTACCATCCATAAACTTCACAGACTGACACGAAAATGCATTCAAGCAGGTGGATTACAATTTGAATATTTGCTTTAACTTTCATTGGGTATTCAATTTTATAGTTTTTGTTTCGACTTTTTTTGGAATGCCTATTGAACATCACACATTGTTTTATATCAATTTTTAGGAGCTTCTGAGGTCCTTAAAACAATGATGTATCGTTCTTTTTAGAAAAAATTATTTTAACGATGTCCTGCTAAGATCTTACCAAAAATCTATTCTGTGTCTCTCTCTAACACATGAGTTCTTATGGAAAATGCTATTAATATAAACTATTCGAATAAGTGCAATACATCATTTGTTTTGGGACATTAGAAGATTTTAAAATCCATAATAAAAAATCCAGGGCCGTATTTAAAAAAACAAAGTTGATGATGGCAGCTCAAATACGAAACGTCTGTTTGAAAATATGATAACACCATCTTGTAGAACAGAAAAAGTAGCAATGATAATGTGAAATTTATTCAAATAGAGTCACAAAAAAATAAAAATGAAATCGCGAATAATCGTTTTTTTCCAAAAATCTTTGGAAGTATTCGGAATTTTTCAAATTTGAAAGCGGCGTTTCAATGAGCACCAAATTGCGCAACTTTGCCTCCATTTAACCGACCTCGTATCTCTTCTGGTTTCCGAGATCCCAATGATGAGGCTCGAATTTGGGACACCCTGTACACATCATCAGTGGCAATTAGTTCGATTTCCAGAAAAAAACTAGCCAAGTTAAACGCAGGAAAAAGCACTTGATTTTATTGACCACAAAATACTATTGAAACAGTACAAACTACAAAGAAAATTATTCCATCTTCACAAAATGCATTTCCTCGCCACAGAAATAGGGTTTTACTGTACTCGTGATTATAACAATGAATGCCATGGCAACAGTTTTTCTATAAATGATTACAACTAATCTATAAGTTGCCCAAGTTGGCAATCTCGAATTTCCGCAAAAAAGAAATGGCATTTTTCTTTACTCTCCACCATGACGACGATAATGGTAACATTTTTTGCATAACTTCGGATAAAGAAAAGCAGACAATTTGGCAACTATGCATTTCCGCACCTTGGGAATAGCATTTGTGCTTACTCTCCACTCTAAAAACGTTTATGATGGTAAACTTTTTTCCATAACTGATTTCAGCTAAACTAACTTGGCAAATACGTTTTCTGCACCGTGGAAATCAGGTTTCTCTATTATCGTTACAGTAGCAACGGATTGCCATGGAAATAGTTTTTTTGTAACTGATATCAGCTATTTGAAGGTTGAACCTTCCAAGTAGATAACAAATGAGAGAGCAACGGGAGGAGGGTCTATACAAATGAGAGAGCAACGGGAGGTACACGTCAGCAGAAAGTGCACGTGTCAGGTATCAGATTACATTTGATAACATCCGGTCAATGAAATTTGAAACGGGTTCAATGACCTATTTCAAAGTTAATGAATGCACGTGTTGGATATCAAATTACTTGGAATTTGCTGACGCCATCTTTCCGGTCAATGAAATTTGAAACGGATTCAATGACCTCTTTCAAAATGAATGCACGTGTTGGATATCAAATTACTTGGAATTTGCTGACGCCATATTTTCGGTAGGCGAAATTTGATACGGGTTCAATGACCTCTTTCAAAATGAATGCACGTGTTGGATATCAAATGACTTGGAATTTACTGACGCCATATTTCCGGTAGGCGAAATTTGATACGAGTTCAATGACCTTTTTTAAAATAAATGCACGTGTTGGATATCAGATTACCTGGAATTTGCTGATCTCACGTTACAGACAAGTCTCAACAAGTAAGAATAATTCAATATGGCTTCAAAGACCTATTTCAAGGTCAATAAATGCACGTGTTGGGTATCAGATTACCAAGAATTTACTGACGTCACGTTTCATACAAGTCTCGACAAGTAGGAGAAATCCGAGATGGGTTCAATGACCTCATTCAATAAGTGCACGTGTCAGGTATCAAATTACTTGGAATTCGCTGACGCCATAGTTCCGGTAGGCAAAATTTGATACGGTTTCAATGACCTATTTCAATAAGTGCACGTGTCAGATATCAAATTACCTGGAATTATCTGACGCAACGTTACAGACAAGTCTCGACAGGTACGAGAAACCTGAGATGGGTTCAAGACCTATTTCAATAAGTGCACGTGTTGGGTATCAGATTACCTGGAATTTGATGACGTCATAGCTCCGGTGAACAAAATTTGATACGGGTTCAATGACCTATTTCAATAAGTGCACGTGTTAGGTATCAAATTACCTGGAATTTCCTGACGCCACGTTACCGACAAGTCTCGACAAGTAAGAGAAATCTGAGATGGGTTCAATGACCTATTTCAATAAGTGCACGTGTCAGATATCAGATTACCTGGAATTTGTTGACGTCACATTACAGACAAGTCCCGACAAGTAGAGAAACTTGAAACGGGTTCATTGACCTCTTTCAAGGTCATGAAGTGCAAGTTCATGATGTGCACGGGTCAGATTTCAAACTACTTGGGATTTGCTGACGCAACAGTTCTGGTTACAGTGCACGTGTCAGGTATCAGATTACCTGAAATTTTCTGACGCCACGTTTCCGGTTATAGTCAAGTTTCGACAAGTAGGAGAAATCCAAAATGGGTCCAATGACCCCTTTCCATATCATGAAGTGCACGTGTCAGACATCAGAGTACCTGGGATTCGCTGACACCATGGTTTCGGTTACAGAGAGGTCAGCAAAATTCAATACGGGTTGAATGACCTATTTCAAGGTTGATGAATAGTCGTGTCAGATATCAAATTACCTGGAATTTGCTGACGTCACGTTACAGACAAGTCTCGACAAGTACGAGGAACTTGAAACGGGTTCAATTCGTGAGTTCACGTTTTCGAGTGTCAGTGTGTTCGTGTATTTGTTTGTGATCATGTGTTCTTGTGTTCAAACCTCAGATACACATAGAGCGCCACAGACAGCTGTTTGATCGCGTGTTCTTATGTTTGTTTGTGTGGCTGTTTGTTCCTTTGTTCGCTTGTTCTTGTTTCTACGTGTGTTCAACTGTCTGTGTGTTCGTGCTTGTTCGTGTGTTCGCGTCTTCAGGTGTTCGAGTGTTCGTATTTGTTTGTTCGTATGTTCGCGTGTTCAGGTGCTCGTGTGTTCTACTATCCGTGTGTCCGTGTTTGTTCGTGTGTTTTCCTGTTCGCATGTTGGTGTGTGCGTGTGTATGTGTTTGTTCGCGAGTTAGCATGTTCATAAGTTTTGTGTGTGTAGGTGTTTGATCGTATGTTGATGTGATCTTGTGTTCGACTGTCTGTATGTTCGTGTTTGTTCGTGTGTTCGAATTTTTTCGTGAGTTCGCGTGTTCGAGTGTATGTGAGTTCGTGTATTTGCTAGTGACCATGTGTTTATGTGTTCAAACCTCAGATACACATACACATACAGCTGTTTGTTCGCGTGTTCGTATGTTTGTGTGTATTTGTTTGTTCGTTTGTTCGCGTGTTCTTGTGTCCTTGTTTCTTCGTGTGTTCAACTGTCTGTGTGTTCGTGCTTGTTCTTGTTTTCGCGTGATCGAGTGTTAGTGTGTTCGAGTGTCTGTGACTTCGTGTATTTGTTGGTGTTCATGTGTTTCTGTGTTCTAGTCGCAGATGGTCATAGAGTGCCACAGGCAGCCTCAAATAACCACGGATAACCTCAGATCCCCACAGCTAGCCACTGCTACAACAGAAAGCCACAGTTAGCGATGAATAGCCACAACTCAGTTCTGCTGGCCACTGCTACCCACAGAAAGCCACAGATAACCAATGATAACCTCAGATCTTCACAGCTAGCCACTACTAACCACAGAAAGCCACAGATAGTCACGGATAGCCACATATGACGATGAATAGCCACAACTCATTTCTTCACAGATAACAACCCGTATTGACTTTTTCTGATCTTTCTGCTACCAGAACTATGGCGTCAACGAATTTCAGGTAATATGATATGCGACACGTGCATTCATCAATCTTCAAATAGAACATTGAACCCATCTAGGATTTCCCCGTCTAGATGAATTTGTAACCGGAAATGTGTGAAATATAATATCGTCCTACTACTCCAGTAAGTATTCTTTTAAGTCAAATCAACATTGTCTTCAGCCTTTTGGAGTAATTCATCTCGTTGGTGAAGTATTTCCCACAAACTTGCTTACTCAAGCATAGTACGAGCCTTGTTTAATTGAAACCGATGAATCTCCCACCCATGAAATCTCGCTTCGGGCTCATTTCCACTCATAAGCAATGACATTCAGTTCACTTGAAAATATTCCAAGTCAACTTGATAATATACTTCAGGTTTTTGAAGTTATTCATCTGGTAAAATCTCACTCAAAAACTTTCCTTCTAACACATTGCACGGACCTTATTATGGCAATTAAATTGAAAAATGCTAAAGTCTTCGTCTAAGTTGTCGTTCCTCGAGGCACAAAAACTGAAATCACTTATTATAATGGAAAATGCACAAACTCCTGGTCATATAGGCTTACCACATTGAAATGATTTACGATATAAACAAGAATGGCCAGAGAATTGGTCCTTGAAGCACACCACATTGTAATAAAAAAATACCCAGAGAACTGGTCCTTGAGGCTAACCTCATTGAAATTATTCATTATATATAAAAAAATACCCCAAGAACTGGTCCTTGAGGTGTACCACAACGAAATTTGAAAAATGGTGGAGGCACGAAAACTTAAATGATTTGTACAATAAAAATGCCTATAAAACTGGTCCTTGAGGCTTACTACATTAAAATAATTTATTATATATATAAAATACCCAACGAACTGATCCTTGAGGTATAGCACATGGTAATTTGGAAAATGTTGAAGACTCTGTCTATGTGATTGTTCCTTGAGGCACAAAAACTGAAATAACTTGTAATAGAAAAATGTCCGGAGAACTGGTCCTTGAAGTACATTACATTAGAATAGCTTGTAATAGAAAAATGCCCAGAGAACTGGTCCTTGAGACTTACCTCATCGAAATAATTTATTATATATAAAAAACGCTCCAAGAACTGGTCCTTGAGGTATACCACAACAAAGTTTGAAAAATGGTGGTTATGTGATTGTTCTTTGAGGCACGAAAACTGAAATAATTTGTAAAAGGAAAATGCCTAAGAAACTGGACCTTGAGGCTTACCACATTAAAATAATTTATTATAAATATATATAACAATAACAAAAACAACAATCTATAAAATGCCCAACGAACAGGTCCTTGAGGAATAGCACATTGTAATTTGGAAAATGTTAAAGTCTCTGTCTATGTGATTGTTACTTGAGGCACAAAAACTGAAATAACTTGTAATAGAAAAATATCCAGAGAACTGGACCTTGAAGTACATTACATTAGAATAGCTTGTAATAGAAAAATGCCCAGAGAACTGGCCCTTGAAGATTACCTCATCGAAATAATTTATTATATATAAAAAATGCTCCAAGAACTGGTCCTTGAGGCTTACCTCATCGAAATAATTTATTATAGATAAAAATGTCCCAAGAACTGGTCCTTGGGGTGTACCACAATGAAATTTGAGAATTGGTGAAAGCGTTGTCTATGCTATTGCTCTTTGAGGCACAAAAACTGAAATAATTTGTTGAAGAAAAATGCCTAGAAAACAGGCCCTTGAGGCTTACCACATTAAAATAATTTATTGTATATATAAAGTGCCCTACGAACTGGTCCTTGAGGTAAAGCACATTGAAATTTGAACTATGTGCAAGTCTCTGTCTATGTGATTGTTCCCTGAGGCACAAAAACTGAAACTTGAAATAGAAAAATGTTCAGAGAACTGGCCCTTGAAGCACACTACATTGGAATAACTTGTGATAGCAAAATGCCCAGTTAACTGGTCCTTGAGGCTTACCTCATTGAAATAATTCATTATGTTTAAAAAATGCCCCAAGAACTGGTCCTTGAGGTGTACCATAATGAAAGTTGAAAAATGGCGAAAGCGGTGTCTATGTGATTGTTCTTTGAGGCACAGAAACTGAAATAATTTGTTAAAGAAAAATGCCTAGAAAATTGGTACTTGAGGCTTACCACATTAAAATGATAAAATCCTTGTTTCGCAGCTATTGAGCTTGACACAGATATGCGAAATGTTGGAATGACTAATCAGCTAGATGTAAATGAAACTACTGAGAGTGGAATATTTCAAAATATGTCAAGCATTGGAGTTGATAGGAATAACAGGTGAAGAAATGGAATTGTCACACAGGAGAGAAAATAATGCTAAACATTTTCGATAGAGATATTGTTACATGAATGCACACACGTTCGGTAATGGTAAGGTCAACGCATGGGTACTGAAGGATGGGAAGACAGAGCTGGAAGTGTCGATTTCGATTAATCTACCGAGCGTGGAATGATTGACAATAATAAGCCTGAAAACTAAATACTTAAATGGTTTATATCAGAGATTTCCTTCGAATAATACTTTCATTTTCACATCTCTGAACCGTAAGTGAATATTTTTGTGCTTTCATACACTATCAGATATCTCACCAGTACCTAGACAATTGGGCATATCTCAATTCAACTACTTGAATCGGATTGAATGGTAATACCCCAAGAATCTTTCGTCCTTCTTACGACACCAGAGGTTCTGCAGGGACCACATCTATGCAGGTTCATTTTGTGAGAGTATATTGTGACTTTGAAGGCATTTCACACTTACTTAAAAGATGTAACGGTTGAGTAATTCGTGTTCGAAAAAACACCAAACATTTCGAAATTATTAATTTGAATTTCCAAAAGAAAAATTGGTGAACGCTGGTTTGATTTTACCTGGAGAAAATGATACAGTCCTATGTCGCATTTGAGAAAATTGAAAGATTTCAGTGTGCCCCGTTTTGCAGATTTTTACAAGATAAAAATATATTTATGAAAAGAATTACATTACCGATACTCCTGTGTCTGATTGATTTGGAAACTCGAATAAAAATGTTTTACTAAATGGCATATCAATCTACTTAAAAAACTCAAATATTGTTTGAAGCAGTATTATTTTAAAGAGAATTGCATTTTTTACAGTGCGCGCACTGTAAAAATGCATTATGGATTATCAATTTTCACAAATAATTATTATTGCAAAAATACATGACAGAGCGATCGGAAATGAAACTGAATCTAACGTGGCGACATAATGTCTGGAAGTGTACGGTTTATTCAGTTCATTAACATTAGAAATTATCGCTTATAAAATTATAATTTTTGGTAAAATATATCAGAAAGTAGGTACAGTGTGAAATCATCCGAAATTCAAACGCCTTTTGGAAATCGAGTTTTCACAAATCGAAATCGATTAGTTTCTGGTAGGAACATGGCATTTTCTTCAGCCTGATTATTTTAATGGCTATGACGTGCTCTTTGCTTTACTGAGAAAGTAAAATGTAAAATGTTTTTTAATATTTAGGGAAGTTTGTCAGTACCTACCTACTTATTTCTTATGACTTTTTCTGACATCTGAGATTGGGGTAGGATAATAAAACAGACCGCTTATAAAAAATATACTTGGTGAACTGGGATCAAATGAATTGCTGCTAATTAGAAATACCTATACCGGGTGAATTAAACATCGAAGTTGATTCACAGTGAAATGGCAAATGTAATGTGTAATGGGGTTGTAGTTAAAATAAAATATACAGACTAATTACATATATTTATACAGAGCGAATAGCAAATCTAAGATATTGAAGTGGGCACAAGATACAGGGTGAAGAGCAAATTAAAAAAAATTAAAATAGGAGGGTAACTGGAGAAATGAAGGACAGGACATATTCAGACGTATACCGAGGCTTAATTATTGAAAATACACATAGGATAGCGATGGTTTAATCGAGTTCTGCCTAGCTATATGAAAAACATGACTTCTATTGATTGAGAAAAACCACTTACTACCAGAAAATCAGTGGGAACTAAAAATGCAAAAATTGAAAATGTATTGGTGTTTTGGAAATTTGGTGGTTCAGTTCGTAAAAAAAACTCAGTGCTAATCCAGAATCCAGACCTTACGTGGGCTGAACAAATGCCTTGCTCCAAAAAAGAATAAAGCATTATGAGCAAGAATAATGTATCTGTGTGAATCCAGAGGCACTGCAACTGAGAAGACAGTGGAATTTGACGGGTTCACCTATAATTGATATAGTTAATTTGCTAGCATAATAATAATAATAATAATAAATGGTCTTTTTTCTCCTGGCGGAGTTTTGCTGAGCTATTCTTCAACTCAACCAATAATCGGTGCTTTGATAAATAATAATAATAGTTGTCACTGCGAGTCATTTTTTACTCATTTACGGAAAAACAACTCAACTGATTGAGATGCAATTTTACAGGAACTTAGTATCCAGATGTGGAAAGAATGAAGGAAATTTTCCACAGTTTCAAGAAGATGGAATCAGTTTCAATACCTTGTGGTAGATAGCCATAACATTACATTCCTTACCGCTAAAAGACTATGGTTGAACCAATGTTCAAATTATCTAAAATTATCCAAAATATAACATTTTCTACGAATAACTTTCTTGGCACGTGGTCTTCTACATAGTTTAGAGGGTAATTTCGAAGGAAACATTAGTTCATGAGAAGATTTAATCATCCACAAGTACTGTTTTTTAACGAAGAAGTATAAAAATCCTGTTTGTGGTCCCAGCTATTTGCCAAGGCCGTCATAGGGCCTCATCAGTTGCCATAGCCTTAGGTGTTTCAGGGCTTTGACAATGAAAATAATACACACTTGCTATCGAAAATTCCATCATCTTCAGGTAACCATTGTCTTCTTTTAAGATTATGATGAAAACACAAAAAAAATTCTATTTCTCTTTAAAATAATACTGCTTCAAACAATATTTGAGTTTTTTAAGTAGATTGATATGCCATTTAGTAAAACATTTTTATTCGAGTTTCCAAATCAATCAGACACAGGAGTATCGGTAATGTAATTCTTTTCATAAATATATTTTTATCTTGTAAAAATCTGCAAAACGGGGCACACTGAAATCTTTCAATTTTCTCAAATGCGACATAGGACTGTATCATTTTCTCCAGGTAAAATCAAACCAGCGTTCACCAATTTTTCTTTTGGAAATTCAAATTAATAATTTCGAAATGTTTGGTGTTTTTTCGAACACGAATTACTCAACCGTTACATCTTTTAAGTAAGTGTGAAATGCCTTCAAAGTCACAATATACTCTCACAAAATGAACCTGCATAGATGTGGTCCCTGCAGAACCTCTGGTATCGTAAGAAGGACGAAAGATTCTTGGGGTATTACCATTCAATCCGATTCAAGTAGTTGAATTGAGATATGCCCAATTGTCTAGGTACTGGTGAGATATCTGATAGTGTATGAAAACACAAAAATATTCACTTACGGTTCAGAGATGTGAAAATGAAAGTATTATTCGAAGGAAATCTCTGATATAAACCATTTAAGTATTTAGTTTTCAGGCTTATTATTGTCAATCATTCCACGCTCGGTAGATTAATCGAAATCGACACTTCCAGCTCTGTCTTCCCATCCTTCAGTACCCATGCGTTGACCTTACCATTACCGAACGTGTGTGCATTCATGTAACAATATCTCTATCAAAAATGTTTAGCATTATTTTCTCTCCTGTGTGACAATTCCATTTCTTCACCTGTTATTCCTATCAACTCCAATGCTTGACATATTTTGAAATATTCCACTCTCAGTAGTTTCATTTACATCTAGCTGATTAGTCATTCCAACATTTCGCATATCTGTGTCAAGCTCAATTGCTGCGAAACAAGGATTTTATCATTTTAATGTGGTAAGCCTCAAGTACCAATTTTCTAGGCATTTTTCTTTAACAAATTATTTCAGTTTCTGTGCCTCAAAGAACAATCACATAGACACCGCTTTCGCCATTTTTCAACTTTCATTATGGTACACCTCAAGGACCAGTTCTTGGGGCATTTTTTAAACATAATGAATTATTTCAATGAGGTAAGCCTCAAGGACCAGTTAACTGGGCATTTTGCTATCACAAGTTATTCCAATGTAGTGTGCTTCAAGGGCCAGTTCTCTGAACATTTTTCTATTTCAAGTTTCAGTTTTTGTGCCTCAGGGAACTCACATAGACAGAGACTTGCACATAGTTCAAATTTCAATGTGCTTTACCTCAAGGACCAGTTCGTAGGGCACTTTATATATACAATAAATTATTTTAATGTGGTAAGCCTCAAGGGCCAGTTTTCTAGGCATTTTTCTTCAACAAATTATTTCAGTTTTTGTGCCTCAAAGAGCAATAGCATAGACAACGCTTTCACCAATTCTCAAATTTCATTGTGGTACACCCCAAGGACCAGTTCTTGGGACATTTTTATATATAATAAATTATTTCGATGAGGTAAGCCTCAAGGACCAGTTCTTGGAGCATTTTTTATATATAATAAATTATTTCGATGAGGTAATCTTCAAGGGCCAGTTCTCTGGGCATTTTTCTATTACAAGCTATTCTAATGTAATGTACTTCAAGGTCCAGTTCTCTGGATATTTTTCTATTACAAGTTATTTCAGTTTTTGTGCCTCAAGGAACAATCACATAGACAGAGACTTTAACATTTTCCAAATTATAATGTGCTATTCCTCAAGGACCTGTTCGTTGGGCATTTTATAGATTGTTGTTTTTGTTATTGTTATATATATTTATAATAAATTATTTTAATGTGGTAAGCCTCAAGGTCCAGTTTCTTAGGCATTTTCCTTTTACAAATTATTTCAGTTTTCGTGCCTCAAAGAACAATCACATAACCACCATTTTTCAAACTTTGTTGTGGTATACCTCAAGGACCAGTTCTTGGAGCGTTTTTTATATATAATAAATTATTTCGATGAGGTAAGTCTCAAGGACCAGTTCTCTGGGCATTTTTCTATTACAAGCTATTCTAATGTAATGTACTTCAAGGACCAGTTCTCCGGACATTTTTCTATTACAAGTTATTTCAGTTTTTGTGCCTCAAGGAACAATCACATAGACAGAGTCTTCAACATTTTCCAAATTACCATGTGCTATACCTCAAGGATCAGTTCGTTGGGCATTTTATATATATAATAAATTATTTTAATGTAGTAAGCCTCAAGGACCAGTTTTATAGGCATTTTTATTGTACAAATCATTTAAGTTTTCGTGCCTCCACCATTTTTCAAATTTCGTTGTGGTACACCTCAAGGACCAGTTCTTGGGGTATTTTTTATATATAATGAATAATTTCAATGAGGTTAGCCTCAAGGACCAGTTCTCTGGGTATTTTTTTATTACAATGTGGTGTGCTTCAAGGACCAATTCTCTGGCCATTTTTGTTTATATCGTAAATCATTTCAATGTGGTAAGCCTATATGACCAGGAGTTTGTGCATTTTCCATTATAATAAGTGATTTCAGTTTTTGTGCCTCGAGGAACGACAACATAGACGAAGACTTTAGCATTTTTCAATTTAATTGCCATAATAAGGTCCGTGCAATGTGTTAGAAGGAAAGTTTTTGAGTGAGATTTTACCAGATGAATAACTTCAAAAACCTGAAGTATATTATCAAGTTGACTTGGAATATTTTCAAGTGAACTGAATGTCATTGCTTATGAGTGGAAATGAGCCCGAAGCGAGATTTCATGGGTTGGAGATTCATCGGTTTCAATTAAACAAGGCTCGTACTATGCTTGAGTAAGCAAGTTTGTGGGAAATACTTCACCAACGAGATGAATTACTCCAAAAGGCTGAAGACAATGTCGATTTGACTTAAAAGAATACTTACTGGAGTAGTAGGACGATATTATATTTCACACATTTCCGGTTACAAATTCATCTAGACGGGGAAATCCTAGATGGGTTCAATGTTCTATTTGAAGGTTGATGAATGCACGTGTCGCATATCATATTACCTGAAATTCGTTGACGCCATAGTTCTGGTAGCAGAAAGATCAGAAAAAGTCAATACGGGTTGTTATCTGTGAAGAAATGAGTTGTGGCTATTCATCGTCATATGTGGCTATCCGTGACTATCTGTGGCTTTCTGTGGTTAGTAGTGGCTAGCTGTGAAGATCTGAGGTTATCATTGGTTATCTGTGGCTTTCTGTGGGTAGCAGTGACCAGCAGAACTGAGTTGTGGCTATTCATCGCTAACTGTGGCTTTCTGTTGTAGCAGTGGCTAGCTGTGGGGATCTGAGGTTATCCGTGGTTATTTGAGGCTGCATGTGGCACTCTATGACCATCTGCGACTAGAACACAGAAACACATGAACACCAACAAATACACGAAGTCACAGACACTCGAACACACTAACACTCGATCACGCGAAAACAAGAACAAGCACGAACACACAGACAGTTGAACACACGAAGAAACAAGGACACAAGAACACGCGAACAAACGAACAAACAAATACACACAAACATACGAACACGCGAACAAACAGCTGTATGTGTATGTGTATCTGAGGTTTGAACACATAAACACATGGTCACTAGCAAATACACGAACTCACATACACTCGAACACGCGAACTCACGAAAAACTTCGAACACACGAACAAACACGAACATACAGACAGTCGAACACAAGATCACATCAACATACGATCAAACACCTACACACACAAAACTTATGAACATGCTAACTCGCGAACAAACACATACACACGCACACACCAACATGCGAACAGGAAAACACACGAACAAACACGGACACACGGATAGTAGAACACACGAGCACCTGAACACGCGAACATACGAACAAACAAATACGAACACTCGAACACCTGAAGACGCGAACACACGAACAAGCACGAACACACAGACAGTTGAACACACGTAGAAACAAGAACAATCGAACAAGCGAACAAACGAACAAACAGCCACACAAACAAACATAAGAACACGCGATCAAACAGCTGTCTGTAGCGCTCTATGTGTATCTGAGGTTTGAACACAAGAACACATGATCACAAACAAATACACGAACACACTGACACTCGAAAACGTGAACTCACGAATTGAACCCGTTTCAAGTTCCTCGTACTTGTCGAGACTTGTCTGTAACGTGACGTCAGCAAATTCCAGGTAATTTGATATCTGACACGACTATTCATCAACCTTGAAATAGGTCATTCAACCCGTATTGATTTTTGCTGACCTCTCTGTAACCGAAACCATGGTGTCAGCGAATCCCAGGTACTCTGATGTCTGACACGTGCACTTCATGATATGGAAAGGGGTCATTGGACCCATTTTGGATTTCTCCTACTTGTCGAAACTTGACTATAACCGGAAACGTGGCGTCAGAAAATTTCAGGTAATCTGATACCTGACACGTGCACTGTAACCAGAACTGTTGCGTCAGCAAATCCCAAGTAGTTTGAAATCTGACCCGTGCACATCATGAACTTGCACTTCATGACCTTGAAAGAGGTCAATGAACCCGTTTCAAGTTTCTCTACTTGTCGGGACTTGTCTGTAATGTGACGTCAACAAATTCCAGGTAATCTGATATCTGACACGTGCACTTATTGAAATAGGTCATTGAACCCATCTCAGATTTCTCTTACTTGTCGAGACTTGTCGGTAACGTGGCGTCAGGAAATTCCAGGTAATTTGATACCTAACACGTGCACTTATTGAAATAGGTCATTGAACCCGTATCAAATTTTGTTCACCGGAGCTATGACGTCATCAAATTCCAGGTAATCTGATACCCAACACGTGCACTTATTGAAATAGGTCTTGAACCCATCTCAGGTTTCTCGTACCTGTCGAGACTTGTCTGTAACGTTGCGTCAGATAATTCCAGGTAATTTGATATCTGACACGTGCACTTATTGAAATAGGTCATTGAAACCGTATCAAATTTTGCCTACCGGAACTATGGCGTCAGCGAATTCCAAGTAATTTGATACCTGACACGTGCACTTATTGAATGAGGTCATTGAACCCATCTCGGATTTCTCCTACTTGTCGAGACTTGTATGAAACGTGACGTCAGTAAATTCTTGGTAATCTGATACCCAACACGTGCATTTATTGACCTTGAAATAGGTCTTTGAAGCCATATTGAATTATTCTTACTTGTTGAAACTTGTCTGTAACGTGAGATCAGCAAATTCCAGGTAATCTGATATCCAACACGTGCATTTATTTTAAAAAAGGTCATTGAACTCGTATCAAATTTCGCCTAACGGAAATATGGCGTCAGTTAATTCCAAGTAATTTGATATCCAACACGTGCATTCATTTTGAAAGAGGTCATTGAACCCGTATCAAATTTCGCCTACCGAAAATATGGCGTAAGCAAATTCCAAGCAATTTGATGTCCAACACGTGCATTCATTTTGAAAGAGGTCATTGAATCCGTTTCAAATTTCATTGACCGGAAAGATGGCGTCAGCAAATTCCAAGTAATTTGATATCCAACACGTGCATTCATTAACTTTGAAATAGGTCATTGAACCCGTTTCAAATTTCATTGACCGGATGTTATCAAATGTAATCTGATACCTGACACGTGCACTTTCTGCTGACGTGTACCTCCCGTTGCTCTCTCATTTGTATAGACCCTCCTCCCGTTGCTCTCTCATTTGTTATCTACTCTTCCAGCTCTCTAATGCACGTTCACCATACGGCTTGCAGTTTATAAATAATATTTTAAAAAAACTCTCACCTTTAAAATTCCATAAATCTGAATGAAATTCTTTGGAGGAGTCATAACGAGTTTAGGATAACGTCTCATTTCTATTCTCATATCTGCCCCAGCCAAATTGGAGAAATCTCTGAGGGTGGTCTTCGTGTAATTGGGATAATTATTCAGTAAATAACCACATTTCAATATCTTACTGTGACTGAAACCCAGGTCTTCTGCAATTTTAATATTTTCCTGAATGACTCGCAAACTTTTATTCTTGATCATCAAGTGTATTCTAAACAACTTTATCATTTCATCTTCAGTTGCTTCCAATTTCGACTCTGAAAATTATTACTTATCAAAGAGAATGTGTCTTATCAATATTACTCACATACTTAAAAATGATCGAACAATTTTATAATGTATTTCACTCCATGTATCCTTCTCGCTAAAATCCAAAGGCATATACTTTTGAATATCCTTTTCCTCTATGTAAGACACAAGTCTCTCAGGTACACTAGTATTTTCTTTCACCACCCCAAAACTTTTCAACACTCGAACAGATGTTTTCATAAGAGTTCTGGCTCTAAAAATAATGGAAGTCCATATTTAAGTGAAGGCAGCATTGTAGTTGAAGAAATGGTATCTACCTGCAAAACTATAACTTCAGTACATTTTTCTGGTTTTTCATAAAATATTTCTAATTTGTTTGAGATGGATAATGTATACAGAGTGACCCATTTGAAAGCGGGCCACCTCTCTAGAACTTTTATTTGTTATCCGATTCAGAAGTTTTTTTTTCAATTGATAGATCATCAATAGATCTAGTGGAGTGCCATAAATTCGAAAAAAAAAATATAAATTTCAAGGCCTACTTCGATTTTTTTTTCAAGGTCAAAAATCCAAAAAAACACTAGCGATTTTTTAAAATAAAATTTGACGACGCCACTGGATTTGTGATGCTTTCAAAAGGTTGTGCATAAAATTTCAAGATAATTTTTTTTCCAGAAAAAATACATAGCAACCATTCAACACCTCCCGATATTTTTGTATGTTATTTCAATGATTTTTGAGGAGGTGACAGCCGCTGTCAGAGCAAAACGTCAAATCATTTTGTGATGAAAAATTTCCGCGATTCTGATTCTAAATTAATGTGATTGTGAATAAAACGTTGTATTGCATGCTTCGCTCTCGCGTTTAAACATTCTTGCGCAAATAAAATGATATCTAAAACACTTATACAATAAATAACTATTAAAATACTCCTTCAGAACAACAACTTTATGTGCGATATAGTTATCTCTATTCGCACACTGCAGTTTGTTGTCAAAGAATATAAATGCACATCTTTACATCAAATAATATAATTACCAATATTAACAACATAAATGAAACACTACAAAAGAATTTATTGACATGACAGTGCCTACACATTAAATTTTGGACTGTTCCACCAAATCTCCATTCAATTCGATACATTTATCATATCGTTTTTTAATGCTAACCAAAACATTCAATAATTGATTTGGGGTGATATCTCTGCAAGCCTGTCTTATTCTTTCACGCAGTTCCTCTTTGCTCGTTGGGCGAGTTTTATATACTTTTTCCTTAACGGAGACCCATAAAAAAATCAAGTGGAGTCAAGCCCGGGGATCTGGAGGGAAACTCGATCAGTGGACTATTTCGCCCTATCCACCGATTAGGAAAATTTTCTTCCAACCAATCTCTAACAATCCTGCTATTGTGGATGGAACAGCCATCTAATTGAAACAGAAGATGGGCCTCTTCTGCTAGTGGAAGTTCATCCATAGCGTTGGAAAACTCGTTTTTCAAACAATTCAAAAAAAATTTACAATTCACATTGTTTTCAAAAAAAAAAGGGGACAATTATTCTGGTATGTAATATTCCGCACCAAACATTTATTTTTTGGGAGTACTGTCTTCTGCAATTTATTATCCAATGTGGATTTTCTTCCATCCAGTACCTTGAATTTTGAGAATTAACTGTTCCGTTGGTTGTGAATGTTGCCTCGTCAATGAACAAAATTTTTTTCAGAAAATTCCTGTTATTTAGATATTCTCCTTGAGCCCATAAACTATACTCCATCCTCTTTTCATTATCGCCTTCTTCTAAGGTGTGAAGAAACTTTGCTTTAAAGGGCTTCATATTATTATATTTCCTAAGATTTCTTCTTATTGTTTCACGCGGTAAGTTAATGTACAGACTTGCAATTCTCACACTTGTTTTCGGATTATTATTAAAGTAATTTCGAATTCGTTCAGAATTATTTCGTCTCTGTCTTTGTACAGTATTACTATTCTTAAGAATATGTTTACTAACAGCTCCATACTGATTGGAAATTTTGTTTACTCTCCAACTGTAGCTCTGCTAATATTTCGACGCTCCGGATGCATGTTATTGAAAATTCTACATACTTCCCTTTCGGATCTATCGTTGTTACCACGAAGTTTTACTATTTCAATTTTCTCCTGCAGAGTCAAATTATCTGCCATACTTCTTTATTAGTGTAGGTACTTGAGGAGTTATAAACTTCACTATTAATACTGACAAATTTGTGTCTTTTAGTCTTTTATTCTAATGACTTGTCATCTCTATAGCAACTAAAGTTTCAAAACCTTCTAATAAAAATAATATTTTCGAAATGTGGCATCCGGCATCCTAAACATGTTTGAATGAAACCAAGATAGATATTCGGAATAACTGTCAACCAGCAAAGAGAAACTGCGTGAAAGAATAAGACAGGCTTGCATAGGTTGAAAAGTACGAAAATTAATGTGCAGGCACTCTCATCTAAATCCATTCTTTTGTTGTAGTTCATTGATTATTGAATATTGATTACTATTGATGTGAATCTGTATATTTCATTTCTCTGACAAAAAAACTGCAGTATTCTGATGGACATAACTATCTCCTGTACTATGGAGTTATGTTTGGAAGAAACAGAATTGGATACCATTTTGAATGACTGCTGTTTACAAACTCGACTGCTAACGACCTAAATGAGCATTTTAAAAGAAATTTTTAAAAAGATTGTGATTTATATGACGACTATTTGAAATACTTGGATTAAATGACAAGAATATTACTTATGCTATATTTCTGTTAAAAAAAATATTTTATCGTGAAATTTCAGTCACAACCTTTTGAAAGCATCACAAATCCAGTAGCGTCGTCAAATTTTATTTAAAAAATCGCTAGTATGTTTTTTGGATTTTTGACCTTGAAAAAAATTCGAAGTAGGCCTTGAAAATTTTATTTTCATCTTGACTTCAAATCACCCTAATAGAACTATTCTATTGATGATCTATCTATTGAAAAAAAACTTCTGAATCGGATGATAAATAACAGTTTTAGAGAGGTGGCCCGCTTTCAAATGGGTCGCTCTGTATATTCTGAATATTTAATAACAAAAATTTATTATGCAGGGTGAGTCAGAATTAGACTGACAAACTCCGCAAACAGATTCCTCTCCTCATTTCGAGGTGAAAAGTGTCTATCAATTTATGTCCTAAAGTGCATTATCTCTGCGATACAGGGTGTCAAAAAGGAAAAAAAAATAAACCTGGTACACTAATCCAGTTTTATCAATGTGATAATTTTTAATTTTCGTAACAAGTGGCGTAGTTACTGTGGTAAGTGGCCATACTTTACTTCATAGTAATAATAATAAATGTATTTTATTGAATTAATTTTATCCAAAGAGCTATCGACCGAAGTTTTACTTCATATTTTTAGTGAATGGACAAATCAGTGTTTGGCATTAGTTAGGCTCATCGATACCTACTTATCCTAAACGTCATAACATTTCATTGGGAGTAACACTACAGGTAGGTCAGAATGAAACCGACAAACCAGGTTATTATCATTTGACATATTATTTGATCGAATCAATGTCGTAAATTCACTGATATGTAACATACTTTCTTGCATAATGATTGTTTTGAAATATCAACTAACAAACCCAGCCTCAAATTCATAATACTCCTCTTAGATAGATTACACCAACTAACAAGAGGCGAATTAAAGCAGGTTTCGTGATCACAAATTTGAGAGCGCATGTGCGATTCAATAAGTTGAACTGTCATTGTCAATCAGCCACTTCGTGTCTCATAATTGTGTCTGTGTTGCCGATTTAAGAGTAATTACTGGTATTTTCCGTTATACTAAGAGGAAATGTGTGAGTTAAGATCCTTGAAATAAAAAACGAATGTTATAGGTACATAGTTACATACCAATATAATAAACTCATCCAAATCTCAGACAATACAGGAAATGCTATCCTAAAATGCATACAATCAAATTCAAGTTTCTCCAGGTTTTTAATTCTGTTGGCAAAAATAGTAAACATTGTCAAATATTACATTTTCAATGACATTGTGAATTTGTAGTTTATTGAAGTTCATAGTTTATATCAGTAAACATTCTTTTGTGTATTTGGATTTGGTGCATAGTATTGTTAAATATCAATGAGTTCTCGCAAAGATAGAAGAACAGGCGGAGGTTTGAGATTTTTTCAATACTCAATGATCGTGTTAGGTATGTAGAAAAATCGTTGATATTTACTGAAAACTCATTTATTTTTATTTTTCTACAGCTGAAGTTTGGTTGAAAAACTACAATAGGCTAGATCTTATTGAGAAAAACATCGAGTCTTTACACAAAAATTACAAATTGTGCGAGCCTCATTTTGAAGAAAAGTATATTTGTAATAGTGGAATTAGAAAAACTCTATTCCAGGAAGCATATCCTACTGTGTTTTTACATCTAAAAAAACACAAGGACTAGTTTGATTTAAGAGAAGAACCTTTCCAAGAAACCGGCAATACTTGAAGGTGCGTGTTTATAGTTTCACCATTACTAGTATTTTAAATATATCTGGTGATGTGTATGATTTTATGAGTTTTGTAGGTAATACTACTTCATTCTCAAAAGAAGTGGCGTCAGCACAAAGTGAAGAATATGAAATGGAAACTCAAGTCAACCTCAAATGATTTCAGGTAATTTTACAAGTTAGATATAGACTTTAGGTGTGCTTAACTTTTGGACAGTGTCCGATTTCATATAGAATGATGTTATTACTGTACGCTGATTCGCTGAATATTATTCTTTGTACTTATAAGAGGGGAGAGATTGAGTGGAAGAAAGCACTCGTTCAGCTCTTAATTGAGTTGAACCAGTGCTAACTGTGCCATTTGATAGGTAAGAATGATGTAATCATTTTAATAATTTTATACTGAATTTTTCTCTTTACCTACCCATAAAAGCAATTATTGCTGAATGCAGTCAAGGACCCCTGACAGTGTTGTGTTATTTTTGACACATAGTAACACCATGCTGTACTTACTGCATTCATACAAAATTGTAAAATCCAAATTGACAGTTTCAATATAAACACATTTTCAGTCCAATATTAATTTTTATTTACATATGAATAATCTTCAATATTTCAGATGTACCAGTAACAACATCGGAGCTGTGTAATGCTCATAATTTAGTTTGTGTTCCATCAACCAGTAATCCATGTACTCCAGGATTATCTTAAAGCATGTCGACACAAACTATACAGCCCATGTGAGTACAAGCTCACCAAGAAAAAAGAAGTTGCGCAGGAAAATCCAATGTCTAAAGTTGAAGATAAATAAAGAAAAGGCGACATTGAAGAAGAAATCAGCAAACGAAAAATGTAGCCAGAAACGCATTTATTAAGTATAACATCAACATCTTAACGTTACCCATTTAGTAAAGGTAACCTGGCCTACAATAACTCTCCTAACCTCGTGACTCTTACTGCCAGTTACTATAAAGAACTGTAAAACGTTGGCCATTTTTAAGAATAGGTAGATTAAAAGACTATGTCAAAAGCAAAATAAAGCTTATTTATTTATTTTGTTGTTTTTTTATTCAATTATCTATCAAATTAACAGAATTTTAACAGCCTATTCATTAAAGTTCTTCTTTCTTCTTTTTTATTTAGTGTTAGTCAACAATTACCAAATGATGATTCCATCTCTAGACTATTTGACAACAGTAATTAGACAAATTGCTTCAGTTTTACTACCCAAAATAAAATAAATGTTAAATTTCATTACAATTCTTACAATACATGTGTTGCTTGAAAGACTAAAATCGAGCATTGTTTTTGAGTTGATTAAAGTTTATTTGTTAATCCATATCGTATAGCTACCAATTGTAGCCATTTCAATTTATAGCATTTTTGATGGGGTTTCAGGAAAACTGATGAAAACACTACTTTCATAACTTAAAAAAAAGTTCGTGTCTGTAGCAATTTCATTGGTATAATAGATACTTCAATTTTTATGTCTATCAAAATCTTTAATGAAACGAAAGAAACACAATTTTGTCTTATTTCCACTAGTTTTTTATATTTACGACCGGTTTCGGGCTTTATCCCATTATCAAGTATAAAAACTAACTAATACAATTGTTCTCTTAAACCTAGTTATATAGGGAGTTTACAGGTAAACTGGATGGAGAGGTAATTAAATGAAAATAAATGCAATCAAATGAACATGGGTGAAACGATACAAATTCAATACTGGAGGTTATGGAAATTACCTGGGTTGTCAAAATCACAAATTAAAAAGTGGAGACCTACATAAATCGAGTTGCTCGTTGAGGGTTCTATATTTCGGGTTTTTAATTGATTTATTGATTTCCATGGCTTCCAACAGATTCATTTTCTTTCCTTTATTACATGTGTGTAGGATTTTGAGATTACCTTTATTTATCTTGTGTTTGGATTCTTTCAGATGTTCGTACATTGTGGATTTTTTGTCGAAACAGACGTGTTCACGGAGCCTTACGTCAAAATTTCTACCGATCTGGCCTGTATATACTGCAGAGCACTCTCCACATTCTAATCTATATATCCCTGATTTTTTCATTCTATCTCGTGTAGGTTTTGCATTGAACAGAATTCTGCCTAAATTATTATTACTTATGAAAGCTGTTGTTATTTTGAATTTAGAAAAATAATTTTGAATGTTTTCTGAAATCATCATCAACGTATCTGAACCAAAACACAATACGTTGATGACGTACTAGTGGGTTTTGATGGTTCCAACAGACAAATTGATCAATTTTTGAACTTCCTAAATAATCTACATAACAAAGTTAAATTCATAGTAGAAATTGAACAAAACAAGAAGTTTAACTTCTTATATTTAAGTATTTCAAGGGTTTGTAATAGTTTTCAATTTAATATCTACCGGAAAAACACCTTCACAGACTGTACAATTCCCTTTGATTCTTTCAGTCCGATGTCACATAAATTATCCGCCTTTAGATCAATGATACACAGAGCTTTCGCAATCCCTTTACCTGATAAGAATTTCCAGGATGAACTAAACATCATTAAACAAATTGCGGTAAACAATCGAGTACCAGTTTCTTTAATAGAGAAATTAATATCAGGTAAAACTCGTAAAACGGTTATGAGTGAACTATACCCAAATATCGAAGAACGCAATACACGTAAATATGGTAGCATTAATTACTCAGGTAAAATTTCAGAAAACATTCAAAATTATTTTTCTAAATTCAAAATAACAATAGCTTTCATAAGTAATAATAATTTAGGCAGAATTCTGTTCAATGCAAAACCTAAACGAGATAGAATGAAAAAATCAGGGATATATAGATTAGAATGTGGGGAATCCTCTGTAGTATATACATGCCAGACCGGTAGACATTTTGACGTAAACCTCCGTGAACACGTCTGTTTCGACAAAAAATCCACAATGTACGAACATCTGCAAGAATCCAAACACAAGATAAATAAAGGTAATCTCAAAATCCTACACACATGTAATAAAGGAAAGAAAATGAATCTGTTGGAAGTCATGGAAATCAATAAATCAATTAAAAACCCGAAATATAGAACCCTCAACGAGCAACTCGATTTATGTAGGTCTCCACTTTTGAATTTGTGATATTGACAACCTAGGTAATTTCCATAACCTCCAGTATTGAATTTATATCGTTTCACCCATGTTCATTTGATTTCATTGATTTTCATTTAATTGCCTCTCCACCAAGTTTACCTGCAAACTCCCTATATAACTAGGTTTAAGAGTTCAATTGTATTAGTTAGTTTTTATACTTGATAATGGGATAAAGACAGAAACCGGTCGTAAATATAAAAAAAAAACTAGTGGAAATAAGATAAAATTGTGTTTCTTTCGTTTCATTAAAGTGATCATGAATTTCCACAAAATAAACAAGTCATCAATTACACAAATCTATCAAAATCACGATTTTATATCAAAGTGCAAATTTTCTGTTAAAATAGTGAATTTGGATATCAATTATATATTTACGAAATTAAATAGTAAAAGTTTGTCATCAACTCATTCCGTCAATTATATTATATATTTTGTCACAACAATGATGTTTATGAACAGAATTGTTTTTCTTGGTGTAGTTCGGTTTTGTAAGAATTTTAATCACTATTTGTAGTACTTTTCTCAGTGTATCAAGTAGTTTATCTTTCAATGTTGTGACGTATTTCCGCTCAAAATCGTGTGTACTCAACATCAAAGGTTCCGACAAAGCTTTCGCCTCTTGTTAGTTGGTGTACTCTTTGCTATAACTCTTAAAAGAAGTACACTCCCAGTCGGCTCCTTTGATGTATCGGGTTATCCCTAGCTCACACAAGTCTCTCAAAGACTACTGAGGATCGCGCATAGGGGTGCTATCGGTTGACGGAACTAACAATCTTAAGAACATTTTACTTGTGGTGGGGCAAAGAGGGGTCTGCTGAACGCTCCTATGTCTCACTTGGTCTTACGTACGCTGTTCGAATCTCAGATTGATTTGGTTGCTGTGTAAGTCGGCTTTAACAACAATTTTTGACTCACTTCCTCTAAGTTCAGACTAGAATACAGATTTTCGAAGTGAAAGATGGCATCTCCTGTACTTTTATTGGTTTGAAATCCAGTTTGATGTGCTGTCTTAATTTTGTGCAGAAATTCCATCAATCTAGTTTTAACTAGTTTTTCAATCAATTTTCCAAGCGATGGAATATGTGAGATAGGTCTAAAATTTGATGGGTCAGTTGTCACCACCCTCATAGAGAGGAATCACAATATTAGTTTTCAGAAGGGAAGGATAAATTCCCTTGGCAAAAGAGTTATTAATGAGGTGGACCAGCAATTCTAGTACGAAAATCGGCAAATTTTCAAAGATTCTTATGCAGATATTGTCAATACCATTGGATATTTTGTTTTTAATATGTTTGATTGTATCTATAAGCTCAATCAGATTTGTTTTGTGGAAGATAAATGTGTAAGCTATTGAGGTTCCTTTCAAGTGAAGCAAAGGATCTGGAACAGCTTCTATATTTACCGTTATTAATTTTTCAAATGGAGCAGTAATATTCATTAAGAGCATTTGAGTCCAATGTTATATTTTGATAAAGATACAGAGTATCCAATTTTCTTGAAGCACCAACATGCCTATCAACCTGGAAAATCCTGCCAAACGGCGCTGCACAGCCTAGTAGTAGGCAGGATTGAGAAATCTCTTATGAATAAAGAGATTGCACTCACAGCGTTTCTTGACGTAGAAGAGGCGTTTGATAACACATCTTATGCGTCCATCACATCAGCCCTCACGAAAAGAAACGTTGATCCAGCCCTGAACCACTGGATATCTGCCATGCTTGGCTCTAGGGTAGTACAAGCCTCCCTGTTCGGGGACACAATGGAGGTAAGGGCTACGAGAGGCTGCCCTCAGGGGGAAGTACTATCCCCATCCCTTCTACTGTGGAATCTCGTGGTGGACGGCCTCCTTGTAGATCTGAATAGGAGTATTTGCCCAGGGCTATGCGGACGATATCGTGATAATGGTCAACGGGAAGTACATGGGGGGTCTGTGTGGATCTGATGCAATCAGCCCTCACCGACGTACAGACGTGGTGTAGGAGGGAAAACCTCAGGGTCAACCCTCAAAAAACCTTAATAGTTCCTTTCACCAGAAAAAGAAACCTGGAAACCAACAGAGCTCTTCGAATCTTTGGTGAAAGTGTACAGATGTCAGGAGAGACGAAATACTTATGGCTAAACCTGGACTCAAAGCTCACCTGGAACAAACATCCAGGCTAAAATGTCTGGGCCAATGGAGGGGCAATAACCAAGGCCACTCCAGCATACTGTAGGTCAAAAGAATAGACACGCGAGATGCCGTCGGACAATATGACTCCAACATACTCCTTTGATGGAACATACACCACCATCATAGAAGATGGGGAAGTTACATCAAGGGCCATGCCAATGCTGCCAAGAGGGCAAATCTGGTACACGGATGACTCGAAGACTAGCAAAGGAGTAGGGGATGGAATATACAGGGAGAGACCGAGGCAAGACATCAGTCTAAGCCTCGGTACTCAAGCCTCTATATTCCAAGCCGACGTAACGGCAATCTCCGTCTGCACGAGAGATTCTAAGGAGGGGTCCTAGGGTGCCTAGGCAATACTCCCGAAAAAATGATGATGATGGGGCCAACCGACCGGCTATCAAGACACCTTCTTGAACAAAGCCGAGACTCTATCAGGAAGGTGGTAGGTGGAAGGTGGTAGAAAGATCCGGAGTACTCACGAGATAGACCTGATAGCGGGGTGCAGAAAGGTTCTATACAGAACTACCTGCATCTCAGCCACTGGCTAGCCCCGACATCTAATAATAATATATTTGATTTTATTTCGTCCACGAAACTCATTTACGACCCGCCAAGTTTCTTTTGTCGAATCACTGTTCTTAGAGATCCTATTGTAGAAGTGATTACTTTTGGCAATTTTACAATGTTGTTAATTTTTTTTTATTGATGTGGCCGTTACTTGGTGGAAATTCATAGTATATGACACTAAGGTAAACACGATTAAATTTCCACTGATTTATTGTCTACGCGACATGTTTCGATAAACAGTATCTTTCTCAAGCGAATGTAATACATTAAATTAGTTAGTATGGATACATCCTTATATACATAAAATATCAGCATACCATAGTATGATACATAGATTAGTGAATATTCCTCTTTCTGAAGAAAATTTCTGCAAAGAATTAAATATCATAAAACAGATAGCAGTTAACAATGGATATCAAGTCAAATTATTAGAAAATTTTCTTGCTAAAAAATTACATAGAAAGGCTATCCAAGAAGTGTACCCCACTATGAGGAACCTTGACAATAATTAACATATTCAGGACCTGTTTCAGAAAAAATAGCGTCATTTTTGAAAAAACAAAATTTGTTGGGAAGGTTTATCAATAATAATAAAGATAAAACACAAAAATCTGAAAAATGAGTTGATAAATTGAATTGTGGATCTTGTTCCAAAGTATATGTAGGCCAGACTGGTAGACCATTCAAAAGACGCGTACGTGAACACCGTATGAATTATGTAAAGAATAGAACACATTCAACATATGCCAATCATATTGTGGAAAAAGACCATGACTTCGTTGAAAACTTTGAAAACCTTCATGTTGAAAATAAGGGTATTAGACTTAATTATTTAGAATTCTTGGAAATTAGTAAATTGAAAAATTGTTTACTAAATGATCAATTGGACCTTAATAGTTCCCCTTTGTTAAACCTTTTCAATTAATTAAGAGTAGCTATGTTTTGAGATTTACAGGTAAGTACCTACATTGTATTGTCAATTTTTATTTTTATTATAGGTAGGTCCTAATTACCTCAATTGATAAGTAATGTTCAACGTAGAATAATTTAATGTATTACATTCGCTTGAGAAAGATACTGTGTATCGAAACATGTCGCGTAGACAATAAATCAGTGGGAATTTAATCGTGTTTACCTTGGTGTCATATACATTGTTTTTATACATTTTTCTATATTTGTTATATGATCATGGATGGCAACGTCATCAGAATATTTTTTGATATAATGTAGGCTTCTACGATTTATTGTAGAAGTTCTAATTCCCTTAGTTAGCCAAGCCGTCTTGGTTTTATTTTTATTTTCTACATAGGAAAGGAGGACTCAAAACAATTAGAAAGCAAGCATTTCAATCCTCATTTATCTCAGAAACCTCCACTTTTAGGCACATGGAATGTTATGATTGAGTATTGATGAGCTCAACTGATGTCAAATGAAAGAAAATATGGCCATATACCATCGTAACTCCGCCACTGGTTCACGAAAATTAAAAATTATAACTTCAAATTATCACGTTGATAAACCTTGATTAGCGTAACAAGTTACATTTTTTTTTTGTTCGAGAGTAATGGAGAGAAAAAATATTAATTTTTTTTTCGTACTTTCGACACCCTGTATCTCAGAGGGGATGCATTCCCGACATTTATAATATATATATATATATATATATATATATAACAGAAAATTACTTATGACATCTACAGTCACTAGTTGAAACTTAATTTGACACGAACCAAGGAATCCAAAGTTAGATGTTTATCTACTCATTGACAGGCAGCCAACAATTTGTTGTTGATTTGGGTAAAACTAACAGTAAGCCATACAATGTTTGCGCTCACCAAATCAACATGACTTTCGCCTACGCAGTTCATTAGCTACTAATATCAAGAATTTTCGTGGAATTGACAATTCCGGAGCGTAGGACTGGGAACACCTACCATTAAATTTGTAGGACAATATGACCATTCAATTATACAAATATTAACCAAGCAACGGTAAAAAAATCCGCTGGTTATTAATGATATACCATCGTAACTCCGCCACTGGTTCACGAAAATTAAAAATTATAACTTCAAATTATCACGTTGATAAACCTTGATTAGCGTAACAAGTTACATTTTTTTTTTGTTCGAGAGTAATGGAGAGAAAAAATATTAATTTTTTTTTCGTACTTTCGACACCCTGTATCTCAGAGGGGATGCATTCCCGACATTTATAATGTTCTATTCTAGACTATTTTATATATATATATATATATATATATATATATATATATATATATATATATATATATATATATATATATATATATATATATATATATATATATATATAACAGAAAATTACTTATGACATCTACAGTCACTAGTTGAAACTTAATTTGACACGAACCAAGGAATCCAAAGTTAGATGTTTATCTACTCATTGACAGGCAGCCAACAATTTGTTGTTGATTTGGGTAAAACTAACAGTAAGCCATACAATGTTTGCGCTCACCAAATCAACATGACTTTCGCCTACGCAGTTCATTAGCTACTAATATCAAGAATTTTCGTGGAATTGACAATTCCGGAGCGTAGGACTGGGAACACCTACCATTAAATTTGTAGGACAATATGACCATTCAATTATACAAATATTAACCAAGCAACGGTAAAAAAATCCGCTGGTTATTAATGATTTTTATGACCACGTCATTGGTACATGTTGGGAGTGGGGGACTTTTCAGTCCTACCATCCATTTTGTAGGACAAAAGTTTTTTCGAGTACTTCATCAAATTATCTCGAGGTTCAACTGAAAAACTAATTGTTATTAATGACTTTTGCACTCACCAAATCGACATGATTGTCGCCTGCGCATTTTCGCCCACTATCGAGAATTTTCGTAGAGGAAAAAGTTGTGCGTCTTGGCAAAATGAAGCTACTCAGAAAGATTCAGCCTGTTATTAATCATTTTTCACTTTCGAGAATTTTCGTAGAGCGAAAAGTTGGTCGTCTCAATAGAAAGAAGCTACTCACGAAGATTTAGCCTGTTATTAATAATTTTTTTTATCATGGAATTGACAATTTTGGAGCGTATGACTGGGAACACCCACCATTCAATTTGTAGGACAATATGACCATTCAATTATACAAATATTAACCAAGAAACGGTAAAAAAATCCGCTTGTCATTAATGAACTTTTATGACCACGTCATTGGTGCATGTTGGGAGTGGGGGACTCTTCAGTCCTACCATCCATTTTGTAGGACAAAAGTTTTTACTAGTACTTTATCGAATTATCTCGAGGTTCGACTGAAAAACTAACTGTTATTAATGACTTTTTTGCACTCACCAAATCGACATATTGACGCTTGCACATTTTATCATCTACCACTATCGAGAATTTTCGTAGAGGAAAAAGTTATGCGTCTCTGCAAAATGAAGCCACTCAGGAAGATTCAGCCTGTTATTAATCATTTTTGAAAATAGGCGTGGGATCCCGGTCTAATAGCCATCCTTAGCTTTGCAAAACTGAATGTTGTAAGTTTACAGGTTGAGTCAGAATAAGACCGACAGACTCCGAATACACATTCCTCACATCATTTCGAGGTGAAAAGTTTCTATCGAAGTATGTCTTGAAATATATATATATATATATATATATATATATATATATATATATATATATATCTGACCAACCCAAGGTTCAATCAAGTTTCTCGTACGTTAAGAGGAACGCAAGCAGAATCTAAGTGAAAATAGAGTATTTGTCGTTTTAATTCCGAGAGTTCTAACCTTTGACAGCTGTTTCGTGCTAAAGCTCAGAACAACAAATTGTTGGCTGCCTGTCAATGAGTAGATAAACATCTAACTTTGGATTCCTTGGTTCGTGTCAAATCAAGTTTCAACTAGTGACTGTAGATGTCATAAGTAATTTTCTGTTATATCTGTCTTGCCTTCACGGTATTAATTCTTGAGTGGATTCGTTTTGATTTCGAGAGCTCCATAAATCCTTTCTGATGAGTGCTTTAGCACGAAACAGCTGTCATAGGTTAGAACTCTCGGAATTAAAACGAAAAATACTCTATTTTCACTTAGATTCTGCTTGCGTTCCTCTTAACGTACGAGAAACTTGATTGAACCTTGGGTTGGTCAGATATATATATATATATATATATATATATATATATATATATATATATATATATATATATATATATATATATATATTTCAAGACATACTTCGATAGAAACTTTTCACCTCGAAATGATGTGAGGAATGTGTATTCGGAGTCTGTCGGTCTTATTCTGACTCAACCTGTAAACTTGCAACATTCAGTTTTGCAAAGCTAAGGATGGCTATTAGACCGGGATCCCACGCCTATTTTCAAAAATGATTAATAACAGGCTGAATCTTCCTGAGTGGCTTCATTTTGCAGAGACGCATAACTTTTTCCTCTACGAAAATTCTCGATAGTGGTAGATGATAAAATGCGCAAGCGTCAATATGTCGATTTGGTGAGTGCAAAAAAGTCATTAATAACAGTTAGTTTTTCAGTCGAACCTCGAGATAATTCGATAAAGTACTAGTAAAAACTTTTGTCCTACAAAATGGATGGTAGGACTGAAGAGTCCCCCACTCCCAACATGCACCAATGACGTGGTCATAAAAGTTCATTAATGACAAGCGGATTTTTTTACCGTTGCTTGGTTAATATTTGTATAATTGAATGGTCATATTGTCCTACAAATTTAATGGTAGGTGTTCCCAGTCCTACGCTCCGGAATTGTCAATTCCACGAAAATTCTTGATATTAGTAGCTAATGAACTGCGTAGGCGAAAGTCATGTTGATTTGGTGAGCGCAAACATTGTATGGCTTACTGTTAGTTTTACCCAAATCTAAAGCTCATGGCTCATGATGAAACATACCAATTGAATTAAATTCATTTCAAGGCAGTAAAATCAATCTATTTGACCGTAAGCCACGGACTTAACTAGCCTACAGATATTTCGACCATACCTTCTGAAATAAAAAATGATCAAAATATTTTGTAAGTAGGCACATTTATCCTTATTTTTGATATGATATTTTTTTGATCCTGCCATCCTCATTACGTTGACCAGTTCACAGATCGATCCTATGGCCAGTTTTCGAGCTACAGCGTGGCAAAAATTCCATTATTGCTATTTTGCGAATTATGAATCGATTTGATTTTTTTGCTTTAATTCGAAATCGATTTTTTTTAATTAAACACATTAAATCTAATTTGTAGCTCGTATATTTCACAAAGGGTGTTGCATTACATATCAATACCATTATCATTTTACAAATTCTTTGAAAAAGAATGGGTCTTCATCAATTACATGAGGATTCATATTATGATTGTTATTTCAACAGTATATAGTTTTTCATGTACACAGTGACAATTGGAATGCTTGAAAAGGCTATATCTCAGGAACAAAATGAAATAATTATTACGAATTGTCCATATCTGTTACTAGGATATGAGAATTGTAGTGAAATTATACTCATGAAATAATCCTCCCATCAACTAGCCTTATTTCCAGCAAGTCCCGTCACTCTCTGATTTACAGCCACTCGCATCCAATAACATTTTTCAGAAATCTCTTCTTGTGATAACTCATTGAATAGCTGGGGGAAAATGCTCTCCCACTCCCTCCCGTTCCCTTCCTGATTGTTTAAAATTGTTTTTTCTGTTAACCAGATGTCCTTCCCTTACGAAGGACAGCCCTCAAAAGCCGAAACTTGTGAGAGCCAAGGATTAACGAATTCTTACTGTTTACGTGCTATTCCACTTTCTCGGGCCATCAGAGAAATATAAGCAGTCGCTAGGCTTCGAACCCACGACCGGCGACCAGAGTGGATGAAAGATCGGTATTTTAACTACTTGGCCACTTGTCCCCCGTAAAATATAATATCTCTTTCGAACTGGACTTTTTATGGCATCTGTAGATACCATACATCCTATTTTACCGTAGAGCAGATTTTCACAATTCGTCTGATCTCTTAGTTTTCAATTATAAATTTCAGCTCTTCAGACGACGATGTGGTGTTGCAGGTTTTTCCGGGTTTCCCTGCATCAGTTAAAGCGAATGCGACATCATTCAAGCCGCCCCGGAGGGCAGATTGATTATTTCGAAGTTTTTACTTTGTTATTGTTGTTTTCAATATGTTTATAAAAATTATGAAAGCTAAACAAAATTTCCCACTTTTTTCATACACTTTCACGTAAATTATATATTTGAATTGAAAAAACAATTATACATTGAAACTAACATTACTTTACGAATAAAGGTATATTAAATTAGCTAAACCACAATTTCAAAATAATTTGTTATTTTGAATAATATTTGTACGACTAGCGATACATACCCGTTTTTTGTAGGACACTGTATTATTTAGGTGAAGAATACTAACCTTTCATTTGTTATCATTGTCCTACAGTTATTAATATTTTTTTTACCATGGCATTGACAATTTCGGAGCGTAGGACTGGGAACACCTACCATTCAATTTGTAGGACAATATGACCATTCAATTATACACCTATATTAACCAAGCAACGGTAAAAAAATCCGCTGGTTATTAATCAATTTTTATGACCACGTCATTGGTACATGTAGGACTCTTCAGTCCTACCATCCATTTTGTAGGACAAAAGTTTTTTCGAGTAATTCATCGAATTATCTCGAGGTTCAACTGAAAAACTAACTGTTATTAATGACTTTTTTGCACTCACCAAATCGACATGATTGACGCCTGCGCAATTAGCTACCACTATCGAGAATTTTCGTAGAGAAAAAAGTTAGGCGCCTCGGCAAAATGAAGCTACTCAGGAAGATTCAGCCTGTTATTATTAAAATAGGCGTGGGATCCCGGTCTATATTGTACAAGAGCAATATCATGATGTTGACTAACCGCTAGCTTTAAGCGGTTAGATACTTATGCAAGGTGGGAGTGCGAGAGTCATGCAGACCATTATTTAAGAGAGAAAAAATTCTCACTGTTACTTGTATTCTCATTCTTGAAACGTCTGCCTGATTTACAAAAAACATAATATGGTTGGAACTCAGGAACATATGAACACAAATGAACTTAGGGAGATGAATGAATTCCACCAAATGAATTATTTGGCGTTAGGTTCGTTAACGGTTTATAAATGAATAAATTTACAATTCTTACCAAAAAATAAATGAATGAAGTTATATGCAATTTTTACCAATAAAATATCAAAAATGATCAATTACAACACTTTTTTTGGTAACAAATTACTGATTATTAGAAGTGTAAATATTTTGGTGAAAATTGTTAATAACATCATTCATTTATTGTTTGATAAGAATTGTTCATAACTTTTTGAATTTATGAACCGTTAACGAGCCTAACGCCAAATAATTCATTTGGTGGCATTCATTTGGTGGCATTCAATGGTGGAAATTCAAAGGGGTGGGAAGGGGTGAAATGTTGGCCAAAAAAGTCTTCCCTTTGGAAATCAGGTTTTCAGGCCCCCGAAGAAGCTCTTTGCAAAATTTGGAAGCCTAAGATTGAACCCAAGTGTAGTTTTCAATTCATCAATTGTTTATTTGGTCAACCCTGAGGCCGGACCCTATTAAAAAAGTGGAATTTTTGTGATGATCGATTTTAGGTACCAAAATTTTCAAAAATAGGATTCAAGGTTTCTGGGGCCAGTCTTGTTTTTATTTTATATTAATGATTTACCTCTGATTTTATCTGATAGTTTTACCACATTATATGCAGATGACTCCACATTACTCATACAAAATAAGGATGCTGAATTACTGCAAACAAAAATTACTAGTTCAGTAAATAAATTACCTGCCTGATGTTCTGATAGATCCTTGTTGCTAAATACTACTGAAACTAACTACAACCTTCCTCACTTATCAGAATAAATATATTTCGCAATTCAATGCCAGCATAAATAATAATACTATTGAAACCATAGATGACATTAAGTGTATTTTGATCCTACCATCATTTAAAACACACTGCAATAAATTATGCAAAACTTTGAATTCAAAATGCTATCAAATCAACTTAAAGAGTGCATTATGCCTGTACCATCTCCTCAAATGTTATTATGCAGAAGTTCATTCAAGAATAAATGGTATTATTGTGTGGGGAAACACTCAAGCTGCTCAAAATGTCTTCCTTTCTCAGGAGCGCATTTTAAGATATCTTGTTGGTTGCCCACCGATCAGTCATGTCAAACCTCTTCAAGGAGCATAAAATTTTGACAGTTAGTGGAATATTTATTTTTAAAATACAGTCGTATATTCATCAGAATCGGGATATTTACTCAAGGAATAGCGATACACACTCATACAATACAAAGAAAATATCTAGATATATCCAAAAGATCTCCTAATACTTTTGGTGTCCATTTATACAACTTGCTTCCACAGGAGTTGAAATGTATGACATCTCTGAAATTCAAACGTAACTTAAAGACATTCCTAATAGATCTATGTCCTTACACCATACAAGAAAATATTGATTCTGGTTAAAAGTTTACTTCGTGAATTGTGCTCCTATATAAGCTTTTTATTTTATATGTTCTTTTTCAAAAAACACCAGTTCTGTACTTACTATTTATATTTTAGAAATGTTTTTTGACCTGTCCTATAACTTTTATGCTCCAAATGATTAATAAAATGATTGATTGATTGAGTAGTGCGCCTCAACCAAATAGTCTTCCGCTTTGTCAGATGATTACTTTCACTTTCTAAACAAAATTATCATTACAGAAGACAAATATCAATCGTCAAAAAATTGTATAGACATATTCCCTTCTTACTGGAATGGACCCTACCCGATTTCAAAATTATTTGGCATTTGAGGTTTTCAAGGGATGGACTTTCACCTCACCAAACCGTATGTGGGTCATCACGTCTCAGAGCCAGCAGCTCTCTAACTATTTGGGATGATGAGAGACTGAAAATCTCAGCTGTGAATGAGGTATACCAGATGCAGCAGATGGCATGATTCACAATGACAGAGACAAGATTGATCCACTACACTCCAGAGATGCGAGTATTATCAACCCTCCCACCTGTTTTTCATGAGAAATGTGACAAGAATGGCTTTATCCAGCAAGATTTTAGGAGAAATGACATATTTGGGGATGGAAAGACAGAACCTGAAGTACTACAAAGAATTGCTACTACAAATGAACTGTACCATTTTTTAAGGAATACAAAATTATTATTGGTGGTTGAAAAAAAAGTCAGGGAAAGCCAAATAAGCTTTCTTCAAAAGGTCTTAGTATCTCCAGAGTCGCATTGATATATGAAATCTGTGAGAACAGGATTCAAGAATATGAACGAAAGTACATAAAAAATTATGACTCTGTTTATCCAGAATGATTTTTATCAGTCAAAGAAGAATCTGAGTTTTTGGGTAGTTCTCATATGAAGAATGAGACATGTATCATCATTTAATAAAATACCTTACCTTGCTAAAACTACTGGTCCAATCATATGAAACCCTCCTTCTTCCATTGATAAATAGTGCTGTTCAAGTTCAAGGGGATGTTTGATTATTAGAGATTTTGTATTGAGGATTTCTTCATTTGAAAAACCAATATTTTGACAAAATTTGATAGACTGTACCAGTAGGTCACTATCTCTCTTGAATAGTTTATGTTTCATAACGTACTGTTTTGCCTTCACATAAGGTAAACCTAGTAAAATAAATTTTGTAACAAATTTCAATATTCAATTGAAATTCCTGACCTGTCATGTCAGACAATATTTGGACATTAGGGCTGGTCGTGGTCGTCATCCCATAATAATATAATCTTTTAAAAGAGGTTATGGCGCCACAACCACAAGAGAATTTTGTCCTTGACAAAAGTATTTTCATTAAAAATAGTGTAAAATTCACAACTAAAAACTGTACTAGCAGTAATAGCACTCAGAAAAACAAATGAACACAGACAAGATGAAGGATGACACATGACAGAATAGAAGAAAAGTTTACAGGTTAGGGCTTATTCTTCTGCACTTCTTTCCAATTTTCAGAAGTGTGAAGTTATATGCCAGCACCATATATCTATTAACTACATATGGCCAGCACTCACATCGTCCCTTAGCAAGGGTTTCAGAACGGGTCCATACATATTAGTAGTAGACAAATTCGTATTAGGTAAGAACCGTACTTAGGCGACCGGACAATTGTCAACTGTACATATGGCGATTGTATCCTGTCAGAAATTACATTTCTATAATGATAAAATGGAGACTGCATTCTGTGGGAACGATAAAAATATAAACCAGTAAAAATCTAAACTAGTACTGCAAAGAAATGGGAAATTATCAGACAATGAATCCATCGAAACAGTATTTCGACAGAAAATGAATAGAGCAGAAGTGCATTTGAACAGAATCGAATTTTATCAAATTCGTACTTTGTCAGACCGGATTGTGTAGACCGTGAATCCGTCAGATTGCGCGATCCAAAACCATGCGCCATCAGACAAAATAGCAAGCCACACATAATACATACCCTGGGCGTAGCGGTGTTGCCAAGCTGCACAGTAATGATTCCTCGAATCAAAGGAAAATGATTTTGTAATTGTATTACGTTAACTGAGTGAATTTCAGAGTCAGTTTGTTGTAGAAGTACTGGCATAATTTGATGTACTGTTATCGAAGGAATTCAATCAAGATTTGGTTAATTTTTTTGATATGATTCGAGACGTGTGAGGGACTGGCATACAATTTGTGATTGATTGAATTGATTTGATAATGAAGTTTTGAAATTACTTTGACCAGCAGTCAACTGCGTTGATTAAGATGTGAATGATATGACTTTTTTCAGTACAACCAGTGTTCAGGAGTGAGTTATTTTAGAAGAGAAGTATCAAATTGTTTCTATGGATCTATTTGAAAGTAGCAAATTTCAACTTTAATCGAAAAAAACTCGTAGAATTTTATATGAAAATAAAATAAATTTTGATAAATTTAGTTGTTTCAGTTAAGTATATGTTAAATTAAATATATGAATGAGCAAATAAAAAGTATTGAAACCAATCTATGTAAAAACGTATATTTGGTGCATATTATTTCTCATGACTATCCTGAACATTTCATGAAAACTAATTAGTTTTGAATGAAATCAATATACATACATATATAGGTACAGTTTTTTTAACAATTTTTATCATGAATAGAATTGAGGGCAATTTTGAGTAGCGATTTTCCTAGTAAATAGAACAAACTTGTGTTCATACATATTTTCCTTTATTTTTTTTTTATTTCAATTATTGGCTCAAAGGAGATTCTGTGAGAATGAAAATAATTATTCGAAAATGAAATGCACTACAATATGTGACCGAAACATTCTTACAAGAAGCTACATCACATGTTTTTTCAGACATGATCTGGAGTAAATAGACATGAAAGTATCACAATGGTAAAACTGCCCAAGGAAGTATGTCATCACTTATTATAGTCCAGTTGGCAGAGGTCACGAGATCAAGTAATTAGCAATCTCGCTGAACTTTTTTTTTATTAGTAGTATTGGGAATACTTTTAGTTTGAGTGAGATTTTTGAGACCGATTTGCAGTATATAAAATGCACTTCTGTTCGACTAGTTTAACTAATTTAATAATACGAATTGTCGTCGTATTATCAAATAAAGACTCCCGAGTTATATTTGACGCAAATTAATGTATTTTTCAAAAATGCGTAAATGTATGAACAGTGTGTAAAAAAATTACTTTACGCACACTTCATGATTTTACGCACAGGTGATTTTTTTACGCACTTGTGCGAAAAACTATTGCGTTACGCACTGTCAGCAGTGCGTAAAAGCTTAGTTTACGCACTGTCGTAGAAGAAACCTTTTTCATTTTACCTATCTGAAAACACTATATTTACATGGTTATTTCGCATACTGAAAAAAGGTAACTTTTTTTGCGTGCAGGTAAAAGTTGGTGATTTTGGATCTACACCAAAGTTGCTATCATTTGTATTATTTTAATCAAAATATTTATTAATCTTAATAATAATAATAATTGTGTACTAACAAACGGTTTATATAGGTGTTCTTATTTTGAAGGGAACATAATTATGAAAAATATTAGAATAGTTATTTTATTATGATTATTTTTCGACATATCTTGCAACCAATAAAAACTATCAATTTAAAGCTATGATGTACTTTCAAACCAATCACAACATTATTATAGTGGGAATTTTCTACTTAGATTATTGCCTCGGGAATATTCGTGGTATTTTGTTTTTATTGTGTGTCAACAACTGATACTTTTGATTTGACGTCTGTCATCAGTTTGCATGCAAATTGAAAAATCAATTTAGATAACCGTAATGAATAAAAATTTTATATAGAGAATGTGTCTATGATTGGGGCATCAAAAAATAATCTATCGAATACCACACGAGAGTTCGATAAAGTAGAAAATAATTCTACACATTTTTTCTCAAACTTGTTGCCATTTGGCAATAGCCACTCGAGCCCTTCGGGCTCTCGTGTCTATTGCCTGGCAACAAGTTTTCGAAAAATCTGTCGAATTATTTTCACTTTATTCTCACTCTCTTGTGGTATTACAACTGAAAATATCACTACCTATACAGTAACAAATAGTTCAATTGTGACATAACTAAAACACATTGGTGATTCTTGTATGAGTTTAAACATTACTTTTCAATGTAAAAAATACCTACACATCGCAGTTAAGAAACCAAATTTAACACAGTCTTGGAGTTTTGTATCTCAAACTATAAAAAGATCACAGTTCGGTAATTAGAAATTTAGTTTTATTTTCACCCCTCTTGGTGCGTCTTCCCTCTCTGTCTGGAGCATGGTGCAGCCAAACTTTTATGATGATGACTTAGAAGTAGCCTCCAACAGATTTTTGAGCGGAAACCAAAATGAAAATGAGAATTCCTTAAAACTAATAGAAATGTTCTTTAAATAATATATTTTTTGTAATGTGTGACTATGAATTACAGATGCAAGAAGTGCAAGAAAGCTACAACTATAGGTACCACATCTTTTTGACAATAGAAAAAATAGTAAAAAAATATTAAATTTCCATTGGTAATTTTATCTACTTTTAGTTGTAATGTACTTTTATTTTTGAAAAATAGGGGTATTTTATCTTTAACCAACACTCATATTTCATACACAGGGTGTTCCAAATTAAGTCGGCACCTTTGCCAACTACGTTATTATTGATGCTACGAATTCGGTTAAATGGGCAAACTAGTAGCATTTTTAATGGCCTTTTCGATGCCGAAAACAAAAAAAAAATGACGTTCGCGTTTTAAAAATATTTCATGAAATGATTTTTTTTTTAATGGAACACCGCCCATATTTTATTGCATCTTAAGATTCTTCCTGAAAATCTGATTTCATCGATCTATCACAGTTGGGGTCTAGCTGAAATGATTACAGAGATATAGGGTGTAAAAAATTGAGATTATTTCTACTTTAGGAATTTTTTGTGTGGAAACTAGCTATTCATTATTGGTCAAAACGGCTTGCACGTGACCGCAGCTATTAATGTAAATAACGGAGTCTATCCGTAATATGTCATAGTCCATTCCAGAATGACGTCATTGACATTTGATGGAGGGCAGACATTCTATTTAGTTTTCATTTAGTTTACCCAGTAAACAATGGTCAATAGTTATAGACTTTAATTAGTAATTAGTTCTTAAATGTATTAATATGCCATCGTTTCGTAGTGTTGACAAGTGAGGAATGCGGGGAGAAAGGGATGAGGTATATTTTAATCGATTTCCGGCAGTTTCAACGAAGCATGGTGGCTACCCAGCAAACACAGTTATATCACAGATGTATCGCAGCGATGTAACAATGTGATCTGCGATATCGCATTCTATGTCGACTATACGTCGCTGCGAAGTCGCAGGGATGTTATTTTGTCCCACTCAAGATTCATCCATGTGACGTCGCTGCAATAAATTCTGGGATACATCATCGATATATTTCTTGAGATGTAACTGCGATGTGCTTTTACGATGTATACGAGATGATTTTGATATCGCAGGTATATGAACATGTGACATCACAGCGATGTACTTTCGTCACGCAGGGGTTAGGTAACACAAAGGGAAATGTATCAATGAAAAAAAGCTTTAGGTGAAAAATATGTATTTGAACATTTATTTTCAACATGTACTCGAAATGAAACAACATTGTTCTAATTTCTAACAGAAGCATTCTCCAACAGCCAAAAATTAAAGATGCTTACCTAAAACAATAAAACTTTATCATACGTCTTTTATGACGATAAGAGAAAAATGAAAATGAACGCTTTGCCATAGTTTATTAAAGTGAAAACATTATTGGTACTTACTTTATCCTGAGAGCTACTCCTAAAAAAAGTTATTTTGACAGCGTTGTCACAGGATTTCAAACATTATATCACCATGACTATCGAAAGAAATGAAAATTTTTGAATTTCCGAAATACAAACGAACGATGAACACATTAGCACCGTTTTATTTGGCTATGTGCCGGTAAGACCAGGCCGGAGGCGCTTTCCAATTGAGAGGTTGTTACCTCTGAACTACCCCTGAACTACTCCCGAGATCACTTCAGGATCTGTTCAACTGACAGAAACACGTTATTTAATAGGATCATATTCTTTCGTAGTCTTAGAGATCACTTCAGGAGCTCCTCGGAGTTACCCGGAGCTATCCACTGGGTCAATTGGAAAGCGGCTTGGAGCTAAAATTGTTTTTAAAAAAAAATTAATAACGTTGTAAGCCATGAGGATTATTATAGAACATTATCTGGCAGGAATAAAAATTCAAAATATTCTACATTTTGTGAAATTTTTTATTATAACCTGCTCGTCTTCAGAACGATGCATTCTCAACGTAACATAGATTTGGGATATTTCGTTATTTTCAAATATGCATTGCAAAATCATCCACTACCAAAATCAATTAATAAATACATTAAAATTAATCTCAAGCATATGTGCAATAGCGTTCATTGTTGACATCGCAAAAAACACATATAACGGTAACATCATCGCGGCGAGGTAAGATTTGTAAAATCGTAACTGTGTCATCTTAGAGATGACAAGTTATAGATATATTTGCTTTTGTACATCGCAGCGATGCAACGTATGTGATATCCTACTGTTACCTCATTGCTACATCTTAGAGATGTCATGTCACAGATGTGTGTGCTGGGTACATATTTGCACAACGCCACGATGCTTGGATTAATGCTTTAAAACGGGGCCCCTTCAGTAAATCACAACTTGAAACTTGGCGTGTGTGTTCTCGACATTTTATCGAAGGTTAGTTATGAGGTAACACTGAAATTGGAAAGTAAATACGCTAATGTCACTCGGGATTTTTTATTTTTTTTTCTGACCGCTAGTTTATCTATAATCAGAAGAAAAGTGGTTTTGTGACGACACGTTCATCAATAACTGATAATGGCATGTACCATTTGTAATATTGCTGAACATCCGTTTCAGTAATTGGTGAACCTTTGCAGTAAGGTAGCAGAAAACTCTGATGTAACATTGCACATTACCATGAAAGGTTACTGAAATATTGAATGAATGTTACTTTGCTTAGTGGGCAACTAATAGATATATGTGCCCTCCAGCAAATATGACCGACCTGTCAAAGTCACGTGCTCTGGAATGGTCTATTGGTTTGTTTATCAGTTGATCTTCCAAAACAATCATCATGCAAAAAAAGTATTGTACATATCAGTGAATTTACGACATCGGGTCAAACAAATAATATGATGAATGAAAAAAACAGAGTTTTTGTCGGTCTCATTCTGACTTACCTTTACTGTTTTGAATATTCACAACTTCAAATGATGCTCACGAGGTTGACAACCATTCCTATATGTTCTAAGAAAGTTGCATTATGCGATTATTGCACACAGGAAATAATGTTTGCACTCAGGACATATATTCAGTTTTTCGCAAATATCCCAGAAACCTTCAGTTTTAAGCATATGAAATGTTATGACTTTTATAGGATGAGTATCAATGAGCCTAACTGATGTCAACATAGAGAAATAAAAAAATTGTCTTTGGATGTCAAACAATAATTTTTCAACTCACTTATTGTATACTGAAAATATGAAGCAAAGTATGGCCACTTACCACCGTAACTACGCCACTGGTTCACGAAAATTTATATTTTCAAATTATCACATTGATAAATCTGGATTGGTATACCAGGTTTAAATTTTTTTCCTTTAGGAGTTTTGAGGAAAATAAATAAAATCTTAAATTTCTTTCGTACACCCTGTATCTCAGAGAGATTACATTGATAAAAACTTTTCATCACGAAATGAGGTGAGGAATCTTTATGCGGAGTTTGCCGGTCTTCTTCTGACTCACTCTGTATATTTACTAGAGATATGGTTCTGAAAGGGAACACCCATATTGTCAGAACGAACTATATCAAATAAATAAACTGACAAACATTACTCCATCAGATAGCTACTTGATCAGAAAATGAAATGAACAGATCCATCCTTGTTCCAACTGCACAATGTAAAACTTCACAACATCAAACCGTACTTCGTCAGACTGGACGCCGGCAGAATGAAAAATATCGACTGTACTTTCTATTGTTTTTTCGACAAATATGTAAATGATCAGAATGAGCTTTTCTCAGAAACTCATTGTATCTGAAGTGAATTTTAACAGAAATGTAAATCTTCAAATTCGTACATTCTTCGATTCGTGTTTCACAAAACCAGCAACTCAGCAGACCAATAATTATCTATACTGTACTAACACCGACTGGACTTGCTCCAACCGATACATGAGTCGATTGAATTCGGTCAGATTCGTATTTTATCAGAAATTGAAAACAGCAGAATCGTACTTTGTCAGACTGAGAATTTGGCGACTGATGGATTTTTCGTACAGTGTTGCCGGTGCTTATAAATGGAAAGCAAATTGGGGAATTGTTCATTTATTTTAATTCAAGAATAATTGGAGCTCTAATTGGTCAAAAGTTTTTATTTTTTGAAACGAATATCTTGTTTTGAGCGCTCATATACACAATGGATCTGCAACAATAATAGTGTTTTCATGATTGATGAATATTTGAATTTACTTGAACATTTTAAATATGGTGGTGTTTGTTCGCTGTTCTTTTATAAGTAAAATTTTGTTTTACAAAAAGACATTAACCTTGCAAATGAAAATGTTTAGTATCTGTATCATGACGAAAAAATTAAATTTTCAAATTCATAACTAAATGGACATTTTTATTTTGCTCTGCTATTAGTATTTGCAATAAAATAGTTTATCGCCATCAACTCATCTGCATAGAGATGTCTAGTGTTTTCCATTCGTCATTAAAATATATATGTCGAAATTAACATTTAATAGGTATTCATGAATCGTTGTTCTTTTAGAGATATCTCAGTTTGGAGATCATAAAATTAGCTCAAGCTGAGGGTTGACAATAATAAAAGCTGATAAGTAATTTCTCAATAAATACAATAGTATTGAAGGAGTAAATTAGCCGCAACTAAACTTCGCAAATGTACATGTTCATTTATTATGTAACCCTAAGGAAAAATACCGGTTATGATTCATGCCATTCAAAGATAGAGTAATTCCATATAAAAACCAATATGCCTGTAATTCAATTGGTAGTTAATGGAATACTTTTACAGGTAATCTTATTAGATCCAAAGAAACTTTTAGACTGCATAGATATTTTCCATATTCGTCATCAAAAACATCAAAATGTTTTTGATAATCCTCATTGTAAAAGCCATTGGGTCAAATGATTTGTTCAAACTGCCTTATTTGAAGTTTTATGAAACAAACCAATATGAATTACATCACTTCAAGATGGTTTGATCAACCTATTTAACCTTGAGCCACGGGCTTTATATATCCTCTTTTAATGGATTTGAATTCATTTGTATCCTATTTTTGTATTGAATGATATGTATCAATCATCATACCATCAAGAGCAAGAAAACTGAACTTAAAAATCTATTTCATTCACCCATATTTATACCTATTTATATAATTATTGGCATATTTTGTAGGAATTGTGTGGAACAAAAGCCTCCAGTCAATATAGTGAATAAACAAGGTTGTGAATTCAAATTTCAAAACTTGCATCTAGTAGTGGTCCAATTTGTCTATACAAAATATAATTCGTACCATCATACCTAATACCTACCTTATCGTTCTACAAATTCATCATACCAACCTACTTCGTAGAATAAAAAACTAAATGGGTTCAAGAATCAATAAACGATTTATTTTCTATTCACAAATCTGTTATAATGAAAATTCACAAAATTATGTTATCATAGAATCACAAAGGAAAATTTGGATGAATATTTTTTCAGTTTCATATATTCTACATTGCTATCCTCAGTGTCTATATACCTATATCGGGATCTGCCACAACTTCTTTATTAAAACAAATTTCAAAATTACCTCATCTAGAACAGACAGAAATTATATGTATGTATATAGAATAGACCTTGGATTCACTTCTATATTATTAGGTATTTTTTTCCCTAATATATGCAACATATTTTTTTGGGAATAATAAAGTTATTATTATTATTATTCAAAATTGATAGATCAATGGATTTAAATGAGAAACTCAGACATTTAACAGCAAACTTTAATTTTAGAGTACCATAAATATCCTCTTTTATTGGACTTGAATTCACTTGTATTCTATTTTTGTATTGTTGTCCGAAAATCAACATGGTTTCATGGCAAATAAAACTACTGAGACAGCACTGCATGACTTTCATGAACACATAATAATGGCTCTTGATGCAAAAGTACAGATCTGTGGAGTATTGATAGATTTTTCGCGTGCTTTTGACATGGTAAATCATGGGCTCTTATGGCAGACGAACAGTTCTGGAGGCCAGGTGACGTCAAATGACGATGCACCCGCTTTGAAATTTGACCAATGAACGGACATAGGAAATGGGCCATCCTGTGTAGTGTATAATCGTTGAATAAGGTTAGTGGACGATTCCATTTCTGTGGAAATGACTCAACGATTATGCACTACAAGGAATGGCTCAATTCCTATCTCCGTACATTGGTCAAATTTTAGCGAGGGTGCATCTTCATTTGACGTCACCTGGCCTCCAGAACAGTTCGTCTACCATAAGAGCTCGTGTATTTTTATACTTTTTGATAGCGGCCGGTTTTTCTTCCAGTTAGTAACATTTTTTCATCGTTTTCTTCAGTGTTTGTGTTTGGTGCATCATTTAACTTTCCAGTCAATGTTTTTTTATTGCCAAAACATCTTTAGTTTGTCGTGAAAAAGTCGACTGTTTAGTGCGTGGTGAATCCTAATTTGTTATAGGGCACAAGTAATTAACAATCTCGCTGTTTTTTTATAAGTAGTTTCGAGATACTGATTGATATGAAATAGTTTACTGGTCAGTCAATTTCCAAAGTCAAAAAAATTTCAAATTTTTTTTTAATTTTCAAAATCCTAGAATATTTTGGGCTGGGATAAATATAATGGAAAATAGAAACACCATCTAGAAGGGGAAATTTTCTACCAAGAAGAAATTCTGCTCTCTTTTTGCCAGAGTTATATATTTGTCCGCAAAAAAGTCGATATGCCATTAGCCATCTTGAACTAGAAACAAGAGATAAAATTCACGATTTAAATTCAAAATTATTACATTCCACTTTAATATCTATTACATTATTCATTATTCATTATTCTAAGGATTCTTAATTAAAAAGTTTGAAAAATTTCAAATTTTTTTCAAATTAACTCTTCAAAAATATTCAAAAAAATTATGAAAATATATTTTTTTTTCTCTGGGTATAAAATAATTAATTTAAATTAAAAAGTCTGCATTTGTTTTTTTTTTTTCATTGAAATTAGAATAAAATTACATGGAATCATCTACATTTTGTATATTATCGTTATCATAGTCATTGTTTTCAGCATCAGATTCATCAGAACTCGTCTCTGCTATAACATCTTATGATGTTATGAACTTTATAATACACAGCTGAGAGCAGACGAGCTACTGAGCAGCCGACCGCACACACACCGAAACTCTCGAAAACCGGAGCAGCTCCGACATCAGCAGCCTAACGTATTTTATACCTATGCATCCGTTTCTATTGCATTTCTTACCTGAGTTTTTTCTTACCTGTCCACTATATACATTCTATTGGTTCAGTGTTCATCCGTTTGGTATAACAGTATCGAAATTTATTTTCAACAATACGAAGAGATAACAATTAGAACAAAAAACTGCAATTTTCTTGATATACACAAAAAAATATTATAATTGAAAAATTTTCGGCACTGAATGAATTTATGCTTAAAGATTCTTGACATGTATTTTTTAACCTACATTTTAAAAATAGTTTCAGCCAAATAAGTTTATTTTTAATACTTTTGCAGAGGCCTATATATTTATATCGCTAAGACATTCAGATTCCGAATATTTTCAAAATCATCACAAGAGCCATATTTCATAACGAGACAAAAATTAATTACTGGAAAATTTTATTCGTTGATTAGGTCACCTAAATAACAATTTTCCGAAATGAAATTTTTTTTCCGAATTATTTTTGAGAAAATTTATAATCTGAACAGTCAATTTTCGATTCTAATATACATATGTACGCGTTTTTTTCTATACAATGTTTTATTAAAAACGAAAAATAAACTATACCATTAGAAAGTTCAGATTTCCTACTTGAAAATAGAGTATTTGAAACTACAATTTGAGATCTCGTACGTATCAGATTATAATGTAATATCCCAGTAAACACAAGGATATCCGTTGGATGTCCAGTGGATATCCAAATCGTACAATGTGGATATCCAATGGATGTCCTTTGATGGACAAAGGATGTCCAATGGATATCCCATGGACATCCATCGGCCACTAACTTGGACGTCCAAAGGATATCCATTTTCGACATCCAATGGATATCCGTTGTGGACGTCCGGTGGATATCCAATTTCGATTAAATTTGTACATAATTTGGACGTGAATTGGACCTTCAAGGGACATTTCATGGACGTTTTCTGGACCTCCAATGGAGGAAGCCTGGACCTGTTAATTGACATTAACTGGACCACTGATGAATGTTGAATGAACCTATAATAGATATAAGAATGAAAATTATGGAGATGCTTATTCCAAAAATAATAGCACACTTTTGTATATCCAATCAGCAACTAATGAAATCACTACTACCTTATGCCTCAGTTATCTACATGAAGGACATGAAGGTGTTCTTATTTTTCTGAAATAATTTTCTTCCAGAAACTTCAGTTTCCTAGTTTTTGAGAAAAGCTTTGCAATCAAAAAAATAATGTAATACATAACATTTCTTTTCAGGTGTATAGCATTACACCATAGATCATCATCGTCATCACCATTTTCAATGTAAGAACTCATTTATAGAATAAAATTCGATTCATATAAACAATATATTCAAATGCGAATATACTTTAGAAACAGAACATGAAATAAAAATGTTACTCTAAAATGAAAATGTGATTGAAAATGAAACTGAAATACACAAACACTCTTGTTAGAAAAAATAAATATCTTTCAGACAGTAAACTTTTGAATTCAGGTAATTTTCTTTTCTTCTTGGTCACTCCATTCCTTTGCTCTTCTTAGCCATTTTTGATCGACTCCACTGTGGCTTGGTACTTTTGGCTAAGTTACTTTTTTCACATACTCCTGTGGAAGAGTAAATAATATAAATAATAGTAAAGGAAATTCAAAATGATAACAATTATTTAAATACACAACCAAGTAGAATCATCGAAAAAGTCATTGAAACAAACTGGTATCAAAGCAAAACAAAACAAATAAAAAAAATGAGCATTTTCTTCAACTAGTATCTACACAAAAAATATAGATATTGAATGCAGGTAGGTAGGTATATAAAATATCATGTAGTGTCAGACACTGAAATGAACAAAAACAACATTGAAAGAACCACATAATGAAGAGCAGTTTTAGTTCAGAGAATTTGTGTTAGGCCAAAGAGTGTTATGTGTGCACCATGAAGATTGTGGTTAAACTTGACCATTAAATGAAGATGATATACTAGCAGTTATGCTACATTATATGAAAATCACCACTTACCACCTTTGCTATTTTCAGGTTGCTGAAAACTTTTTTCTGAATTCTGCAGCATATGCATTGAATAATATTGAATTCACACATCTTTTCACCAAATCATTTACATTGCTACCTCCTAGCTTGCATAATTCATTTATCTAAAAAATATATATATATATATATATATAATGAAGCACAATATAAATCATGATGAGAGTCTTGTTAGATGATTAACTCACAGTTTCTGTCAACTTCCAATTCCCAAACCCACTCTTCTTTCTAGCTCCATGCTAGCTGAATAATGAGGTGGAAGGAATTTGATATTGTCACATTCAGACATCTTCTAATGAAATCATACAGTTCCCAACTAGTTTAGAAAATGTCAACCTAAAAACCAGAAATAAATCATATTTTCTATCAAATTATATTTCAATAAAAATGTTCAGTTTTCATAACTATCTGTATTACTTCACAGTTCCGTTACAGTTTAATTCGTTCTCTAAGTGCATCATCACAAGAATTAGGTGTTCATCTGTATATATGGAGAAGTTGAGAGTACAAATATCGATTCACTTGTTTCCTTATTGTGTCTCAGTTGTTGATGGACCTTCAGTTTCTAAATTTCATCAGGAATTTGAGCAAGATATGTTGTATTGCCTGAAAAACAATCAATAATGAGTTGAGAATTCAATACAAAAATATTTTTTCTGAATTTTATTTGTGCAATGGACAACAACAGCAGGACAGTCAATCACCACTTCAAATGGATGTGGTAGCAATGAATTCCTATTTTGCTCTTCTGTAACATTTCGTGAAAATTTTATTTCTGTTTTATTTTGCACCTTATCTTTACTCAAACACCCTTCACCTTGGACTCAAACGACAATCAGTTTCAAAGCCTCTCAATCCTCCATAATTTGCAATCAGTTATTGTTACTTCAGCGAGACTTACCTGATATAAATACTGTGAGTCAAAATTAGTATTGAATAGTCAACTAAGTGAACACTGTAATAAATAAAGCATCTCCTAGGGCTCCGAGCACTATACGACACGAATATAATCCCAAGCAATTAAAAATTGCCTGTTTGTTTCTCTCAAAGAGACTTCCTCTTGCAACTAGCGTCAAGCGTCATTTTCATTGTACATATTTGTCATTGTCTGCACTCTGCATTACCGATTTCGGTGGTTGCCAACTGAGACAGGATCATTGGTACCAACATGCGAACTTGGTCCGAGCGAAGGATGTACATTGGACGTCCAAAAGATATCCGTTTTTTAAACTGGATTTTCAGTCAATTTGGACAAGAAATGGATGTCCATTGGATGTTCTCAAACGGATATCCATTGTACTAGCAGAAATGGACATCCAATAGATATCCATTTAACGTCCATGTCCACAAGGACCAATTATGGACATGAAATGGATATCCATAGGATATCCTGTGTTTACTGGGAACATTCAAATTAATTATATAATTGCTACAATTTGGTAATATAATAACTGTCGAAGAAAAAACTTTGTATGAAACACTTTCGTAAAGGGCTTTTTTGTACTCGCATGTTTGTTGAACTCGGCTGTGCCTCTTTCAACAAACTTCACGCTCATACAAAAAGTCCTAAGTACTTTACGAACTTGTATCATAAATAGCTATTCCTCTACAGTTCACGTAATTCCGATGACAAATGCCATTTTTGTGTTTTATATTTTTTGTCAAATAAGTATGACAGGTATTACCAAATCGCGCGAATTATTTTGTAACTTTCGGCATCATTTCATAAAGAACCCCACAACAAACCTTATGGAAAATAGCTTTCGGTGAAATTGGCTGAAACTTTGGGATATTGTAGATATTAATGTAACGATTGAATGTTTCCATTGGCGCAAGGTCCAAAAATGGACAGTTTTTGAGATAATCAAGGTCAAAGGTTATCAAATTGACGTTTTCAGCTATTAGTAGTAGTTACGTATCGATTGTAGAACGACTCGATATTCCTGAAACTCGATGAAAACTCGGACCAGGTGGTTTTCAGGGTCACTGATAACAAATCTGGGGTCATAATTGGAAAATTCACGTCAATGGTCTCAATGTAGCCCCTCAAAAAAGGTCCATTCTTCGATTTTCTCGAACTCGATGCAATCTTGACCAATGTGGTTTACAAGGTCGCTGATAACGAGTCTTGAGTCATATTTGAAAAAAGCACGTGGTTTAGGTCGGCTGTCTTCTTAAACCTCCTGATTCATCAGAAAAAATCGAAAAATAGTCCTTTTTTAGGGGCCATATTGGGAGCACTGAAAGCTGTCTTCAGATACAGTTTCGGTAATATAAAAAATCAGGTCATATGGAGGGCGGGCCAATGACACAACTTTTCTTATTCTGACCCCAGATTGGGAGATCAGTTACCCAAAATATCTGGGTCACGTGTTGCGCGGTGAATATTTTAAAGGGGTTGAGACTACCTCGGTTACGCTTGACATCAAACGAACATAAAATACCCTGATATACACGTTTATTGGATGTTATAAACGATGTTTATTTGGATATGTAGCAAGAACCCGTAGTTGTGGATGATAATAATTTAATAATGTATTGTCAAAAATATATGGAACACCCTGTACATTAAAATATTTTATTATCATTCAATACGTGGGTAACCTTTTTACCTTCTACAATTCAGTACGTGAGCGAAGATATTTTATTTTGAGACACAACTTGTCCTCAACAGAACATAAACAGGAGTTTTCAAAAAAGGCACTGATAGTTCGATCTGGTAGTCGAGTTTAGAGTTCTGCCGTGTCCGTAGCTAGTGAGGGCTATGGGAGGAGTTTGGAAGATTCGATTTTAGATAGATGGAAAATGTTCCTTAAATGTAAATGCCAATATGTATTGTGAGTATAGATCTTTTTAAAATAATTTATTCCATCCATAACTAGTTCAGGAGAGATTCATTAATTTATTAATTAATCAATTAATTATTCCTTTAATTAATTTCAATTGTCTTAATCTCATATTTGTACATAGTAAAATAAATGTTTTTTATATTTTTCTAAATTGTTTTAAATCTATAAATGATCAGTATCTACCTAGTTAGTCGTGAATAATTCGCGACAATATCTTCATTCAATTATCATAAAATCTCTGTCTTTTTAAAAACCAGAAATAAGATTTGTTCAAACTAATGTTGATGTCTGCACCAACTTCATCATTGATAGTGTTTTCGAGTGATACCCGACTCAGAGAACCCCTGGGCCAAATTTTCGTCCAATTTGAGAATTCCGAAAAAAATTACGTTTTTTGGAGTTCCATTTTGGGTCCACTGACATGAATTTTTCAATTTTGACCCCAGATTTGGTATCAGCGACCCTGATAATCCCTTGGGCCAAGTTTTCATCAAGTTTCGAAAATACAAACAAAATTGACGTTATTTCATGATAGGCAAGCCATGTTAGGCATATTCGTCTATTTATGAAACTTCATAGGAAAGGACCCCGCAAACTCCTTATGGAATTTGGGTCCCGGTGGATTTTTTTGAAATTTCGTTATGATGTAGTCTATGTAATTCTCAACCAATGTAACCATTGTGCCAACCCAAAATAATGAACAGTTTTGCTGCTATGGGGCGTTGAAATCACCCCTTGCCCAGATTAGACTATTCATTTTTCAATCCGGTAACAATATTTTCACCTGTTTCATTGTTGCTAATGTTGCACAATATTGTGCTGTTTTATAAAAAAAATTGCTCTTCCCCCCTTCTTCCCCCCAACTCCTATTACGAAACGCAAAAAAAATATTTCTCGAGTGCCTTTAAATGTATCGTCGATTGTTCAAATATGCATGATTAAGGGAATTAGCAGTTTTTTATGATTTTTCCCCCTTCCCCCAAAAGACACAAAACGAAAAAATGTTGTTAGATTTTTCTGAATTTTTAATATTTTGAATATAAATCAATTGGGTTACAAACCCCAAAAATTAATAGTTTTGATGCTAGGGGGCGTTGAAATCATACCTTGCACAGGATATACTATTTATTATTATAGGCGGAAACACTATCTCTACGTATTTTAGTTTAGATTAGGCTAAACAATTTCCTCTTCCTTACCCCCAACCCCTATTTCAAAACACGAAAAAAATTAATTCTCGACTACCTGTGAAAGCTTTATCAAAATACATGTTTCAATCAGCTCAAATAAGGGAAATCGTACAATTGTTTATTTCACCATTCCCTCCCTTCAAAAAAATATTTGATGGATTCCTCTGACTTCTTAGTAGGGCGTAGTTCATGTCATTTGAATATCAATTGAGCGAAAATCTTGAAAATAAATAAAAATTAGACATCAACAATTTGAATATGAGTTGGTGCCTGAACACATTTTTGTCTTGTTTTAAAATAGGGGTTGGAGGTAAGGGGGAGGATTCGGATTTTTTTTACAAAAAATTACACAATTTTTCATGATAATCTAAACTAAAATACGTAAAGATATTGTTTCGGCCTATAATAAGCTGTTCTATTCTGAGCAAGGTATGATTTCAACGCCCCCTAGCATCAAAACTATTCATTTTTCGGGTTTGTCACCCAATTAATTTCTATTCAAAATAACTTGAACTGCATCATATTACAAATTCAGAAAAATTCACCGAATGTTTTTCATTTTGTGCCTTTTCGGGGGAGGGGGGATAATCATAAAAACTGCTATTACCCTTATTCAGGTATATTTAAACATTCGACGATACATTTGAAGGCACTCGATACTTTTTTTTGCGTTTTGTAATAGGAGTTGGGGGTAGAAGGGGGTGTAAGAATTTTTATATAAAACAGCACGATAGTGTGCAACATCAGCAACATTGAAACAATTGAAAATATTGTTACCGGATTCAAAAATAAATAGTCTAATTTGAGCAAGGAGTGATTTCAACGCCCCCTAGCAGCAAAACTGTTCGTTTTTTTGGGTTGGCGCAATGGTAACATTGGTTGAGAATTACATGGACTACATCATACCAAAAATTCAGAAAAATCCACCGGGACCCAAATTCCATAAGGAGTTTGCGGGGTCCTTTTTTCATCGAGTTATCAGATGTGTGAAGGTCGACCTCTCTCCAGCTCTTAGACTAAGAGAAAATGAGTACCTACCTATTTAATGAAAAATATGGTTTTGATGAAAACCAGTTTGGATTTCAAGAAAACAGTGGTACTCAATCAGCAGCATTACAAGTAATTGATAAAATTCGAGAAGGACTTGACAAAGGAAATTATGTAGTTGCAATTTTCATGGACCTCAAAAAAGCATTTGATACCGTTGATCACATAACACTGTTGAAACATTTGGAGTCAATGGGAATCAGAGGCATTGTAAATGATCTCCTTAAATCATATCTATCTCATAGAACAATAAGTACCAAATCTTGTAACTTTGAAACTGACAAACTTTTCATTAATAAAGTAGTTCCTCAGGGTTCTGTTTTAGGTCCAATTTTATATTTATTGTATATTCAAAATATTTCTAGAATGCATTTAGAGTGTAAATATACCATTTATGCAGATGATACAGTGATTTTATATGAGAACTCTAATCCTTCAATTTTAGAAACTATTATCAATGAAGATATGAAAAAATATGAAAAGTGGCTTTATTCTAATCTTTTGTCATTAAATACTAGTAAATCTGAATACATAATATTTCAACAAAAAAATAAACAAAAAATTAATCTGAATTTGAAAATAAAAAATGATGTTTTAAAACAAACTCCACATATAAGGTATCTAGGAATATGGATTGATGAAAATTTGAAGTGGGACAAACATATTGAAGTGCTTATAAAAAAAATGTCTTCCTTAATTGGAGCCCTGAGAAGATGTCCCAAACTCAATCCAAAAATTGCAGATATATTCTACATTCTCATATAATAAGTAGAATGACTTATCTCATAAACATTTGGGGAACATGTTTCAAAAATAATTTCAACAAAATTTCCATTTTATATAAAAAAGCCTTAAAAGTATTGTATCGTCTTCCATATGATACGCCAACAATTCAACTCTATACAATTACAGAAAAATTTTCCTTAGAAGAACTCTATTCTATAGAAACTTTCAAAATGTCTTTCAATATTGTGAATAAAAAAGTTAAATCAAACTTCATATTAACTAGAAATTCTGAAATACATAGTTATCGTACTAGGCAACATAACATGTTCCATATTGATCCTGCTAACTCAATTTTTGGACAAAAGAGATTTGCACATTCAGCTCTGTCAAATTTTAATAAATTACCAATTGAGATCAAGAATTCCAGAAACATCATTCAATTTAAAAATCGATTAAAAAAGTACATGCTTGCACAAAGAAATAATCTCAATTAATATCGATTTTCAGTATGTGACATAGTCAAGGCCTCCTTTACTTTTAAATTACCAAGGACTATTCTTTGTATATCTGGATTCTTATTTTATTTTATTTTATTTATTTTTTTATTTTGTCCGTTTTGAACTTTTCTACTTTAAATTTATAGAATATAAATTGTTTGAAATGTTCATAAACAGTCTTCATACCAGTTTTACGTAATTGTCTGACTGTTTTATGATATTCATTTTAGAAACGTTATTTTACTAATGAATAATTTTTTTATACTCCTTGTATTTTGATGTATTATTATGTATTAATAAACTTATTATTATTATTAATTTGCGCTCCCATAATCCTTTCCAAATGGGCGATCGTGTCCGATTGGAATTTCCTTATGTTCTCCTACTTATGTACTGATAAGTTTGTGGCAAATATCAGTTCATTATGAACTTCTTACTTCCTCCACTATCAATAAATTCTTGTTGGTAGTTGATAAAATATACCTCATTTCCTTCAAGCATAGCGATAAAATATGCCAAAAGATCTATTGTCGCATTGAGATAGGCTAGTTTGTGAACATGGTCAAATCGGGAAGTTACTCGATCAGTAAATCGAAGAAAAATGATTCTGCGATCAACATTTTTTTCTGTGTCTTCTTGGTGTTCTTGGCTTTGTTGTTATTGATATATTTGTTGATGGTCACGCCGAAAGAAAAATCAGGAGGCAGCAGGAAAATAAAAACGGATGAAGGACAATTTGTGAGTAATTTTTTTACAACTATGTGACAAACTTGGGACTCTAGGCTTTTTTGAGTAATTTTTAATAACTTTGAATCAAATCAGAAAAAAAACAATTTTCTTCTGCAAAAGAAAAATGAATCTTCCATATGCCTAGCACACGTCCGATCGCTAAATTTTCATTTTTTGAGCTCAACACTGACATAATTTTCAGTGGTTAAAATCTCAGAAAAGAAAAAATCTGTCAGCAAAATCTTTCATTATCTGACGGTCTATTACATTAACACTGATTTCAAGTTCATATAATAATAATGGTAATAAGATAAAAAATTAATTACTTATGTTTCATTTCCATTTCAATTACAGTGATATGAATTAAAAACACACAGACAACACACCACAAACTTCACAAAATATTATTACAGCCTTCATTTGCATTTGACACTATAAGTCACAATTTGTTACTAGTAATCTTGAACTACATTGGTATCTATGAAAATGCTCTTTCACTGATTGAATCAATTCTGAAAAATCGACTACAAAAGGTGGCTATTGACGGAACTGACTCACAATATATTGATCGATGTTCACTCAGATGTTCCACGATACTCCATTGTGGACCTCTTGTTATTTGCTATTTATACATTCAATTTATTAAATAGTCTTTAGCTCTTTAAACTCCGTCTGCATGCCAGTGACAATCATCTGCATTAGAGCTTTCCACACCAAGTACTAGTAGAAACAAGGTGTACTCGCATATAAAAGAACCTCCCTCGTTCCTGCTGTGGTTGGAGAATATACTTGCGACAGGTCCATTCTCAAAAGCTGTGGTAGCGGAGAAAGAAATCCCACTATCCGCTATCAAAGTGATTCAGGCAGAGGATACAATTAGGTGGAAAAGGACAAACTCGCCAGAGATCCTAGACAGGAGAGAGTGGGAAGAGGAAATGATATTTCCCCCTGAAAGCCTAGTCTGTTTCACAGACGGGTCCAAACTGGAGGAAGGACAAGCCCGGAGTTCACTTGGAAAACGGAGAGAAAATATCATATGCGCTGTATTCTCTGACAACAGTTTTCCAAGCAGAGTTGTACGCCATCCTGGAGGCAACCAGCTCTGAATGCAAGCAGAACCAGATCAAAACTGGTTCAGGAGAATCTGGCGACTGAAAAGGAAATAACGTCGATGTGGGTCCCGGGCCATGCAGGGATTGAAGGCAACGAGCAGGCGGACCAGCTAGCCAAGCAAGGAGCCGGGCAGCCCAACTTCGGGCACGAACCCGCACTCGGCATAACAAGGAGACATGTACAACGGCACTGAATGAGTGGGCTGTTGATACATTAGAACAATAGTGGAGAGGGAGAGACGGCTGCAGGCAGTCAAAGCAGATACTGAACTGAAGCTAAGCCGCAGAGAAGACCCACCATGTGCAATGTGGTGACAGGCTCAGACTATTAAGGAGAAAGAATTGCACTCATTGCAATGGAGGGACATTTCGACTTTCATAAGAGAAGGTCGAAGAGGTTCGAGCATGTATTTGCCACGGGATGGGTAAAGATGCCGGGGATTGCTAATAGGTCCCACTGGGGCCTAGTCGCTAACGCATGCGCCCTCCACCCATTATTATTACCATTAGGTCCTTTTGACTATTGAAAATCACTCGTTTCCAAACACACATTTTTCAGAACTTCCTTTATTGCTCTATAACGGAAGGCATTATATAGAGGGCAGTATGGATCATAATGCCCGCTAATTGAACAAAACATTTTTTTGATACATAATTTATTTAGAAAACTTTTTCTTATAACTACATACAAAGGAATTGTTTGTTTTCTCTCCAGTAGAAATAACCATCTTCAAATGTGCCTGATACAGATGAAGTAATTCCAAGTTTGAAGTTCTGTGAGTTCACCTATGATGAACTCCTCAATGTGTTGCATTCATTCGGAACAGTAACGGACACATTTTCTTTTATCTGACACAGAATGTAGCAATTTGGATTTTCAAGGAAATACTTTCTTCAATCTTTCCGCTACAGTACTATTCTTCTATTTTCTATGCAACTTGGGTGCTTCTAAGGAAGCACCACCTTCAACCAGAAACGTTGATGAGGTTCGGTATAGACAATGTCTGGTATAGCTTTCGGGTTTTCCAAATTATGATATTTAGATATGATGAAAGGGACACTCCCTAGAGTATTTTTCGAAGCTTGCGAATTGGGTGCCGGCTGAGCCAGGTAGTAAAACCTATCATGCGAGTTGGGTGCCAGATACTTGGGAGTTGGGTGCCAGTAAGACACAGTCATTAATAAAGATTTACATTTACAAATTCAAATTTTGTTATTTCATTTTTCTTTATATACTACACTTAAAATGAATTTTCATTCAACTTCCAAGCTCCCAACTTGCGAGCTAGGTTAGTTCGGTCAGGTTAGATCAGACTAATAAAATACTACACTCAAAATGAATTTATGATAATAATTATGATCAGTAGATATTTTTTTGGCGCCCAGTCGTCCCTGCGCCCGGTAGTCCTTGCGCCAAGTTGCCGTTAACGACATTATTCAAGAAATCCGTCGCACCCAACTCGTATATGACCCTTTACGGTACCAGGTATAAAGGTAATTAACGGTACCCAATTCCCATCTTTCCGTATTTTTAGCCACAGGTGAATCTATGCATCTATTATTTCGATAGGTCAAAAAACCTACGTTCTCTACATCCCATCGAACACAGTGAATTCAACGATCCTATATCCCTCTCTTCAAAAATGGTGAAACTTTTTGAGGTACAAGTCTTGGTATCTGGTACCTTTTGATAAGCAAAAGACTTCTCTCTGTTTTCAATATCGTCAATTGTCATCTTGTCCAACTCATCACATAGACCGTCAGATAGTGACAGATTTAGGTGCCCTATTTTCACATACAAGCCTCGAATAGGGTTGAGAAGTACATCGATGTGGAGTAAAATGGAGGGAAATTTACAAGTGGCTCCTGGGGATAACATATGGAAAATTCGATTTTCCATGGAAAATTCGATTTTCCATATTTTAACGCGAGCCGTGTTCACCTAATCATTAATCAATATAACCTGGCTTCAGAAGATCAAAGGCTTGAGTGTTGAAGGTGGCTAAAGGGTTAAAATGAGGCTGTAATCTTGTAAAGAAAAATCGAGATTTTAACAGGATTTCCCACGGAAGCCCATCGAAACTATGAAAACCTACATCGTCACTAGACCGAAAAACATAATGGCTTGAGTGGCGTGAATGGAAAAGTAGATTTTGTCGTCGGAAAATTTAATGGAAATTCTTTTTGATTTTTCCCTATGTTTTCCCCACGAGCCACTCGTAAATTTCCCTTCATTTTACTCAACATAGACTTACTTTTCAACCCTATTCGAGGCTTGTATGTGAAAATGGGGCACCTAAATCTGTCACTATCTGACGGTCTAACAGTTTAAACGTCCAAACAAACCCATAAAAAATTAATCATCTGGAGCTTTTCTTATGAAAAGTAATACTTGTTCACCTTCCAAAACTGAATACTGACATATTAATCGCATCGTTACTTGGCCCTCCATCAAGCAATCACAATTTCAAAAAGTAGTATCGGTGATGCCATTCAAACTAGGAATTGCCTGAAGAATGATATCCAAAACGTGCACTCATACATTTCGACATTGAATCCCTTTGCTCTCTCATAGGTTTTGACTTGAATCTTTTTGCTTTGAAATATAGGAGACTGATGGTTTTTATCAGCGTCGGTATCACAGTTGTTTGGATGTACATTCTTCATTGGGTGCTTTAGCTATTTTTTCTTGGGTCGGTTAGTAGGAACGAATGCGTGTTCTCTTTGGGGTACTTTGGGCTGGAACTGTGAAAACTTGTTTTTCATTCTATTTTTTGTTTCATCGAAGGTTTCCATTTGTGTGTGAAGTATCCGTTATTGTTGGCGTTACCAGGTTTGAGCACACTTCTTCAATTACTTTCTGAAGGTGAGCGAGTTTTGTAGTGAAACTCCACTCCGTTTCATAATTCAGTTTCTTTTGAAGAACTCTGGCACTAGTATGGGATTGTGAACTCACAGTAGACTTGGAAAGTTTCGATTTTTCCGAGGCTTCCTTCCTTTCAGTGGTGATTTGGCTTCCATTTTTCCGGGGATTTTCCATTTTACCAATTCCTCTTCCAAATCCTTCTGGCCAATCAAAGTCTGCTGACAAGCTTTTGTTTACTGCTGCTCCCTTTCTTCTACTCCGTTCTGAATTAGCCATATCTTGGTTCATAACTTACTTGAAGGACCAAACAATGAGCGAGTTTTGTAGTGAAACTCCACTTTGTGTTTATTTGCTTACTTTACTGTAAAAATGATACGCAAAACGAAAACGTATATTTTGAAAACAACTTCCAAAATTACAGTAAAAATCTAATCTGTTATTTCAAAAACCTTAGTAACTGAAATTCATGCATATAAAATAAAGTAAACTATATAGTATGATTTCTGGAACTCAACAAATCCGTGGAACAGAAGGATAAATGGTAGTCATTCCATAATAATATGCTCGGGTTCTGTGTTATCTTTCGAGCTTTTGATAATTTCAACAGTAGGTATATGAAGGGCAACGGAGATTTGTTACAATAATTTTTTTAAATTATAAATGAAGCTTCAACGCATCATCTTTTCATTTATTGCTTGAAAAACATGCATCTCTGTATATTCCGTGAATTTGGATACAATTCTTTGCGTCATCGGGCGTTATTATCATTATTATTATCACCTTTTTAATGTTGTCTATTTCCAGGCCAGGCTTTTAAATGGAGAAGGACGTTTCAATCGAGATGAGGAGATAGAGATTATGACAAGCACAAGAACTACTAAAAGTCCAGTGAAAGTTACGTCTTCATACACCACCAGTAAGTTACAACAAATATTTCAAGTTTTTTAGCTATCTCAACTTGTGAACCCATTTCCAAACGATCCTTCGTGTTTCTGATACAGTGCTATACTTTGCATATCTCAATCGTAAATCAAGTTCGTGAATTAATAACACTTTCTATTGTAGCATAATTTTTATCAATAATCTCCAACAAACACTCAGAGGACACAAACAAAAGATAGAATAATGAAAACATCTTCTGTGTTTCTGAAACTATAAATTTGTTTATATTGCAACAACTATGGCAAAGACGATTAACATTCACTTGAAAACCAAACTAAAAAAAGACATCGGAAAGCCACATGACAGACTGCTACTGTACAACTGCTAGTATAGTCTTTCCATTATCAATTGCAAATCATAAAAACTCGCTCGGAACTCATAGCGGCAAATTTGTTTGACCTGCCATAGACGGGGATACCTCATTTTATGACTTTATTATTTTAAAAATACGTGTCAAAATGTATCATATTATATAAAAAGCAATCGAATCATTCATTATAAATTGGACGTCATTATGCATACGCCGTTGTTTAGCCAGATACACTTAATTGTAGTCCTAATTGAAACTTAGAAAAAAATCATTATTAAGCTCGTTAACTTGCTACAACTGAATATTAAATTATGAAACGTACAGTAAAACGTACCTATATACCTGTGAGGGCGTTTGGTTCAAACAGGATACCAGACGTGAACTGAGCCCTTTTTGTATCCCATTTGTTTTTTTTTCTTGGAAAACGAAATTTCAAAGCAAAAACCATAAATGAAAATAAATTCTTTGCAAATTAAACAAAACGATGAAGGAAAATAAATTATTTACAAATAAAACAGAAACCTAAAGGTAAATAAATTATTTGCCACTAAAACAAAAAAGAAAAAACGTTTCAATTCCAAAGTTCAAAAATCATCATAGCAGTCAGAATCTTCTGAACTAGAGTCATCATTTGGTTGAATTATAATGGGTTGTAAAGGGGGTAATAAAACATACTCATTTTCTTCTTTGATTACATGTTCAACACAGTTTTTCCAAAGCTCTTGGCGATCTGCGGATAGAACTTTCTTAACGAGTTCTACAACCTCTTTACTAAGTTCTGGAGACTGATTACATTTTCGTAATTCTGATTTTACGTTTGCCCATATTAACTCTATAGGGTTAAATATGCAATAGTAAGGAGGAAGTCTGAGAAGAGTATGACCCTGCTCTTGGCACAGCTTGTCAATATAATACATTTTCTCTAACTTCAGCCCTTTTATAACAGTAAGCAATTCTTTGTTTGTTGGGCCTTTTTTACGATCACTTGCAGGAAAAGGTATATTTTTTTCAGACATAAATGCTAATATTTGAGCTTTGTTACTGCCACTATTTGGTATCTTAAGGAGTTGCCGCGAGTGATAGGATGCGTTGTCCATAACGATTACTGACTGTGGTGGAATGTTAGGTAAAAGCTGTTCATTAAACCACTTTTCAAATAATTCTGCAGTCATATCTTCATGATAATCGGCAGCACAGTTTTTAATTTTTTTTGCAAATATTAATAAAGCATTAGGTACGAAACCGTCTTTGCTTCCAGCGTGGACTATTATTATGCGTTTCCCTCTAGAACATGGCCCATTCAAACAGCAATTTTTACTACTGTCAACCCAACCAAAATTTACTACATCATGACTGTCAAACCATGTTTCATCTAGATAAATTATGTGTCTATTAGAACTTCTATAGTCTTTTATATGACGCAAATAATCTTGTCGCCATTTAACTATCCTTGATGATTCGATGATCGCCATCCGTTTATTCAATTTTTTGTGTTTAAAACCACATGACGACAAAACCTGACGCAATGTCTCTAAACTGGTATAAGTGTATTCTGGATAATCTACTATAGCTTTTCCTGTATTACTTGCAATGTGGCAACCCTGTTCTCCTTATATAAACTATAAATTGTTCTGCGTATAAAATCTTGAGTAGCGGTGTCAACTGATTTCAGTTTTTCTTTACATGTTTTTCGCTTCAGAGAATGATCCTCAGCAACCCCTTTCTTAACTACTCGATAAATGGAAATTTTATTTATTTTAGTTAATTCAGCAATTCTTATTACGATTGCATTATCAGATTGCTGAATATTTTCCTTTTTTAAACATTCGAACATATTCAAAATAACTTGTTGTGTTTGTATACCTAAATCTTTATTGTTAAATTCATACCTGTCTTTAATCTCGCTACACTCTGCAGCTTCATTATTTTCATTCGCCCAAGGTCTCCAAAACGCCATATTCGGATTTATGCATAATACAATTTCTAATTTCAACACACAACACACTCCACTGATAACCAGACTGAACAACACTTGGACTGAGGTTCCTCTGGCGGTTCTTTTGTCGGTTCCGTTTGACTGCGTACGAGGGAGGTGAAATATGTTTTGTATCTCAATTTGGCATGAGTGCCGTGCGTTAGCTATGCATATATATTAAATATTTATTACCCCTTATATTTTGCAATTGATATTGGAAATACTATAGCAGTAAGTTGAAGCATATCTCCAATTGGCAATGGGCGAGTAGAATGGTACTGATAATTTCACTCGCCGTATGAAACCCTTCTTTCCTGCAATATTAGGACCAATAAGGGACGTATGCCTCGATAATACGCAGTTCCTAGCTTTCGAGCCGGTAATACCACTTTGTCATGGCAACCACATATCCAAACAACAACGGTGAATATATCATCTTGCTACTAATATGAATGTCAGTCTGACAGACGTCATGTATGTCAGGCATTATCTGTAACTATTGAAGAATTCACTACAATGAAACTGTTTTTACTTTGTTGGTCAGTGAAACTATCTCAATAAATACTACTCGTGCTCACAATACTATCGATAATTCTGTCAAAAATCTTAAACTCGATCAAATTGCTTTGAGGTAACACCACTCGTCCTAAAGGACTCGTGGTGTTACCAAGTAATTTGATCTCGTTGATTTCTGACAGAATTACTATCGATAATTTCATTCGCCGTATGAAACCCTCCTTTTCTGCAATATTAGGGTAAGGGACGTGTGCCTCGATAATACGCTGTTCCTAGCTACCACTTTGTCATGGCAACCACGTATCTAAACACCAATGGAGAACTTAATATCATCTTGCTACTAATATAAATGTCAGTCTGACAGACATCATTTCTATCAGGCATTATCTATAACTATTGAAGAATTCACGAGAATGGAACTGTTTCTACTTTGTTGGTTCGTGAAATTATCTCAAAAAATTCTACTCGTGCTCACAATGCAATGCAAAAAATATGTCCACCGAAATTGTGAAAATCGAAAAGTTGGAGTATCGAGCCATCACCAAGTACCTGTATTTAAAAGGGTTAAGAGGTAAGCAGATTTACGAAGATATGCTTAATACCCTTGGTGATCAATGTCCTTCGTATGCGACCGTGAAAAATTGGACTGCAAGCTTCAAAAGAGATAAATTTTCCATTGAAGATGATGACCGATCGGGAAGGCCAGTTTCTGTGTCAGTCCCCGAAAATATCGATGCAGTTCATGACATGATTTTAACAGACCGTCAAATTGGGCTAAAACGGATATCTGAAGCACTGAATATTTCATACGAACGCGTTCATCATATAGTTCACGTCAATTTGGACATGAGAAAAATTGCTGCAAAATGGATCCCCAAATGTTTGAATGTTGACCAAAAGCGTGCAAGGGTAGTAGCATCGCGTTCGATCTGTGCTCGATTTGAAAACGATGTAGACTTCTTAAACCGAATTGTTACTATGGATGAGACTTGGGTACATTTCTACGATCCAGAAACAAAGCAACAATCGATGGAATGGCGACACTCCGGTTCTCCAAGACCTAAGAAGTTTCGTGTCCAAAAATCTGCTGGAAAAGTTCTTGCTTCAGTTTTTTGGGATTGCCATGGAGTAATCATGATTGATTTTTTGGAATATGGTAGAACAATAACTGGAGATTACTATTCGACACTACTGACCACTCTACGGGTAAAAATTAAAGAGAAAAGACGCGGAAAGCTATCCAAAGGTGTTTTGTTTTTGCAGGACAACGCCCCTGCACACAAATCTCATGTTGCCATGCAAAAAATTCGTGATTTAGGGTTTGAATTACTAGAACACCCCCCTTATTCACCAGATTTGGCTCCGTCCGACTATCATTTCTTTCCTCAACTGAAAAAAAGTTTAAAGGGTCGTAAATTTTCTTCCAACGAGGAGGTAATAAAAGCTGTGGAGGTCTGGTTTGCAGAGCAAGAAGAAACAATTTTTTTTGAAAGGTCTAGAGACGTTGCAGGTTCGCTGTAATAAATCTATCCAATTAAGAGGATAATATGTTGAGTAATAAAATATTTTGACATTGAAATTTTGTTTGGTTCTATAGTAGGATAAGAATTTTTCAATATATCCTCGTATGTGACCATCTCCCAGTCTATAATATGAATGTGAGTCTGACAGACTTCATGTATATCAGGCATTATCTATAACTATCGAAGAATTCACGACAATGGAACTTTTTTAACTTTGTTGGTTCATAAAATTATCTCAATAAATACTACTCGCGCTCACAACACTATCGATAATTCTGTCAGAAATCTTAAACTCAATCAATTTGCTATGAGGTAACACCACTAGGACGAGTGGTGTTATCAAGCAATTTGATCTCGTTGATTTCTGACAGAATTACTATCGATAGTATTACGAGCACTCGTGGTATCACCCCCGAATATGTCAATTTGTAGTACACTACGTTGTTACTATAGACTTGAATTAATTTTCATACCAGTAGTATAACAAATTTAGTCTGACGCCAAAGCTAGCATATGCTCCATTCATGAGGAGACCCGTCCTGACACCGCCCCTGTCAATAGTGAAGGTGCTTTTAGAGGAACATACCACTTGTTGGAGGCGGGTTATTAGTCGAAATTAGGATGATTATTATAATCTGAATTCAAATAATTTGTAAGTACTGTTATCATTGGTCTTTGGAAATGATTAATTCATTGAGCTGTCATTTGACACTTGCGGGTTGGGTGCCCCACCAGTAGAGACAACAAGACAGGAGGGACAATAAATTTGTTAAAAAACAATTTCAAAATTTGTTTTTAAAAAACTCCCACGTTTTCGGAAAAAACCTCAAAACCAGAGCATGTGTGAGCAAGGGTGATCCGGGACCTACAGTTTAAATAAAAGTTGATTCCGAACCACTTCAGCTCCGTGACAGGCGTCCGGGGATCTAACCCGGGCCACCTGGGTGGAAGGCAAACGTTCTAACACCACGACCATTTCGCTCACCACCCAGTTAAACAACCGGTATTAGATGGAGATGTGCGACGTAACATTCAACAAAAATAATTTGGCACTCAAAATGTCCAAAGCAGCGTTGATGAAATACATTCTACAAAAATGTTCAAATCCTTGAGAAAGTGGAATCTTGCTCTACAACAAAAATGCTAGGTTTAACATTAGATCATAAAATCACAGGCCCTATTGAAACCCTATTGGAATGCGTAAGGATTGTAATACATTGAGGCACTGCGGTAAGTGGGAATTGTTGAATTTGTACTTTGCGACCATACATTGTCATTTAGGTTGGATTGGGGGAATGGCGGTCAGCTCAGCCAGCTGAGCAGAAATATATAAAATTGAAAATATAAATTTTCTGTATCATGTAAATGTGATACTTTTTCATTCAAAATAATGACCTTCCAAAAAGTATCTAGAACCTGACCAATAGTATGCCTTTGGCAGGTTTTGCCCCACTCTGCGGGTAATGACGGTCAGCCAATTTGCAATGCTTTTTGTCACTAAAATCGCACTTCTTGAGAAAATAATGAAACAACAGGGCCAGGAAGCCGAGTGGTTGAAGCGACAATGTTTCAATCACTTTGGCTGCCAGTCGGCGGTGGTTCAAACCATGACTACTGCAGATTTTTTTCTGATGGCCCGAATAGGTACTAGAAATCGCACGTAAAAAGGTAAGACATCGTTAATCCTAGTCTCGCACAAGTTTCGACTTCTGAGGGCTGTCGTTCGTAAGGGAACGTCAGCTGGTTAACGGAAAAAACAATTTTAACAATTTTAACATTGATCAGAAAAGTATATCGAGGTAATAATGTTAGTACTTTTGAACGAACAAGTCCTAACTTAACACTCCATCGGACGGGCTAAGCCTATCAGTGCATGAGGTTTTGAAAATTAGCAATAACTTTTTAATTTATGGCGTTGGGATATTTGTATCCTATATACCTTTTTACTGTTTAAAATGAAGTTTACAGCCTAAATTGTGTTAAAAAAGGAATCCAATGTTTTGCGTTATAGCGGTGTTTGCACTCACAGGCTTAACCCGTTCAAATGTGTATTTAATTACGTAGCATACTCTAGGCACCATCTATGGTAGAGATATTGAATTATTGTACTTTAGAATCTATATACGAGATGCGATAGTGCTTGGGGGATTCCTTCAATTATAATTCATGTCCCGTTTCTGTTAGTTTGTGTATACAGATACATCAGTGTGGATCGTGGTTTATACTGTGATTTGTGCACAATAATACTGAACATTTCTTCTTGTTGCATGGTAAGTGATTTTCATATTGTTATATCTATAATAATTTGAGAACATAAACGTTTTATTATAGTGCTCAATTAAAATGGATACCTATGAAAAGCAAATTGAACGTTTGATGAACCTTTATGAAGATGTTCCAACTGACGAGGAAGGAGCTGCAGATTCAGACAGTTCAATAGTGGACTCAGATCATGTAGAATTTAGTGAACATGACACTGACACTGACTCTGAAACTGAAAATAATGAGAGGGAACAAAATGAAATAGAAGCAACAAATGCAGACACTGAGCCAACAGAGGATCGGCGTTTGTATTATCATGCAAAGGATGGACGCAAATGGAGAAAATTTGGCGGTGCACGCAATGTTCGCACAAGAGAGAATATTGTCACGCATTTACCTGGGCCTCTTCGGGAAGCAAAAAATGTTAAAAAACTTATTGATATTTGGCATCTCTTTTTTGATGACATCTTGGATATTGTTGTGAGGTATACAAATTTATATATTCAAAAAATAGCATGCAAGTACCAGGATCCAAACGATGCAGCTCTGACGTCAAAAGAAGAGATGAAGTGCTTTTTTGGCTTGCTTTATCTTGCCGGCACTGAACGAGCAGCTAGACGAATTTTGGAGGAGTATTGGAGTAATGATGGAATGGGATCGGAAATATTCGTAGCAGCAATGTCACAAAGGAGATTCCGATTTCTTTTGAGAGTCATCAGATTTGATGATACGACAACGAGAGCAGAAAGGCAATCTATAGATAAATTGGCGCCCATAAGGGAAATATTTGAAATATTCAATAACAATTGCCAGCGTTATTATTCGATAGGGGAGTACGCCACATTAGACGAAATGATGTTGCCTTTTCGCGGTCGATGTGCCTTCCGCATGTTTATATTATATATATTATTATATATATATATATATATATATATATATATATATTATATTGAGTGACCTTCAATGAATTGCAAGTCATTTGCAAGTTGCTCGGAGGTCAATTTACCTGTTTCCTTTTTTGATGTGATTTCTAGGCATCTGTAACAAATGAAATACATCGATTGAAAAATAAACAAAAACTGAAATGTATTCCACATAGTCATAAGAAAGCCTGTGGGTATAATACCGGTCGTCACCGGTATTACCCCATTTGTTTTGACCAGCATTTTCCGAAAGCAATTTGGTACCGAACCCAAAATTGTTCCTCTTTATTTAAGCGCCTGTAAAAGCAGGATCTTAGTTACACCTCAAGACATTCCTCATGGTTGCAAAAAATGATGTATTTGAATGCTTTCGTTGGTTTAAATTCGTAAAAATATTATAATAGAACCTGGCAATAACTTGATCCGTATATGTAGCACACTACAGACCGGAAATCGAAACCAGGTAGATTCAAATCGTGCCGATAGGGTAAAGATGGCGCAACATATTCAAGGAGGTGAGTACGTTTATTGCGGAACAAGTCCAGTGACCGGAATTGCCCATATGACCAGTATTCCCCCACTTTCCCCTACGCTGTGTAATTTTCAGTTGGGGACAAGGTCTTCTACGAAAAGAGTTTTCATTTTGCAAAAGTATGCACTCAGAATCATTGTTCACATTGAATGGAGACAATCATGAAGAAATGAATTCAAATAATTAAAAACAATAACTGTTGCTGGAATTCATATCTACTTACGTACTTTGCATCAACGTATGTAAGATCAAAATGAACTTCGCAACAAACCAGTTCTAGACACTCAACTGAAATCCCATACGCATAGAACAAAAGTCATGATTATCTTGGGCTAAAATTTTCAATAAGCTTGACGAATATAAGTACAAAACTGCATCAAATATCGATGAAGAATAAGAAGTGCCCTCATCTAGAATAATTACTATATACACTCCCGTTGAATTTTTATCATAATTTTAAACAACATACCTACCAGTAAGTTGAAACCTATCCCTGATTATTAGCGATATTACTATTCACAGCCAATGAACTTTCTACAAGTTTGAACTCATATTATAAATCAATATAGAAGATACGGAACTGATCACCCATCTGAACTATGCCACAATGATTCCTAAACTAATTTTATTTTCATTGCAGTTCCACCTGCTACAACGAATACAGAACCATCGGAAAATCCGACAACAGAGACAACTGCAGCTGATAATACTAGTGAGTAGAATCATATTTACCAATTATTAGCGATTTTACTATTCACAACTAGTGAACTTTCTACAAGGAAGATCTCATATTATAAATCAATATGGAAGATACGGAACTGATCAACCATCTGAACTATACCACAATGGTTCGTGAACTGATTTTATTTTCATTGCAGTTCCGCCTGCAACAACGAATACAGAACCATCGGAAAATCCGACAACAGAGACGACTGCAGCTGATAGTACTAGTGAGTTGAATCATATCTACCAATTAATAGCGATTTTACTATTCACAACTAGTGAACTTTCTACAAGTATGATCTCATATTATAAATCAATATGGAAGATACGGAACTGATCAACCATCTGAACTATACCACAATGGTTCGTAAACTAATTTTATTTTCATTGCAGTAACGCCTGCAACAACGAATACAGAACCATCGAAAAATCCGACAACAGAGACGACTGCAGCTGATAGTACTAGTGAGTTGAATCATATCTACCAATTACTAGCGATTTTACTATATACAACTAGTGAACTTTCTAGAAATATTATCTCAAATTATAAATCAATATGGAAGATACGGAACTGATCAACCATCTGAACTATACCACAGTTCGTGAACTAATTTTATTTTCATTGCAGTTCCGCCTGCAACAACGAATACAGAACCATCGGAAAATCCGACAACAGAGACGACTGCAGCTGATAGTACTAGTGAGTTGAATCATATCTACCAATTAATAGCGATTTTACTATTTACAGTTAGTGAACTTTCTACAAGGATGATCTCATATTATAAATCAATATGGAAGATACGGAACTGATCAACCATCTAAACTATGCCACAATGATTCGTAAACTGATTTTATTTCTATTGCAGTTCCACCTGCTACAACGAATACAGAACCATCAGAAAATCCGACAACAGAGACGACTGCAGCTGATAGTACTAGTGAGTTGAATCATATCTACCAATTATTAGCGATTTTACTATTCACAACTAGTGAACTTTCTACAAGTATGATCTCATATTATAAATCAATATGGAAGATACGGAACTGATCAACCATCTGAACTATGACACAATGATTTGTAAACTGATTTTATTTTCATTGCAGTTCCACCTGCTACAACGAATACAGAACCATCGGAAAATCCGACAACAGAGACGACTGCAGCTGATAGTACTAGTGAGTTGAATCATATCTACCAATTATTAGCGATATTATAAATCAATGTGGAAGATACGGAACTGATCAACCATCTGAACTATACCACAATGGTTCGTGAACTAATTTTATTTTCATTGCAGTTCCGCCTGAAACAACGAATATAGAACCATCGGAAAATCCGACAACAAAGACGACTGTAGCTGATAGTACTAGTGAGTTGAATTATATCTTCCATTTAATAGCGATTTTACTATTCACAACTAGCGAACTTTCTACAAGTATGACCTTATATTATAAATTAATATGGAAGATACGGAACTGATCAACCATGTAAACTATGCCACAATGGTTCGTAAACTAATTTTATTTCCATTGCAGTTCCACCTGCTACAACGAATACAGAACCATCGGAAAATTCGACAACAGAGACGACTGCAGCTGAAAGTACTAGTGAGTTGAATCATATCTACCAAATATAAGCGATTTTACCATTCACAACTTATGAACTTTCTACAAGTATGATCTCATATTATATATAAATCAATATGGAAGATACGGACTGATCAACCATCTCAACTATGCCACAATGATTCGTAAACTAATTTCATTTTCATTGCAGTTCCACCTGCTACAACGAATACAGAACCATTGGAAAATCCGACAACAGAGACGACTGCAGCTGATAGTACTAGTGAGTTGAATCATATCTACAAATCATTGTCGATTTTACTATATATAACTAGTGAACTTTCTACAAGTATGATCTCATATTATAAATCAATATGGAAGATACGGACTGATCAACCATCTGAACTATTAATATGAAAAGGGTAAATACTGTGTATTATTAGAATTATGAAAGCGTAGGTGACACATAAATTCTTTATTTTGTCTAACTGACAGATCCTTCTGTTCTGACAGGTCTTGACAAATCATCAAGTGTCATGAATACTGGATGATAAAATATACAAGAACACAACAATCTCCCCCACATAATTGAAATTATCATACATCAAATTTTCAAAAATCACAAAACAATGTAACACATTCATGTCATGACGTAGTCAGCAAAACGTGGAGGCAGACGTAATTGACGCTGAGGTCGTTCTGGAGCTGGACCTGGAATACGTTCCGCATTTGCTTCGGTTGGTTCAACAGTACATTCGGACATAGATTGTGATCGAGGCATTACTGGTATTCTTGAAACTTTGAATGATTCAGTAGGTCCAAAAGTGACAGTGGGTTTCGGAACCAAACTTGATCTGAGTTGATCGACATGTCGTTTCAAAGTTCGACCGGAATCCAATGAAACTAAATAGTGTCGTCGGCCAAGAATCTTTTTTATTACTCCAAATTGCCAGACATTCTTGTTGTTGATGAGCAGTCTAATTTGAACTCTCTCCCCCTTACGGAATGATCGAGGAGTCTTCGAAATGGTCTTTGACTTTTGAGGTCTGTACGGAAAAATTGCGTTAATTTCCTGTTAAGATACAATTCTGCGGGTGATTTTCCACAGGCAAGTGGAGAAGCCCTGTTGCGGAACAGAATGTTCTGTACCTCATCATGTATGGAACTATTATCACTGGAAATTGCCTTCAACCGATTCTTTAAAGTTTGGATGTTTCTTTCTGCAAGACCATTAGTAGCAGGATAATTCGGAGCAATGAATTTTTGGAAAATTCCGTTTGTGGTGCAATAAGCCTGAAATTCTGTACTTTGTAATATTGAAGCGTTGTCCGATACGATAACTTGTGGGTAACCATGCATAGAAAAAATATTTTCCAGAAGGAAAATGGTACTAGAACTTGTCGGTGCATCCCTCAATATTTTCACTTTTGTCCATTTGGATCTGGCATCCACGCACATCAGGAAATAACGGTTTTCGAACGGACCTGCATAATCGATGTGTATCCGTTCCCAATTCTGTTCAGGAGGATCCCACGGATGATCAGGTTCTTTTGGGGGGTTTGATTTTGTTAAACCACACATCTGACAACCTTTAACCAAATTTTCTATATCGCGATCTATATTTGGCCAATAAACATAAAGTCGTGCCAGCTGTTTCATCTTCGTAATACCCAAATGAGTCTCATGTAGTTCGTCAAGGATTTTGGAACGTAGGGAAATTGGAATGACAACCCTATCTTTTAGAAAAATTATTCCGTCAACTAATGTGAATTCAGTATCTTTTGCAGATGAAAACAAACTGTCGAGAATCTGTTTCAAGTCTGGATCTTTTTCAGTTTCTGTTCTGATCTCGCTGTTTGAAATTTGAAATACAACTTGATCGCAGAACTGATTCACTTCGTCACCAATGAATTCATCTGATGAAACATTGAGTTGCTTCACATGAGCTCGAGACGAACAATCTACATTTTGATTATCCTATCCTTTTTTCAATTTGACAGAATAATGGAATCCAGACAGAAAAGAAGCATATCGAATAAGACGCGATGAATTCATTTGTGGTATAGCCCTGTAAGGGTGCAGTATCCTTGATAATGGTTCGTTGTCAGTGACTAAAAGGAAATGAGTACCAAACAATTACATGTAGAAATGAGTGACACCGAAAATAATTGCAAGAGCTTCTCTGTCCAACTTACTATAATTTTTCTCTGAATCTGTGAGCGAACGGGAAGCATACGCGATAGGTTTTTCGAAACCGTCAATGGTATGGCACAGAACCGCAGCAACACCATATGGGCTCGCGTCCGTCGTGAGAATCAGTGGCAGACTTGGGTCAAAAGGTATCAGTACGCTGTCACTGCAAAGTTCAGTTTTGATGTTCAGGAAAGCAGATTCACAATTTGCTGACCATCTCCAGGGTTGATTTTTCTTGATTAAACAGCGAAGCGGATAGGATATCGTTGAAAAATCTGGTATAAACGGAGAATAATAAGTGACAAGTCCGAGAAATCGTTTGATGTCATCAACATTTGAAGGTCGTGGTATATTTTGAACGGCATGCATCTTTGCTGGAGACTTGCTTATCCTGTTATATTCAACGATATGTAAATTTGTGCTTCTTGAGATGAATATCGCACTTTGAAAGTCTATTGAGGCATTCTTCAAGATTATGAGCACACTCATCGATCGTTGTACCATGAACAACAATGTCATCGAAATAAGCTTCAGTTTTTTTGAGTCCCCTCAGAATTTGAGATAGAATCCTATTAAACTCAGCTGGAGCAGTTTTGATCCCAAAACTTAGACGATTCATACGATAAGTTCCTCGATGTGTTGATACAGTTTGAATTATACTGCTATTCTCATCGACTCTGAGATGTAGGTATGCCTTGAAAAGGTCTAGCTTACAAAAGTACTTCGAGTTGCGAAGACTGTTCAACACATCGTCAATTCGTCGAATGGGGGTGTTTGCCTCAATAACTCGTTCATTACCGCCACATTTATAATCGACGCACAAACGTACCCCTCCATCAGCTTTCGGAATGACCACAAGTAGAGAACCCCAGTCTGTAACAGCAACTGGAGAAATTATGCCGTCGGCTTCTAATAAGTCCAATTCTTTCTCCACTTGTTCTCTAAGCGCGTACGGAACATCACGTTCTCTAGTGTAAATAGGTTTGGCATCTTCCCGAAGTTGAAGTGAAACTTGGAAACGCGGCACACATCCAACCTTTTCCAGGAAAATTGATGGAAAATTTTTGAATATATCTTCGGTTGACCTTACAGAATGAACACGAGATATAAGGTTTTTATCTGTATCAATTTGTCGAAGTTCGATTCCTAATCCTCTTATCCATTGACGACCTAGTAAAGCATCGTGTCCTTCAGGAACAATATGTAATTCTCCTAAGATTTGCTTATCACGATACCCAACAGTGATCATTACTTTTCCTTTTGGTTCGATAATATTGCCTGAGTATGATCGAAAAGCAACAGTCGATGGTTCAAGAGGAATTTTGAAATTCAGTCGATTGAAATCATTTTCAGAAATCAGTGAAAATTTTGCACCGGAATCTACCTCAAAACGTTGAATTTTTTCATTCAATGTGACTGAAATTATGTATTTGTCAGAGTCATTTGTCATTTCGAATAAATAGACAACATCGAAAGGTTGAATTTGATTAAGTCCATATGAAATATCTGAGCGACAAGAAACATTATGAACTGAGGTCGAAGAACTGTTGGAACTATTCTGTTTACGATAGTTCTTCAGCAAGGTTGTTATACAAACCTTATTCTCATGACCTTCCTTAAGGCATAGATCGCATTTAACGTTAGAGCGGTCGACTCGACAATCATCAACTTTATGGTTGTCTCTTCCACAGCGAAATCGCATATTTTCAATTCCTAATGCCTGATAATTCGGTCGTTGACGCCGAAAACGGAAATGACTACTGTTACTTGAAGAACGATTTTCTGTTTCTTGAACATGGTCGATTTCTGGAACGGTTTCTAGAGGAGCTTGAAATTTTACTAACATCATTTGAACCAATTAATATGAAAAAGGTATTATTAGAATTATGAAAACGTAGGTGACACAAAAATTCTTCATTTTGTCTGACAGACCCTTCTGTTCTGACAGGTCTTGACAAATCATCAAGTGTCATGAATACTGGATGATAAAATATACAAGAACACAACAACTATGCCACAATGATTCGTAAACTAATTTCATTTTCATTGCAGTTTCACCTGCTACAACGAATACAGAACCATCAAAAAATCCGACAACAGAGACGACTGCAGCTGATAGTACTAGTGAGTTGAATCATATCTACCAATTATTAGCGATTTTACCATTCCCAACTTGTTAACTTTCTACAAGTATGATCTCATATTATAAATCAATATGGAAGATACGGAACTGATCAACCATCTATTCTCAACTATACCACAATGGTTCGTGAACTAATTTTATTTTCATTGCAGTTCCGCCTGCGACAACGAATACAGAGCCGTCGGAAAATCCGACAACAGAGACGACTGCAGCTGATGGTACTAGTGAGTTGAATCATATCTTCCAATTAATAGCGATTTTACTATTTACAATTAGTGAACTTTATACAAGTATGATCTCATATTATAAATTATTATGGAAGATACGGAACTGATCAACCATCTTAATTATGCCACAATGGTTCGTAAACTAATTTTATTTCCATTGCAGTTCCACCTGCTACAACGGATACAGAACCATCCGAAAATCCGACAACAGAGACGACCGCAGCTGATAGTACTAGTGAGTTGAATCGTATCTACCAATTATTAGCGATTTTACTATTCACAACTAGTGAACTTTCTACAAGTATGATCTAATATTATAAATCAATATGGAAGATACGGAACTGATCAACCATCTGAACTATGCCACAATGATTCGAAAACTAATTTTATTTTCATTGCAGTTCCACCTGCTACAACGAAAACAGAACCATCGGAAAATCCGACAACAGAGACGACTACAGCTGATAGTACTAGTGAGTGGAATCATATCTACCAATTATAAGCGATTTTACTATTCACAACTAATGAACTCTCTACAAGTATGATCTCATATTATAAATCAATACGGAAGATACGGAACTGATCAACCATCTGAACTATGCCACAATGATTCGTAAAGTAATTTTATTTGCATTGCAGTTCCACCTGCTACAACGAATACAGAACCATCGGAAAATCCGACAACAGAGACGACTGCAGCTGATAGTACTAGTGAGTTGAATCATATCTACCAATTATTACCGATTTTACTATTCACAACTAGTGAACTTTCCACAAGTATGATCTCATATAATAAATCAATATGAAAGATACGGAACTGATCAACCATCTGAACTGTACCACATTGGTTCGTAAACTAATTTTATTTTCATTGCAGTTCCTCCTGCTACAATGAATACAGAATCATCGGAAAATCCGACAACAGAGACGACTGCAGCTGATAGTACCAGTGAGTTGAATCATATCTATCAATTATTAGCGATTTTACTATTCACAACTAGTGAACTTTCTACAAGTATGATCTCATATTATAAATCAATATGGAAGATACGGAACTGATCAACCATCTGAACTGTACCACATTGGTTCGTAAACTAATTTTATTTTCACTGCAGTTCCTCCTGCTACAACGAATACAGAATCATCGGAAAATCCGACAACAGAGACGACTGCAGCTGATAGTACCAGTGAGTTGAATCATATCTCTCAATTATTAGCGATTTTACTACTCACAACTAGTGAACTTTCTACAAGTATGATCTCATATTATTAATCAATATGGAAGATACGAAACTCATCAACCATCTGAACTATACCACAATGGTTCGTAAACTAATTTTATTTTCATTGCAGTTCCGCCTGCTACAACGAATACAGAACCATTGGACAATCCGACAACAGAGACGACTGCAGCTGATAGTACTAGTGAGTTGAATCATATCTACCAATTATTAGCGATTTTACCATTCCCAACTTGTTAACTTTCTACAAGTATGATCTCATATTATAAATCAATATGGAAGATACAGAACTGATCATTCATCTGAACTTTGCCACAATGATTCGTTTAACTAATTTTATTTTCATTGCAGTTCCACCTGCTACAACGAATACAGTACCATCGGAAAATCCGTCAACAGAGACGACTGCAGCTGATAGTACTAGTGAGTTGAATCATATCTACCAATTATTATCGATTTTACTATTCACAACTAGTGAACTTTCTACAAGTATGATCTCATATTATAAATCAATATGGAAGATACGAAACTGATCAACCATCTGAACTATACCACAATGGTTCGTAAACTAATTTTATTTTCATTGCAGTTCCGCCTGCTACAACGAATACAGAACCATTGGAAAATCCGACAACAGAGACGACTGCAGCTGATAGTACTAGTGAGTTGAATCATATCTACAAATTATTATCGATTTTACTATTCACAACTAGTGAACTTTCTAGAAGTATGATCTCATATTATAAATCAATATGGAAGATACGAAACTGATCAACCATCTGAACTATACCACAATGATTCGTAAACTAATTTTATTTTCATTGCAGTTCCGCCTGCTACAACGAATACACAACCAATGGAAAATCCGACAACAGAGACGCCTGCAGCTGATAGTACTAGTGAGTTGAATCATATCTACCAATTATTATCGATTTTACTATTCACAACTAGTGAACTTTCTACAAGTATGATCTCATATTATAAATCAATATGGAAGATACGAAACTGATCAACCATCTGAACTATACCACAATGGTTCGTAAACTAATTTTATTTTCATTGCAGTTCCGCCTGCTACAACGAATACAGAACCATTGGAAAATCCGACAACAGAGACGACTGCAGCTGATAGTACTAGTGAGTTGAATCATATCTACAAATTATTAGCGATTTTACTATTCACAACTAGTGAACTTTCTAAAAGTATGATCTCATATTATATATCAATATGGAAGATACGAAACTGATCAACAATCTGAACTATACCACAATGAATGAAGATCTTTTTTTGGTATTGATTGAGTAGCTTAGCATCGATAACTATATTTTATTCTATAACGGAAACTTTGTCTTCGTCTGTTTTATTGCGAATAAAACAAATTTTTTACCGTACGTTTCCTCGCTTTCTTGTTTTTCTACTCATTATGCAAGTGCATTTTGATTTTGAGCCACTTCTAGTTGTCCGAATATTTTAAGATTTGGCAGGCGTTCATAATTCCGGTGACAATGCATTACTTATGGAATTTTTTTTGAAGAAAAATGGCGGTTCCAAGATGGTGGAAGAGATTTGTAAATATGGTCCTATTTCAATCAAAATTGGTATGTAGGGGTTTTCGGGGTCGGAGATAATGAATTATTTGACAAAATTCATGAATTCAAGATGGCGGACAAGATTTGTGGTTGTAATCCGATTCTATTGAAAATCAGTAAGTGGATGTCTTCGGGGTCGTATATTATGAATTGATTGTTGAAATTCAGGCGGACGAGATTTGTCAGTATGGCCTGATTCTATTCGAAATTGGTAAGGGTTTCCGGGGTCCGGTATTATGAATTTGGTAGGAAGTTATAATTTTTTTGTCAAAATCTAAAAAAATGGCGGATTTGATTTATTCCCAAAAAAAATTAAATAATTATTCAAGTATTGACCATTAGTCGATCTTTTCACCTGTGAATATTTAAAAAGACTGCTATTTATATTCAAAACGCTCATCCTTAGAAACCTCACTCAAATCTGTCTTAAACATTGCTTTTCTTATATTAGTCAATACAGTGAGTCCAAGATAAGGTGTCTACCTAGGGGACATCTGAAACGGTACTAGATAGAGTTTTGGTTAAATGGAAAAAATTTGAGTAGCAGGAGGGCCATCTACATAGAAGTAAGAAAATTCCAAAAATATTTTTGATTCTCAAATTATTTTGGTAAAACTGACATTTTCGATTTTTTATTTAATTTTTTATGTTGTTATCATAAAAGCTGGAACAAGAAAAAAAACAAATATTTACAGAAACTTTTTATTAGCTTTATAATGATGATTTTAGTTTCACTGCTCGACCATCGACCATCGACCATCATCAAATTAATATTTTCCAATACAGTAATTATTCGAATAATATAATTATAATAATACGTATTTTTCATTCTAAATTCAACGATGCATCACCCATGTCGGTTTCAATACGTTTCGGGTCCATTTCGGCTATTATCACGAATTTTTAAGAGATTTTTCATCAATCATTTAATTTGGGTCGGGATCGTTTCTTGCTTATTTTGCGATGTCAACATTTTTCTCCAAATCCAGAAGATGATATAAATCAAGATAAAGTTTTCAAAGTTAGACCACTAGATTATTTAAATAATAAAATGAAAGAAACATATTAGCCATTAAAAAACATATCGCTCGAAGAAAGCATGAGGCGCGGAAGGTTATCTTTCATAATCTACATGAAAAGTAAACGTAACAAATATGAGATTAAATTATATATTATAGCAGATTATGACAGATTAACTCTAAAAATCAAGGTGTATATACACTGGAGCTGGAAAGAGCATTCTAGGAAAGTAGTCATGTCGCTTATGCAAAATAGGCTCAATTTGGGACACTCTCTCTTCTTGGGCAATTTTTATGTTAGTATAGATCTGGGGGTCTATTCTCGAGTTCATGCGAAATCATTTTCAAAGGTTTGAAGTAACATAGAGCGATACAAACACCGCGCGTTGGAGAGAGATACAACATTGAATTCGTATACGTTGAAACTCGAGAATAGACCCCCTGGTAGGAACGCCATTTTTATGGGCCTTTGTGGTCGGCTGGTAGAGCGTTCGCCTCAAGAGTGGGGTGGTAGGTTCGATTCCCAGCATGGTTACCGGTCTCGTGTATGGCATCACGCGTTAAAAGGTGAGGTCTTTCCTAGCTCGCACAAGTATCTCGAAGACTTCTCAGAGTTGCGCGTGAGGGTGCAACAGGTTGACGGAAACAACAGCAACAGTAACACCACATGTTTCACGGGAACTTTGATTCCGAGAAGAAAAGACAATCATGAATTAATAATTAAGGATGCGAATAGGACAGACCATAAAAAGATATGAAGGGGTATGTTAATAGGGAAATGGAAAGTCAAGAGGGAGGTACTACATCTATCCACATAATACAAGAATGAAATGGTGGATACTGAAAATACTTAAATTGGGATAGATAAAAATAATACTTTTATCCATTTCTAAATATAATGAATACATGAGTGATGTTGATCGAAACGATCAAATGCTTGCCTATAATACGTGTGAAAAAAATCATTGCGATGGTATAAAAAATATGCATATTTTTCAAATGTTATTGTTACAAAACAATTTGAGGAAGGGTGCGATATTCGAATGTTGTCTTTGTTCCGGGAATCTTGGATTTTGTATAGAAAACGCCGTATTCCATAGAGACTGTAATTTATTTGATTTTTTTTTCTGTTTTTGAATGGTAAATAACATTTTCATATAAGTTCACGTCTTTTTAATTTCCATTCATATAACTCAAGAAGATTATACTATTTCTCAAGGAGAAATATATGTGTGTTGCCTTATCGGCAGCCTTCTATTCGCCTCAAATATTTTTGTTTATGTTGAAAATGAGTATTGATTACATTACTTTTTTCAAATTTCAATGTTAAAAGAAATTTTAAATATAATCATACCAAATTCACAAATATCGTCCGCCACCTTGAATTAATAAATTTAGTCAAAAGATTAATGATTTCCGGCCCAAAAATATATTAATTTTGAATAGAATCGGTATATATTCACAAATCTCGCCCGCCATCTTGAATTTACGAATTTTGATAGAAATCTCATAATCTCCTACCCTAAAAAACCCCATATACCAATTTTGAAAAGGATCTGACCATATTTACAAATCTCGTCTGCCATTTTGAATTTATGAATTTTGAAAAAAAAAATCATAATCTCTGACCCCTAAAACCTCCACATACCAAGTTTGAAAAGGATCGAACTATATTCACGAATCTCGTCCGCCATTCTGAATTTATGAATTTTGACAGCAAATTCATAATCTTCGACCCCGAAAACCCCCGCATAACAATTTTGAAAAGGATAGCACCATATTCACAAATCTCGTCCACCATTTTGAATTTATGAATTTTGACAAAAAAAACTGTAATCTCCTAGTCCGAAAACCCCCATATATCAATTTAGAATAGAATCGGATCGTATTCACAAATTTCTTACACCATCTTGGAGCAGCCATCTTGTCTGACAAAAATCACCGGAATTATGAAAACCCACAAAATTTATTCGGTGGGTCAAAACGCACTTCCAAAATATGCATACAAACAAGAAAGCTAGTTAATAAAAAGGTAGTGAAAAATAACTCCTTTCACAATAAAATCGAAGCATGCGAAGTTTCTTTCTAGGAGTGGGGAAATATACCATCGAGTTGTCGAAGATAAGTTCATTAATCAATTGAGAGAAAATATGTTCATTCAGAATTCTCTCATTCCCAAATACTATGAAAACTCCAATTGCGGCGTCATAAGCATCTCGCGAAACTACACGCTGATGCCGATTACGTTATTAGCATGCAACGTGTTAAGTAATTTTCTTTTTATTGCAGTTCTACCTGCAATGACGAATACAGAACCATCGGAAAGTCCGATAACACAGACGACTGCAGCTGCTAGTACCAGTAAGTTTAATCCTATCCACCAATTATTAGCTTTATAAGTAGGATCCCACGCCTATTTTCAAAAATGATTAAAAACAGGCTGAATCTTCCTGAGTAGCTTCATTTTGCCGAGACGCCCAACTTTTTCTCCTACGAAAATTCTCGATAGTGGTAGCTAATAAAATGCGCAGTCGTCAATCATGTCGATTTGGTGAGTGCAAAAAAGTCATTAATAACATTTAGTATGGCTAATGACCATAGCAGTCGAAGCAAAAAAAAAATAATAATAATAATAATAACAGTTAGTTTTTCATTTGAACCTCGAGATAATTCGATAAAGTACTCGAAAAAACTTTTGTCCTACAAAATGAATGGTAGGACTGAAGAGTCCCTCACTCCCAACATGTACCAATGTCATGAAAAATCATTAGTAACCAGCGGATTTTTTTACCGTTGCTTGGTTAATATTTGCATAATTGAATGGTCATATTGTCCTACAAATTGAATTATAGATGTTCCCAGTCCTACGCTCCGAAATTGTCAATTCCATGGTAGAAAAAAAAATTAGTAACAGGCTGAATCTTCGTGAGTAGCTTCTTTCTAATGGGACGACCAACTTTCCTCTTTACGAAAATTCTCGAAAGTGGTAGCTAATAAAATGCGCAGGCGTCAATCATGTCGTGGTGAGTGCAAAAAAGTCATTGATAACAGTTAGTTTTTCAGTTGAACCTCGAGATAATTCGATAAAGTACTCAAAAAAACTTTTGTCCTACAAAATGGACGGTAGGACTGAAGAGTCCCCCACTCCCCAGATAACCCCGTCCTAAGAACATCCTCCGGACGTCAATCTGGGACATTCAGGACGTCCCAAAGACGTTCATTGTCGGTCGAGGACGTCCCGGGGACGTTTTGAGGACGTCCAATGTTACAAATTGGAACGTCCCGAGTACGCCCATCATGGGTCCATGTTAAGGATTTCATGGACATTTTCTGGATGTTTAGGGGACGTCCATTTATTGGTTCGTAGATCGCCTTTTTCGTTTTTCTCAGGATTACTATTTTGTCAATGTTTTAACAAAGAAAGGTAAAATGATAAAACGCATGAATATTTATTTAAAATCTCTCTTATTGCGAATAAACGTGACATTGTGTTAATGAAAAGCATTTTCCAGAACTGCCACTTCATCATAATATATTCCAATACAGTGTGTCCAAGATAAGAATGAACAGCATGGGGATATCGGAAACGGTAAGAGATACGGGGTCGATTGAATTAGAGAAAAGTAGCTCATTTATGTGCCCAACAATGTGCCATTTAGAAAGTTTTAATATTCCGAGTATTTACGGAGATATCCGAGAAAAACCGAAATTTGAGAATTTCGTTTTTATTTTCACCTAGGTTTATTTTCAAAGGAAATGTAAAACAAATAGCACTTTGTTATAGCCAATTTTTAAGGACTACCTGATAACGTAAGCAGAATTTTTCTGCGACGTTTCGTCTTTTAGAAAACATCATCAACTTTTTATTTTTATATGGGCCGAAACTAAAGTATACTTTGTATACGACTCCATTTTTCATTGTGAATACAGCAACGTATCACTCAATATGATTTCAGAGCCATTTCTCCCGCAAAATGAAATTTAGTGATTACTTAACCTGATTTCTTCAATTTTAGATAGTAGGCGCTGGAAAAAATGTCATATTTTGATACATGAAGTAAATTAATTAATTAATTAGTCTTATTTATACAAGTATAAATTTTAACTTACCACTTGCCAGAATTTTTGCATTGTTGAATACAAAGATAAGTCGCAATATCAAAAGTTTAGTATATAAATGTAATTGTAATGTAATGACAAGGAGCTAATAAGTATTACCGGAAAATAAACAGAAACTTATAACAAGTGTTCAAATAACCCGCCGCTATTTTCTAAGCACAAGTACGCTCTTCTCACAGACGAATTTAAAACTTGAGTTAACATATTCGGAAAAATATTGTTAAAGGATGCAGTAACCGATCTTAGCAAATCTTCTTCATTTTGAAAATTAGAGTACACTTGATTCTTGATATATCCCCAAAGGAAAAAGTCTAGTGGGGTTAGGTCGGGGGACCTTGCAGGCCAGGATGTATCACTATGATACCAATCCACTGTCCTGGGAAGCGACGGTTCAAATAATCACGAACAATTCTAGAGTTATGAGCTGGAGCAACATCTTGTTTAAACTAGCAGCTGTGAGTAACCGCTAATGGCAAATTATCTAGAGCGTCTTCCATATCATTTACTAACAAATTTATGTACCGCTCTGTTGTTAAATTGTTTTGGTAGATAAAAGGCCCAATTACATTCGTACCGAGAATTCGAACCCACATGTTAAAACCAAAACGATGTTGATGTATGGACACTTTGTGTACACGCGGATTTTGTTATGACCAATGATGAACATTCCGCCTATTAAAAATACCATTGTTGGTGATCATACTTTCATCAGACCAAATTATTTTGAAAGGGAAATTTTCATCGTCTTGGCATTTTCTAGTGTACCATTCACAGAAGGTTCTTCGCCTTGCATCGTCACCTGGTCTGAGTCCATGACAAATCTTAAATTTATATGGATGATATTTATTTTTTCTTAAATGAAGTGAGCGGTGGATTTGGCTACTCCGGTATTATCTTCAATGGTGCGAGTGGATATCTCAGGATTTTTGACAACGGCCTGTAACACATCACGCTGACTTTCTTCATTAGATAGCTTTTGTCGGGAAACCACAGGTTTTTTAAATGATCCGTATTTTTTTAAATTAAAAACTAACCGTCTAAATATTGATTTACCAGGTTTTCGCCTCTCTGGATACTTATTAGAGTACGCACGTTCAGCATCAAAACAATTTCTTTGGCACAAAATGTAACAACAACAAATTTTTCAGTATTCGAAAAGCTGCCGTTTTCCATTTTTAACACAAATTAGGTAGGTAACGAGATGTAAAAGTAGGAACGGTAATATGTCAAAAATTCTACCAAACTACAGTATTATTATGACAACAGAACATTATGTGTCATTTTTTCCAGCGCCTACTATCTAAAATTGAAGAAAAACAGGTTAAGTAATCACTAAATTTTATTTTGCGCGAGAAATGGTTCTGAAATCATATTGAGTGATACGTTGCTGTATTCACAATGAAAAATGGAGTCGTATACAGGGTATACTTTAATTTCGGCCTATATAAAAATAAAAAGTTGATGATGTTTTCTAAAAGACGAAACGTCGCAGAAAAATTCTGCTCACGTTATCAGGTAGTCCTTAAAAAGTGGCCATGACAAAGTGCTATTTGTTTTACATTTCCTTTGAAAATAAACCTAGGAGAAAATAAAAACGAAATTCTCAAATTTCGGTTATTCTCGGATATCTCCGTTACTACTCGGAATATTGAAACTTTCTAAATGGCATATTGTTGGGCACATAAATGCGCTACTTTTCTATAATTTAATCGACCCCGTATCTCTTACCGTTTCCAATATCCCCATGCTGTTCATTCTTATCTTGGACACACTGTATAGGTACTTGGAAAAAAAAAAAAAAACAAAAAATTCTTCAAAATAATATGTATTCCGTAGCTAATACAGAGATTCCACTATATTTATAAATATACAAAATTGCACATATCTACAAGTTTTCTGAAACAAAATTTCCCACTTCTTTCATAAACATTTCAAGTAAATTATGGTATTTTTGAATTGAACAAACAATTATAAATTGAAAGTAACATTACTTTACGAATAAAGGTATATTAAATTAGCTAAACCACAAATTCAAAATAATTCGTTATTTTGAATAATTTTTGTAGGACTAGCGATACATACCCGTTTTTTGTAGGACACTGTATTATTTAGGTTAGGAATACACTAACCTTTCATGTGTTATCATTGACCTACAGTTACTAATAATTTTTTTTTCACCATGGAATTTACAATTTCGGAGCGTAGGACTGGGAACATCTACCATTCAATTTGTAGGACAATATGACCATGCAATTATACAAATATTACCCAAGCAACGGTAAAAAAATCCGCTGGTTACTAATTATTTTTTTATGACCACGTCGTTGGTACATGTTGGGAGTGGGGGACTCTTCAGTCCTACCATCCATTTTGTAGGACAAAAGTTTTTTCGAGTACTTTATCGAATTATCTCGAGGTTCAACTGAAAAACTTACTGTTATTAATGACTTTTTGCACTGACCAAATCGACATGATTGACTCCTGCGCATTTTCGCCCACTATCGAGAATTTTCGTAGAGGAAAAAGTTGTGCGTCTTGGCAAAATGAAGCTACTCAAGAACATTCAGCCTGTTATTAATTATTTTTGAAAATAGGCGTGGGACCCTGGTCTATTAGTTTTTGCAATTGAAGAATAATTTTCAATATTTTCATTCATAGCATTCATTCCACCTCGCAATATGCCACCATGTAAACAACCTGTTTGCAAGAGAGCAGCTTCTAAATTACTGGCACTCATGAACCACAACGACGGAACCAAACCCTGTGAAGATTTCTACCAGTATGCTTGTGGCGGACAACTAGTTATGGAAGAGTCTTTCTTTCAACAGATGTTTGAAGGCCTTGTTAAAAAGGTTAATGATATAAATGATACCTCGGATAAGTACTTGATGAATTTTGCGAACTTTTATCAAAGTTGTACTCAGTTTGAAACTAGCCTCGGAATGATGGAAAGGTTGAAATTCTGTGAGTATCATAATATTTTTTTTCAGTTGGATCATTTTGCCAACGTTCGTATAGAATTATCCTTCAAACAGAAATTCTAGCAGTATTTGCGTTTTTGCATTCAACAAGAACATAACATGAAGTATTATTGGCACATTTTCAGAGTTTTCAATGATGTGTCTGGAGCATAGAAATATATACAGTGCGGCTTTTAATAGTCCCCCCCTGTTAACTTTTGAACGGTTCGACATAGAAACATGAAAAAAAAATCGTTATGAGGGTTTCACCAATACTACTTTTTGAAATAAAAAAAATAGTGATTGCACGATAGGGGGCGCAGGGGGGCCCATCAACTCAAAAATTTTAAATGGCATGTGTGATCAAGTGTTACATCGTTGAAAAGAGAATTCAATTCTCTTTACAACCACCTAAATATTTTTGATTTTTGTTTATAATTTTTTTCCCAATTTCGATTTTTATACCTTTCGAAATTTTTAAATTAATGTGCCACCAGCACCATTTGTTGAGTAATTGCAATGTTTCTTCTCTCAAAAAGTAGTATCGGTAATACCCTTCAAAAAAATTTTGGTTTCATTGTTCCACATCCAACCGTTCAAATTTATCGAGGTATAAGTAGTATTCAGATTCGCATTTATATTTGATATTTCGAATTTAAATTGCAAAAAAAATATTAACGAAATTAAAAAAAAAAGATGGTTGTAAAGATGATTGAATTCTCTTCTCAACGATGTGACACTTGACCCCACATGCCATTTAAAATTTTTGAGTTGATGGGCCCCCCTGCGCCCCCTATCGTGCAATCACTATTTTTTTTATTTCAAAAAGTAGTATTGGTGAAACCCTCGAAATGGTTTTTTTTCATGTTTCTACGTCGAACCGTTCAAAAGTTAACAGGGGGGGGACTATTAAAAGCCGCACTGTATATATATATATATATATATATATATATATATATATATATTTATTATATACTTACTCTAGAATGCTAATCCCCATCTCAAAACTGTTGTAAAAAGTTCAGGCTAGTCCGCAATGCACATGCGCGTCATTAGTGAGTTTTGTAACAGGCCCGGATTTAGTAAAATATTGTGGTACTTGTGAAGATTAACAAACATTAATTCTGAATCTCGGAGATTAAGGTTGGAAACCTCATTGTACTTATACCTGTTATTTGTATTTAGCCGGTTAGAATACATATTTTCACATATTTACCCAAGTAGCACACCTATATTGGTAAAATATTGATACAATATTGTGAACATATTGGCGAAATATTTGAAATGCAATATTGGCGAGAAAAAAAATGTGAACATTCGGCGATATTGGTCCAATATTACTTGAATAATATTGGCGAAATATTCTTGAACTAATATTGGCCTCAAAATGTTCGGCGATATTGGTACAATATAGCTGATACAATATTCTGTCAATATTGGCACAATATTCAAAAGTTATATTGTAGTAAGATGTGAACATTTTGCGATATTGGTCGAATATTGTTTGAATATTTTAGAAATAGTTTTGGTGGAATATTCTTGAAGCGATAATGGCCTCAAAATATTTATCGATATCGGTACAATATTTATCGATATTGGTAAAATATTTATCGATATTGGTACAATATTTATCGATATTATTACAATATCATTTGAATATCAATATACCTTCGTAAATTATTAAATGTCCTTTAGTTGATGAAGGTGACACCAGAGTCTGCCTTTTGATCGCCATAACCGCTGAGTGAGCTGTCTTGAAAACAAGCTAAGGGAAGTATTTAATATACTTTCGTAGGTTTTAGAAGACGTTCTATATGTAGAGCCACCTAGCGGATTTTTATCCAAGTTTGATCATGATGTAATTTCAATATGTTTCATTGAATATTCGGCCAATATTCAAATTTCATCTCAATCTAGATGTTGGAAACAATATAAAGACAATATTGTTTTAACGATATCGATAAATATTATTGAACCAATATTGACCCAATATTAATTAATAAGTTTTGTTGAATATTGGCGAAATGATATTCAACCAATGTGTAATCACACTTGGCGATACAATATAGTTTTTATTCCCAGAATCGATATTAGGGGAATATTGGGATTGCGATATTTATTCTAGATGTTAAAAACGATGTGAAGACAATATTGTTTTATTGATATTGGTAAATATCGTTCAACCAATATTGACTCAATATGAGTTATTACAATTTGTCAAATAAAGTGGAAATGATATTCAACCAATATTCTAACAAACTTGAAAATACAATATAGTTTTTTTCCCCTATAATCGATATGACTGGAATATTTGGATTGCAATATTAATTCTAGATGTGGAAAACAATATATAATCAATATTGTATTATCGATATTGGTAGAAATTATCCAACCAATATTGACCCAATATTTCGTGTGATAATCTACATTCAAAACTAGTTCAACCAATATTCCACCAATATTATTAATATAATATTGTTTTTTGAATATTCACCCATATTGGACCAATATTATTTTTTTCATTTACAATATTGGCCCAATATGGAACCAAGATTCAGCCGATATGATGTGCTACCTGGGTATGATCCCAAATATTCAGCAAAGGCCATCAGAAAGTAGAGTACGGTTATTATTATTATTTATCGCTCTGAAGCGACTGATTTTTGGTATCACATTCACTTTTCAGCTGTAGTTAACCAACAAAAACCTACGGAACCACCCCATATCGTCGGCGCGAATTTCAAGGAAGCACTGGATTGGAAAATAAATTGAAAGTACAAAAAACTATTAAAATTAATTTCAGATAATATCATGAATAATTTCACTCAAATTGGATGTATAAAATTGGATGCTTGGAAGCTCGAGGTTTTTTTTTCTAGAACGATTCATGTCAAAATATGCAACTGCATTTAATTTAAATCATTTGAAGAGATTAACATGCTATTTCTGCGAGTATTTCTGGTTGTATTACCTTAGTGCAATTTCCAGAAGCATTTTCCTTAACATCAAAGAAAAGCACTTCCATATTGATATTAATTTTCTGAGGAATCTAGAACTCATATTAAAAGCGGTGTGGCAGAAAGTTGTATCACTCGCCGTGCTTGCTTACGCAGACACAGTATTGGTACTGCACTAGGTTTCAAATTATTCTATTATCGTTTTCACATGAATCTTCATGAGGAAAATGTCTGCCACAAATTACAGTTTTCTCACTCAAATGTTCTGCTGGGATCTCTTCTCAAGAACAATAACCAAAAATCATGCCTTTTTTGTCAAGCTAAATTAATATTTAAGCTATTTTGAGCAAAGCATATATCATCCATCTACCAAAAATGATTTATTTCAGGTATTTTTCCTTTAAACAACACTAAACAGTTAACTGTTTATTTGTAGGAAGAAACGGCTTTATTGGAAATTGTTTTTAAAGGAACAAGATTAATGCAAATTCACGAATGATGAAAGAATAACCAACGACAACAAACACCACACAAAACGACAAGAGGAATTCTGAAATTCTAAAATCCGTCTCTGATCTCTAACAAGAGTGACAGATCTTAGTGACAAGTCTTCCTGTTGATGAAAAAGCACGGTCATTATAATTACAGTAGCATAGGGTACATTATTGTTTTAAATAAGTTTCTTTCGCGCCTAAAATTCGGAAAAATCTATCTCAAGGTTCTTTTCGGTTTTAAAAAGTCCTAAATGCGGTGTCAAATTTCTCTCTTTCATATTATGACATGTGTTTTATTGCCTCATAACAAAAAACTCCAAATTGGAACACCAAATTTTTCTCAAACTTGACAACGATCTACCCAAACTACACTGATGACGCGCATGCGCACATCGTAAACGGGTCGCATACGCGGCATGAAAATTGGCGGGATCAGCATTCTAGAGTAAGTATGTAATTATATTTCTATGGTCTGGAGGGCTGCCATTCAAATTTTGTTGTTGGTTGATGCTACGTTGGTAATCGGAACGTCTCAAATTAGAATTCCCCTCGACATCGCCAAAATATTAAGACATTTTATAAATATCATCATTTGACTTAAAATGTATGAATATTGAAACAATTCACTTGTCAAGTCTGGTTGTCAATCGTAAGAAAGACCACTATTGTGTTCTCTGATAGTTATTTTTGTTCAAGAATCTATTCAATATATAAATAATTTGCAAAACAAATAATACTAATTCAGGTACCAAGAAGTAATTAACAGTACATTGATCAACAAGGTTTGAAAACGGCTCTTTGCACACGAGCGAGATAAATTGGTGGACTGAGCCGAAGGCGAGGTCCACAAGTCAAGCGAGTGTGCGAAGAGGTTTCCAACGAGTTTTTCACGAAACTTCGTATTCGACTGCAAATAGAAGCCACACAATCTTGTTTTTCGTATAATCCGACATTTTCGTCAACAAACTTTTGGAAACAACAATTTTTTGAAGTATCCATTCAATAAAACTATAGACCCATGACGGTTGCTATAGAACCTGAAACATTGTAGTGTTTGGACAATCTTAGGAGAGAACCAAAGAAAATCACAGTGGGAACGAGAAATGCGTGCGCAAAGATGACATATCCGTGCGTAAACATGACATATCCGTGCGTAAACATGACATATCCGTGCGTAAACATGACATATCCGTGCGCAAAGTGTTTTGCACACGGCGTATGCAAAATACGGCTTTCGGAGCGCGTTTACCGTACGCAAAACTCAATTATCTGAGTCATTCTGAAGTATTTTTTCTACGACTGAGGTGATACCTCATAGGGCAGTGTCCAGTGAGTAGTCCCGTTACCAATTTCTAGTCTTTCTTACCCAACTCAACGAGTTGTTTAGCTTTCCTTGGCGATGAACTCACTAGCCTTTTTACTTGTCTTTGTCCTTGCACTTTATGCCAGTGAGATTTCAGTTCATAGGTTACCTAGCGTTGAGATTTTTCTTTCAAGTGGGATTTGGAGAGCGCACAGAAGGGTCCTGGGCCAGGAAATTGCGTGTTTGCCCCTTTACTGGCAAGTCATTCTGCTTCCTCGTTGCCTCTCAATCCCGAATTCCTGTGTCACCCTCAAAGTGATTTGGTTGTTTTCTGTCACTTGTCTCAGGGATTGTTTGCAGTCCAAAGTCAGCTTAGACTCACAAGTGTATGACTTCATAGCTTTCAGTACTTGGCTATCTGATAGTATATAAACTTTTTCCCTCCGAATGGAAATATTTATTAGCTGACGATGGATTATCACGTAAAACAGCTATTTTTTCTTAAATTCTAAGATTACCTAACCTAGAAAATCTCGGGACAGGTTATCGTTCAAACAGGATGTGATTTTATAGGTTATGGAAATGGAATGGAACAATAAATTAATATTAGAATTCCTCAACATCATATTTGTACCGTACTTGCTTCAAGCTACACCGTGTAGCAGATAGGTACATTTGCCGCACTAACCGTAAAACTTTTTGACTCAAATTTGTGTCCAACGTTGAAGCCAATAGAGGCATTTCAAGCAAATGGCCAACGGCATTCAAGCACCTTCGGTCATATATGGTTATCTAGCAGTGACGTCATTATATAGCCCTTCGATCGACGTCACCACTTGACGTTTGATTGACTGGTGTATTTACACATTACACCAAGCAATAAAGCATAAAATGAGTGAGTTTCTAACAAAAATACCAGTAGGAAACCGACTATGCCATCACATGAAAGACATTCCTTAGTTATATTCTGTTATGTTTTCTACTCGCAATTGTCATTTATTAATTTATTAATTTGTTATAAACATTTAAATAACAAAAAACATGTTTTTTAAAATTGATTTACTGATAAAATGAAAATTAATATAGCAATCTGGTTGCTCCGATGAAAGGAATTGTAATAATTTGAATACGAACAAAATGGGATGTTTTACGACCCGGTCAGATAATTAGTAACGGAGAAAAACTGGAAAAACCGGAAAATTTTGAGATTTTTAAAAAAATGCATAACTCCGCAATTTTTCCACAAGTAGGATTGGCATTTCTTATGAAAGTATTGAATCATGTGAACTTTATGTGTGCACAAAACAGGCGCTGTCGGATCGTTAGTTTTGGCACAATTGCAATTTACAGTTTCTTTTGCATTATCTTGCAGCGTGCCTGGATGCTCTAGTGATAGCCCGATTTAAATTTTTCAGATTGTGAATTGAAGAGGTATAGTACTACAAAACTCATATTCTCATTTGCGGTAAAATGGAGCGAAATGGGTGAAAAATGCATGCAAACATGACTGAAAACGGCCGAGCCCGCGTTAGCTGCCGAGTGGTAGGAGAGTCCGGGAGATGAGGGGAATTGTTTTAATGAACGGGTTACGTGATAATACGGTTCCCCTCATCTCCCGCTCACTCCTTCCACTCGACCGCTTCCACCAGCTTGGCCGTTTTCAGTCATGTTTGCAAGCATTTTTCACCCAATTCGCAGCATTTTAGCGCATAATGAGAATATATCTTTTGTGGTACTGTACTTTTATTTTCAAAATCTGTTTTATAAATTGAAATCGGACTATCACTAGAGCATCCAGGCTCGCTGCAAGATAGTTAAAAAAATCAAATTGCAATTGTGCCAAAGCTAAAGATCTGTCACAGCCTATTTTGTGCACACATAAAGTGCACATGATCCAATACGTTCACGAGAAGAGCCAACCCTATTTCTTCAAAAATGACGGATTTATGATTTTTTTAAATCATAAAATTTTCCGGTTTTTCCGGTTTTCCTCCGTTACTAGTGATCCGATCGGGTCGTAAAACAATCCATTTTGTTTGTAATTCAATTATCTACAATTCTTTATATAATTATAACTTTTCATTTTATAAGCAAAGCAATTTTGAAAACACGTTTTTTGTTATTTAAATGTTTATAGCAAATTAATGAATGACAGTTGCAAGTCGAAAACATAACAGAATATAACTACAGACTATCTTCCATATTATGGCACAGCCGGTTTTCTACTAGTATTTTTGTTAGGAAAAAATGCTCTATTGATTGGCTTACATGTTGAAAGCTGCTTTAAAACCCCCACATTGTTTGTGTCATTTGATTTTGGTTGTTTATATGATCGATATCTTTATTCAACAATGGAACGCAACAGATTAGAATTTGCCTTGAATCTTGAAGGTAATAGACAGAAATTACTGTCGAAGATATGGAAACAGCTTCTCTGGCATTAAGTGGTTGGTACAAATACATTTTTTAATACATACCTGAACCACTACCTGGCCCTCACTATGTATTGTCAATTGCTAGAGTGAAGCGTTTCACTCAAAAAAAAAAACAGACGCGAGAGTTTCATATTGGGTTTTGACATTTTCGGTGTTGAAAAATAGTCAAAGTCTTTTATACGACATGGTCATTATGTTTTGCAAACGATTTGATGCGGACGTTGAAATTTCCTACAAAAGCCCGTCAGCCTGCTGCCAAAATGTGTAATGGTTTTATAACGTATATGCCTTGGGGTTTAGTTAGTTATAAATATAATGATCAATGAACAAGCAAAATTAGCGTTTTTCCGTGGACATGCGTAAACACGTATAGATTCAACAATGCCCTGCTTCTTAACACATTTGAGGGCATATGATGATTCTTCGGACCCACGCGACACGTATGCGATCAGTTTTCGTCTGATTTTTATTCGATGAAATATCGTTTGGTATGCTTGGCATACGCTAAACTATATATCAACAATAATCAACTAGTTTCTGACATATTCCTTTATGTGTCTATGCATGTATTTAAGAAAAAAAGTATTATTATTGTTGTTATGTTCCACGGGCAAGCGGCAATTTTGCTTGTTCATTGATCATTATATTTTTAACTACCAAAACCCTGAAGGGCATACGTTATAAAATCATTACACATTTTGGCAGCGGGCTGACGGACTACAAGTGCAAAATTGCAAGACCTAATAGATCGTTGCTGACATTCAACAACAATTTTTTTTTCTTTCAGTCAATGAACCCGACAGCAAACCCGGCAATAAACCTATCACAAACATGTTTATTGATATGATTTTAACACAGTCGATGCCATTTTTAGACATAGGATTGAGTATTTCATATTCCAAATTTTTATTTGAGGTAAGATATTGTTTTTATTTGTCCTTATCAATTTTCGTAAAATATGAATGAAAATAGTTTTCGAGAAGATTTGAAATGATTTAGATATAAAAACATCATGAAAATGTATACTTTTCTTGAAAATAAATCTGATGGTAGAATCCTCAATTTATTTTAAGGCTGAAAGTTTTTATAAGCATATCATTTTAGATGAGTATAAAGTAAGTTACAGGGTGTTGAAGTAGCACGAAAAACATGTTAACTCGAATATCTCCACAACGGCTCAACTTTTCTTAATTAAATTTGGTGAGTCATTTGACAGACTGATTCAGATTTCAGATGAATAAAGTGTTTGTAACTTCATACAGGATCGTACGGCAGATGGGTACACCCAATCGCCCCTCCCAAATCCACGCCACAGGATTATTATGGATTTTGTCTTATTTTCCTTCATTCTCAATATTTTCTGCACCAAAACGAGCAAATTTCAATAACGAAATTCTCTTTGAGATATTATTTTAAAAATCGGGCATTTTGGTTATTTTTCAAATGGATTGTGGCCCCAGTCGTACTACTTGTTGAATTTCAGAACAGAACCAGGCAGCCGGCTTATGGAGAAATGGGCTTCGGTGAAATTTCATGTATTTTTGGCATATTGTAGTTGACAATTTTCTGAACAATAGTGGCCATGGGCCCAACTCAATCCTATGAATGGTTTCAGAGATTATTTTCTTCAATATATCAAGAATTGCATTCTGTGATAGTGTTCTAATGCCACTAAATATCAGTCCCTTATGAGAAAAAGTTTCATTTGCTACAGGGGTACACAAAAATTTAAAAAAATGGAACGTTGACTTGAAATATAATTTAACTTTCAGGAATTTCAATATCTTGCTGGATTTGCTTCTGGTTGGTTTATAATAATGAGATATGCAAACCATTTGTACAGGGCGAGTCAGAAAGTTGATCGCCCCTGTATCCTATATTTGATAAAGTTTTATATACTTTGTACTGCATGTTAGTAGGTGACATTAAGTAATTTTGGAATATATATGATATACAGGGCTAATCAAAAGGTATGTATGGAAGAAAATCCGAGAATCGATTTATTTTTGGAAATCTCCCTGTAATTAAATATTTCCTGGGTGAATTTCTGTAGTACTTCCATATTACCTTTACTCTGAGTTTGTTGGTCGGATATAGAAGTTTTGTCGACTTGCTTTGATTAGTTTTTCTATCCCGACAATATGATGAAAAGTCTATCATTATTTTCTTCATATATGTATATCGGTATTCTCAATGTTGTTTATGTTATACCATGATCGACATATACATAAAAACAAATAAAATACATACAAGCTAATCTTGATATCGGAAAAAACAATGAACATAAACATGTCGGAACGAACTGAAGTTACTGAAGGAATTTAAAGGTCTACAGTATCTGGACTATGGTCTATGTTTTCTGGTACCATCCTTTCAGCTGCATCAGTTACTAGATGAGTAGATGGATATTTCACATTCTGTTCGTATCTGGCATAATCCAAAAACCATAAAACACTGGCCACATGAGCACATGTACCTAAAGTTTTAGCTACCGACAAGTACAATAATAGTGAAGTTGCAAAGGTTGATTTTGGATATCATCTTCAACAGTGAAAGCTATCCACAACATATATTTACATGAATTACGAAACCTGGAGTAAACTCACATTCGTAAAATGTTTGACTCCTCCACCATTTCATCGCATTGTACAATATTTGTTTCTTCTCTTTGAAGTTTGTCGTGAATATAACTTTTTGCCAAGTTAACATGATACATTCCCGTCAGCTGTTTCAAATAATGTAAATCCAAACGAGGGAATTCAGGTGCGCACAAGTGGTTTAATAAAGTCCAATGACCATTCCTTAAATGTAGGTTTTCAGCTTGAACTCTTGTTTGCAGAATATTAACTCCTTCTAAATGATCTATTATTTCCTGCGCTGTTTGTAATGTACCAGGCATGGTTATTGGGGTATGGAATTAATTTATTAGAGCTCCAGCGATCTGATAATATTCCTTTATATTAGCAGCATGTTGCATAGAAATTGTATTTTTCAAGAATTTGAATATTGACTTTAAATGTCCATTACCTTTTTTTCACGATTACAAATCTCTTGTGTTATACAATTTTGAAATGACCTTAAAAAAGGCAATTTATTGATGTAGTGTGCAGCAGCAGCCCAGTACATTTTGTTTTCAGTATGATGGGATAAACTTCTTGAAATAAAATCTACTTCCAAAACTTCTAATAAAAACATTTCTCAAATGTTCTGAGTATTTTCGTAATGTAGAAGGTGGAATAATTATTTAACAATATTTTTCTGAGTAAATGAATTAGAAAAGTGCAAAATTGTACCAACAGCACAAAAAACTACTGAGAGAGTCAAAAATTCATGATTTTTATAAAAATTAAATGTCTCGAAAACGGTGAGACTTTTTCAAGGGGGATATTTTCATAGCAAGTAGGGCACCCTTTGATCTATATTCTCCTTCAGTTTGATGTGGTCTTTACGGGACACCCATATTTGAACGAAATAATGATAGGCTTGCCATCATTTTGTCGGGATAAAAAAACAGATCATAGCTAGTTGAAAAAACTTCTACATCCGACCAACAAACTCAAAGTGAAAGTAATATGAGAGTATCACAGAAATTCACCGGGGAAATATTTAATTACAGGGAGATTTCCAAAAAAAACTCGATTCTCGGATTTTGTTCCATACATATCTTTTAAATAGCTCTATATATCATATATGAATCATACAGATTTCAAAATGAGTTAATGTCACCTACTAACATGCAGTAAAAAATATATAAAATTTTATTAAATATAGGACAGGGGCGATCAACTTTCTGACTTGCCCTGTAAAAAATTTTCGAATACCATATATTATAAACCAATCAGAATCAAATCCAACCAAATATTTAAATTCCTGAAAGTTGAATTATATTTCAAGTCAACGCTCCGTTTTTTTAAATTTTTGAGTACCCCTGTAGCAAATGAAACTTTCTCTCATGAGGGACTGATATTTAGTGGCATTGGAATACTATCACAGGAAAATATTCTTGATACATTGACGAAAATAAGAAATACATGCTTTTAAAAAATGGCTATTTTCCAACTTCAACACCTTGTATCTCTGAAACTAGTCATATGATTGAGTTGGGCCCAGGGACATTATTGTTCAGAAAGTTGTCAACTACAATATGCTCACAATAAGTGAGTGAAATTTCACCGAAGCCTATTTCTCCATAAGCCGGCTGCTTGGTCCTTTCTAAATAAAATCAAAACGTTACTTTTAGGGATAGGAATTTACCATCCTGAGTGTTTTTCTGAAAAGCAATATCCACAGAATTATTGAAGTAGTTTTTTATATATTAAGAAAAATGTTTAGTTATATTATACAATTCATTGTTTGAATCCACTTCAAGACACTTCATAACAACTTGGGGATATGCTTTCGCAAGCACATTGCAAAACCTACAAACAACTCAGAACACTTTACTAAAAATGTCGTTTCATAAGGAAAAACTCTTCTCCAAGAAAATACATTACCATGGTACTAGTAGAGTGAGACATATTTATATCTACCATTACCTCCAGCGAATGCAACAAAAACATTTTTCAAAGAAGCCTATCAATAATAGAGCAGCCAGCAACCGATATTAAAGTCGGAGTCAATCATTTAAAAAAATCACTATTCAATACTATTTCAGCTGACATTAAAATAATCCCCAACAAAATCAAATTTAAATGTGAACAAAATTACTTATTCTCAACAATTCCGCACAATTTTATTCTCTCTAAAAAATCACTTAAACGACATTTATTCAAACATCTACTCATACTCATAAAGTATACATGAACTATCATTCGTCATTGATCAATATTTTCATTATCCATATACTTTTCTTTGTTTGATACCGAGACTGATATTGATATCAACTACCAACCTCTATGCCCCTTATGTATTCGTACACTCCAGTGATCTATTTTGCTGTTCATTTTCACTTTCTAAAATGGCTAATGAAACAATAGGCACTTTGCCTTTTTTGACAAACCTTTATTTTGAGACAAAAATGTGAAAGAATTAAAAGATGTGAACAATGCAAGTTGATTGTTAAAAAATGGTTGTCCATGTAACTTATGATAACGAAACCTTTACCATTTTTGTTCAGAAAATATTGAGAATTATGAGAAAGAAGACAAAATCTATTTCAGGTGACAGGCAAATTAGTGCTCTAGCTCCTAAAAATTGCTAAAGAGCTGGATATCGTTTAAATCTCTCTTGGGGATCCTGAACAGGAATATGAGTTTGCGACGGTTTCTAGGCTGTGATAGGGTTTCATCATTTCTTGCCTGCGATCTTCTTCTTCTGGCTCCTAGTTCGTCTCACTAGATCCTATAGGCAGAAAAATAGTTTTGTATTATCACTGATTATCAGGAATTACTGTACTATAAATTATGGATTACAATAATTTACCATTTCCAAATTAAACGAAATCTACTATAGAGAGGAAAGGAGCCTCTCAGGATCAATACTCCAGACCTACTGTGAGACTCCACTGATTCACAGGGTTACTCACTAAAACCTCCACCTCTAGGCTTGTCAGGTTGTTGCCTCCGGTGACACTTAGGCCTATTGGCCCATTGTATCATGCCTATGATGTGCACTGTCTCAGCACCCAATCCAGAAATTTCGTGCCTTATACGAGTTTGTAGAAGTCCTTCACTGGGTGCGATTTATATAGTTCTGGATCATCAAATGCCCGAAGATTGCCTGTCTTTTGCGGTCTGGTGCCTCGCAATAGCACAGTATGTGTGTCACTGTCTCTGGATCCCTACCACATAATCTGGAGGTAAGGTCTCCATTGTACAGTCCCATTTTGTTGAGGTGCTCCTTCATTGGTGCATGACCAGTCAGGAGTCCCGCACCGGTTCTCAACTGGCTCTTATTCGTCGTGAACAGGTCTGCCGTTATTTTATGGCACGGTCCTTTAATGTGTTCTTTCCCGTGTTTGTTTCCTGGGATGCTTTCCCAGTAATTTTTGTGACTGTCCCCAATCCAATCTCTTACAGACGCTCTTACTATACACACCTTTAGTGTCTGCCCTTAAAATGGGGGATTTTCCGAACCTTCTCTTACTAGTTCGTCTGCTTTTTCATTAGCTGCAATTCCCCGGTGTCCTGGGACCCATATCATGTCGAAGCTGGTTCGTCTTCTTTTAGACGGTCCGGCTTGTTCGTGTTCTTTCTCCTCTTCTAAGGCTGCTCCTTCTTCTGCCGCCAGATCATCTTCGTCTTCCTACGCAATCCCTTCAGACTCCCTTCAGAGGACTAGAGGGTGTGATGTCATGCTGCTCACTCACAGAATTTCTGGCTAGGGTGTTGATAAATTTGACCTTGGCTGAAGGCATGGAGAAACAAGATGTGTCGATTTGCATGTTGTTAGGACTATGGATCATGGTTTGTTGATTGTCCTTCCCAGGTCCCGTTAGGAATATGTTGTCAATTAACTGTGATTGATCTCCGCTGTTAATAGCTAGCAAAACCATTAAATCTATGTGTCCTTCCACACGATGTACACTTTCCCTACGTGCCTAGATCTTTCCACTGCAGTAGCCACAATCATGGTATCTGCATCCTCATAATGCGTGCACCGATGAACTTTTCTATGAGCGTCGCAATTAGGCATTTCCTGTTGTTTTCGTTGGCAAGGCATCGTTGCGATCACGATTAATCGAGCTCTATGGGCTCGTTCAGCTGGCTTGGTGCTTTTTTCGGAAGACTCAGGGTACCCATATTGAACACGATGAAAGAATTTGGTCCAAAATTACCTCCTTCCTTTTTATAAAAGAGCAACGAACTTAATTATGTGACACGTTATGATCAACTACTCCTAAAAAATCAGCAACTTAGAATACATAAAGTAATACAATTTGTCCTAAATTATTTAAAATTGTAGTGAGTTCGATTTGAGTTGATCACACTTACTTCTATTCGAAAAATATGCCTTGGTGGAAATTTGGCGCTACGACCTTTTTTGGTTTAAAATTGATATCTCACTAGAGTGGGCGAATTTGAAATTTTGTAAAATATCTTTTCAAAAATTTCCTACAACTTTAGTGCTTTGACATTTTTTGATCAGAGCAGTCATTTTCAATTTACAGACTTTAGAAGTTGAGGGTTGTCAAGTTTTTAGCAAAGTTAGTAAAAATTGCCTCTCTTTGCCAAGCGATTGAGGCTGAACGGCTGAATAAATTTCAATGTTCTTAAAAAAAGAAATAAAGCACATTTTCTTTAAGGTGCATACTTTCCGAGCTATAAGCAAAAAACTGAAAAAAGTCCGAAAATTTCGGGTTTTTTAGGTTCTTAAATCTGAAACACAACCTAGAAACCGTCGCAAACTCATATATCCACTATTCAGGCCCCCCAAGAGGATTTAAACGATTTGCAGCTCTCGATAAATTCACAGGGGCAGAGCCCTTTTTCGCACTAACTTTCCTGAGCTAATACCAAATTACATGGAAAATTGTTGAACAGTTATGGAGTTATTCTGGGAAACGATTTTCTCCAACTTTCAACACCCTGTAGCTCTTTTAATCCTCATCTTTAGATGATATATTCACTGGAACTTGAACATTGAAATAAAATGGTGATTCTACCAATGGAGTTTGTTCCCTGTTAATTTTGCAACACCCTGTATCTTTTTGCTGTCATTCAACTGATCCATTGAAATATTGCTTCATAAGATTAGACTTTTTTCCGCCAGAAAAAAATGTATTTGCATGATTGACAGTGGTTCTAGAGCGTTCGCTTCTCACCCAGTCCAGACTATACAGGTTCCATCCCACCGTCAGCCACTGAGGTAGAGTGGTTTGAAATCTACTCTCACAAAAGATGAAGGTCCCGGATCTTCCTTGCTGGCAAGATAATCACCTAAGGGGTTTTTCACACTTCACGTTTCAAAAAATAATATATTAAAGTATAAGTGGATAAAAAGGTCTCTCAAACACGAGCGATTTTTCGAGCACGACGGCTCAGCCGGAGTTCTCGAAATAGAGCAAGTGTTTGAAAGACCAGTTATCCACGAATACTTCACGCGATTTTTTTTATTGGTACACTTTGAAATCATAAATACCTGCAAAAATCTAATGATGCGTATAAAAATTAATATCACAAGTTCATCAAATGGACGGAGAAGGCAACCAGATATAAATGAACCAGTTGTACTAATAATAATAATAATGATAATAATAATAAATGTTTATTTACAGAAATGTAAAAATACAATGAGACATCGGCCTAAGTTAATGGTATCAATCAATATCATAGTATAAATTAAACTTATAAAATATGATTCACAAAAACACTGCTGTCTTGCAATGATATCTAGCGTTTTATCTCAGTCTGGCTGTTTTCCATATTTATTTTTGGTTGCTACCACCTTCTCTGTGAAAATTATAGTAGTACTGATGTATCTCCTTCAGACTGTACCAAACATTCTAGCAATTATCTTATTTCTAGGTGACAATACCTGAAACTGGCACTTTGAAAACTAGTTTGAGAGAATGGTCTGTATACGAACAAATGAAGGAAAAGTGTTTGCAGGAAGGAACTGAACAAATTAGCGATAACACTCTCTATTTGAAGAAAATGGTGGATGATATCAACAGTTGTGTACAGGAGAAAACAGAGAATTATATTCGTGACTATACCAAAGAAATGAGAATAATGAGTGGATTACCTGGTATGGACTTTCTTGATCAATTATGTTCTAAGGTACGTACTCTTAGTAACAAGTTGTTTTTTGAAATACATCCGTGATAGATGGCTTCTGAACTAAAAGGTGTGCAACTCAATAGGGAAATTTAGAAATAACCTGTCGAAATGAGTTGTTTAGAATCAGTCCAGGTGTTCACTTTTGTATCATCCGCGGACTAAACAAGAACATCAATGACGTCCACCATTACCTACAGGCGGAAAAACCTGAAATTCTGGCACTAACAGAAACACAAGTAAACTCCTCCTATAACTAAGTCCACATGATCTGTCCTGGTAACGATATCCATTCTTGATTCAAATTCAAAGGTGATGTTTGCCTTCATTCTAAGAACAACCTTTCATGCCAACGCGGAGATAATTTGGAGCTGAAAGATTTTGACTTCTTTTATCTTCTTTATCTTTCATCAGCTAATGAACCATTCTATAGCGACCTCTTCGATTTTTCATCACTCAAATTGGATTTCACTTAGCAGAACAATCCTACAGCTGAAGTTATCATAATGGTAGATTTCAACGTGCATAACCTGGCCAACAAAACAGATGAGATAGGTTGCTAAGTTGAGGACTTCGCTATCACGTATGGACTAGAACATTTGGTCGAGCTATCCCCACACGCATTCATCGAGCAGCACAACACTGCCCTAATGTCGGAGGAGGACGTTTGGAAACCAATCAGTTTGTGACCGTTTGCTGGTTCCACATTTCGGTAGATATTGTCTTCTACATACCTTCTGCCAAGTTTGACCAGCGAACGTGGTCAAAATCCAGAGATATGTCAGTGAATCATATAGGCAGCTTTCTCGTGGAACTTAATAATAATACTTCATTTTCTTAAAGACATGCATAAACACGTGTAGATTCAACAATGCCCTATTTCTCAACACATTTGAGGACATATGGTGACTCTTCGGACCCACGCGACACGTATGCCGATCAGTTTCTGACTGATTTTTATTCGATGAAATATCGTTTGGTATGCTTGACATACGCGAAACTATCATTAAAATGCGTGATTTCTTTTTGCAATCAACAATCAACTAGTTTCTGAAAATTCTATACGTTTTTACGCATGTCTTTAAGAAAATAAGGGATTATTATTATCATTATTATTTTTGGTGTTTTGGCATCGACTGCTTTGGTCATTAGCCATGTGTTCTGGGTAGGCCTTGTTGCTAACTCCATACGCCACCTTAGGAGCAGCACTGTTAATTATTAACGCAACAGTGAATCGTGGAGGATTATTCCCAGCCGACACTAGCCTCAATCATTCAGAATTTCACACCTGAAAATGAAAAGAGACTGCACCGGCTGGGAACCGAACATGGGACCTCTCCATCATTTTTATCAAGTTCCACGGGATAGCGCTAATTTAGCTTGTTCATTCATCATTATATTTATAACTACCAAAACCCTAAAGAGCATACGTTATAAAATCATTTTATATTTTGGCAGAGGCAGACGGCCTGAATGGGATAGCCCTCGCATATTTTTTTTGGCATTTCCATAGGAAATGGTGTCTTTCTCTTTCGGAGATCAAACACAATGCACAGTTTCTGAGATCATATTGCTGGGGATGCAAACATTATATACCAAACATGTCAAGAAGAGCATCAGGAACTTTTCCAGGTCTGTCACCTTCAAGAAGGCAGCATGGTACAAAAATCAGAGCACTGAGTCCACATCAGAAAATACTGAAGCTAGAAACATTTATAAAGAAACAATTGAATATTAGAAAGAGGCTTACAACTCCAAGATACGATCAAAACTTATCGAGTGCCCTAGCGGGTCTCGCTGGCTTTGTTTTTTTTTGTCAAAGCAGTGAAAAAAAACTCCACTTTCATCTCATTTCATCCCCTAACCAAGGAATATGGAATACTAGCCACGAACGCACAGAAAAGAGTCAATATTTTGGCAGCAAATTCTACTCTGGAGTTCCTGGGAAAACAACCGCAAAACATCACTCCTATTGAAAGTCATATGGCTTCGATTACCTTTCGCCAACTATCAGACACATTTTGCTGAGAGTTAACACCAACAGAGCCAGTTGATCTGATGAAATTTCGCCGATAGGTCTAAATAAATGAGCCCCCGAATCAAAACTAATTCTTTGCAAGATATTTGACCTGTCTTGTGATTTGGGAGTGTTACCGTCCGATTGGAAAATTACAACCAGTTCCCAAAAAAATGAAAAAAGGCCCAACCTAGCAACTACATACCGATTGCGCCGCTATCTGTTCTCGAAAATCATGGAAAAAGCCACTAAGATCGAGATCATGAAATATCTAGATCGCTCAGGATTTGTGATCGATCGACAATATGGTTTCTGTTATCAAAGATAAACTGGTGACCTGCTTGCTTATAAATCACATACAGGGTGGGGCATCGAAAACGAAACAGATCAAATATCTTCAAAACGCATGAGTTGTGAAAAAACATGTTGAATTTTTATCTTCCTATCATAACCTCAACTGTCATACCTATCCCCACACCCCTTGGTCACCATCACCCAAACAATTTGAATAGGGAAAGTAGTAGGTGTGACACATCATTAAGAAGGTAATTTCATAAGAAATTCAGCAATGTCAATATTTGCTACCTAACTTCTTATTTTAGCGCCCTCTTGCGGGAAAAACAACTGTTCCGTATTCCAAATTATGATAGTTCATTTGCAAGCTAATTTGACATAAATTCGGTAACGATGCATTATAAAATTTTTCTACAGGAAAAAACAAATTGGCTGCTCCAAAATGGCGGACAAGATTAGCAATCATGGTCCGATTCGATTCAAAATTGATATGTGGTGATTTTCAGGTTCGGAAATTATTTTTTGTTTGTCAATGCAAAAAAACAAGATGGTTGCTCCAAGATGGCGGATGAAATTTGTAATTATGGTCCGATTCGAATCAAAATTGATATGTGGGGATTTTCAGGGACAGAAATTATGATTTTTTTGTCAATGCAAGAAACCAAGATGGTGGACGAAATTTGTAATTGTGGTTCGATTCGATTCAAAATTGGCATATGGGGGTTTTACAAGTTTCCAGTATGACTAAAATGAATTAATTGATGAGAGGAAGCTTTTATCCAGATGCGCCAAAAAGGAAATAGTATTTTTTTTCAGATGTGTGACATAGGTTATTCTGTGCGAAACAGAATCAGAGTTTTACCGCGCAAAAATATCTATTTTGTTTGTACTAGCGTTAAGCTTTTGAATCTGTCACGCACAGAATAACCTACGTCCCCCATCTTATTTTTTTTCCTTTCATCGCATTTGTATAAAAGCTTTTTTATCAATTTTATTCAATTATTTTTAGTCATGCTGAAAATCTGTAACTGAAACCCCCATAATCCAATTTTGAACGAATCGGACCTAACTACAAATATCATCTACCATACAAGAAATAGTCCAACAATTCCTCATTACAGTGTGAAATTGCTTCTGAAGAGTATGTTTTCCAATTCTTCCGACCTCCCTGATGATCTTAGAAGAGTGAAATAGATTTTTGTCTACCAAAATGTATTGGAGGCCTAGCGAAAGTGATGCAATCCACGCGTCAATGAAATGAGCGATTTTCTGTGAGTGATACTTCTGAATAACATTCTCCCTTATCTCATTCATAGATAAGAATCTCCAATGGAAACTGGATATTTAATAAATAATCAACTATCTGAATGAAAATGCAAATTTTCACTTTCAGATTTTTTCTTCAAGTTATATAGGGTCTTTCCCAATATCTATCAAATGTAGTTCAATGTCCAGCGTGGCTTTTGCCCGGGAAGTAGTTGTTTTCTGTTAGATATTACAAAAAAAGTAACTTCAATTTTATCGTAGGGTTTTTCCATTTCCAAAGGAGTCATGTATTGATTCAATTTTCAATTGAGAATGTTTCTCTTTAAAAATCTTATGTATACTTGTCATACTAATGCCCAGAGATGCCTCGATCTCGCGATACGTCACATGACGATCCTGCATTATCAGTTCGGACACAGCATCAATGTTTTCTCGCACAACAACCGATTTTGGACGACTATCTTTAACTTCGTCCGCCAGCGAAGTACGGCTACGTTTGAATTCATCAGCAAAAATCGCAATAAGTTGATCGGCACACTGCTGTTGAGATAATCCACGTCGAAAATCGTAAAAAATCATGGCACGAAAATGTTCACGATTTAGCTCCATTTTTTGGCCGAGATAAAATTTTCAAATGTCTATTAACAATACAAATAGCGTATGTATGACAAAAAGTTCTGATTACGTATACTGTCAAAAATGTCAAACTTTGCGATAGGGCAGTTGGATCGCGCCTAGCAACACCAGTGTTGCCAATTCTCAATGGTTCGATTCAACCTGGCACCGTAAACGAATGCTTCAAAATACATGTGTTGTGGAAAAAATTCAAAAACACGTTGATTTTAAATCCAAGGGGCGTATTCGTATCATAACCTCAACAGTCATACCACTCTCCCTACCCCTTGCTCTCCCTACCCCTTGGTCACTCATACAATTTGAATAGGGAAAATACTAAATGTGACACAGCATTGAAAAAGTAATTCCATAAGGAATTCAGACATGTGAGTGTTCGATACCTAATTTTTCATTTTGACGCCCTATTGCGGGAAAAACAACTGTTTCATATTCCAACTTATGAAATTTGATTTGAAAGCTAATGTGAACAATTCACGAAAACATAACAAAAATTGAAAAAATTATCAATGTACGAACTTACAAATTGTAAAATTTTGCATATACATTGCTCAAGAAACGTCAGATAGCGTTTCGAGACTAACTTATACTCATATGAATGGCAGTTCATGGCGAACACTTTGAGCATCTACTGTGAATTAATGTAGTTTGGAATAATTGGATTTGAATTTATGCAAGGTTTTCCAATTTTTTAAGTTTATTCAAAGTCCAATTTTTTTTTCAAAAGCTTTTATTCAACTTGCCCTGTTAGTTAGGATGTATATATATATGTGTGTGGTACAAATCTTGCAGCTGAATTTTGACCTAATTCTAGTTGCTCGATCAACTTCAATTTTGGTAGGTGTTCATAATTGTGATAACAATGTATTATAAAATTTTATCGAAAAAACACAACAAATTTTCACTTTCAGATTTTTTCTTCAAGTTATATAGGGTCTTTCCCAATATCTATCAGATGTAGTTCAATGTCCAGCGTGGCTTTTGCCGGGGAAGTAGTTGTTTTCTGTTAGATATTACAAAAAAAGTAACTTCAATTTTATCGTAGGGTTTTCCATTTCCAGAGGAGTCATGTATTGAATCAATTTTCAATTGAGAATGTTTCTCTTTAAAACATGAATCCCTTCCAAGACAGGTTATCTTGTATGATGGAAAACAGCGACTAAATTCCAACTTTCAGTAGCAGACGATTCCACAACTGACTTTATGAACATCCTGTTCATATTTTCAATGAAATCAATATACATAAGATATTGCATGAACATTTGGCAGTCAAAAAGATTTGTTCTCGTTGGATTCCGTACAATTTGACATTCGATCAAAAAAAGAGTCGTGTAAATTGGTGCAAGGAAATGATTACAAAATATGACCGCGGTGCATCAACATATACACAGGTGACTAATCTTGGATTTATTGTTATGAGCCTGAAACTAAACAGCAGTCGACTGTATGGATCTTTCAAAATTAACCAAATCCAACAAAAGTTGTTCGTGCTTGCAGCACTTCGAAGCAAATGGTGGCCTGTTTCTTCGGTATGAACGGTCATGTTGCAACCGTGCCTTTAGAGCAACGTAGAACGGTAAACTCTGAATGGTACACTACTATTTGTTTGCCAGAAGTCATCAATGAAATAAGGAAAAGGAACCGTCGACGAAGGATAATTCTCCATCATGACAGTGCGAGCTCACACACATCTGCTAAAACAACCCGCTATTTGAGCACTCAAAACATTGAATTGATGGGTCATCCGCCGTACAGCCCTGATTTAGCACCCATTGATTTCCATTTGTTTCCTCAAGTGAAGAACAAATTACGTGGTCAACGCTTTTCGACGCCACAAGACGCTGTTTATGCATTCAGAAACCATGTTTTGGAGATACCTACTTCGGAGTGGAAAAACTGCTTTGCCAATTGGTTTAATCGAATGCAAAAAAGTGTAGATTTGGAAGGAGAGTATTTTGAAAAATAATAAAGAAGTTTCTACACCCCAATTATTGTTTTAGTTCATTCTCAATACATAAATAGCAACCCTCGTAACTACAAATTTCGCCCGCTATCTTGTTTTTGCGTCGAAAAAAAAATCATAATTTCCGAACCTGAAAATACCAACAAACAAATTTTGATTCAAATCAGACCATAATTACAAATTTAGTCTGCGTTCCTGGAGCCACCATCTTTTTTTTTGCATTGACAAACAAATCATAATTTTCGACCTTGAAAACCACCACATTTCAATTTCGAATCGGACGATAATTGCAAATCTTGTCCTCCATTTTGGAGCCGCCATTTTGTTTTTTTTTTCGTTAGAAAAATTCCATAATGCATTGTCACTGAATTGATGTCAAAATAGCTTGCAAATGAAGTATCAAAATTTGGAATACGGAACAGTTGTTTTTCCCGCAAAAGGGCGCCAAAATAAAAAGTTAGGTAGCGAAAATTGACATGGCTGGATTTCTTATGAAATTATCTTTAAAATGTGTCACACTCATTACTTTCCCTATTCAAATTGTTTGGGTAATAGTGATCAAGGGGTGGGGGAAGGGGTATGACAGTTGAGGTTATGATTGGAAAATGTCCCCCTTAGATTAAAAATCCACTTGTTTTTGTACTTTTTTCACAACACATGTATTATGAAGATATTCGATCTGTTTCGTTTTCGGTGCCCCACCCTGTATTTGGCAGCTATATTGAAAAATATGGTGAAACTCTGACCGTGGCGAAATCATGTCAGGAGTTTCCAATCCAATGAAGTCCTCGATTTGGATGCTCGGTATCACCATCAGCAGTACCCTGTCATGGGAAAGAAATGTGAGGAACATTGCCAAAAGCGATTCTCATGAACTTGGTTTCGTGCCAAGAGCTATTACACTTCTCGTCAGTTGCTTATGATTTATAAGGCACCTGTCCTGTAATACTGTTTCTATACAGGGTGTTCCTTGAAGACATGCTAATATTTGAGGAGGTGATTCTTTGACTTATTTTAAGGTAAAAGCTTTCTATAAACGTATGTCCTAAAAGTCCTAACTTTTGAGATACAGGGCTATAAAGTTTTGAAACAAATATAAGTTTTTTAATAATAACTGAGACAATATTGTCTTCAATGCATCAAGGTGCATTTTGTAATGCACAAACATTTTCATTTACTCAACCAGTTGCGTCCGTACGGATTTTGCATTGAATATTTTTGGAGAAAAAAAAAATACTACGCTATTGCTTTCTCATAAAAAAAATAATTTTGAGATCCTCATTCATTTTTGAGCAAATTTGATTACTTGAGTTTTATTTGTCCGACGCATGGTTTTCGTTTAAAAAAATAAAAATAATTTCATTTCAGGATCAATTCTTCAAAAATCTGATGCGGTGTGGAAATGTTTGTGCATCGACTGAAAGCAAATTGAGGGATCAGATTTGTTCCAAAATGAATGAAAATCCAAAAAAATGTGTAATTCTTGTCAGATGCTCGGTTCTTGATTAAAATAATTAAATTGAAATTGCTTCATTTTGCAGTACCTAAAATTTTGTTGACAATAAATCGTCCGTTAGTAATTTAGCTACCTGTTTATAATTGATATTTCTTTTCACCACTCCTTAATCTTTTCATAATAAATGCATCTATGTCGATAATACCCGAATGGATTTCCGATATTAATTCAGCTACCTGTCTGTAATTAATAGTATATTTTGTTCTTCAAATCACCATAAATATTGTGTTTTCACTGGTTATGAATAGGAATAGCGAAGCGCACTATTATTTACTTGATTTTTAAGTGTGTTATTGAAGTTAGTTTGGTGTCCGCTGTTTTTCTGAATATCGGTAAATATGGTGAATTACACGAATGCAGAAATGGCGGCAATGCATTACGTAGGTATATGGCCTATGGTAATGCAACAAAAGCCAGACGCATTTATCAGGAAAGATATCCTAATCGTGCCTTACCAGGTAGCCGTACCTTTTCAAATATTCATCACCGACTAAGGGAAACTGGTAGTTTCAAGAAAGGTACTTCGGAAGATAGACCTCTAAGCGTCAGAACTCTTGAAATTGAGGACGCGGTTCTGCAAGAAATCGAAGAACATCCTGAGACGAGTACGAGGAAGATCGCTAGAACTCTGAATATTTTTCATCAAATTGTTTGGCGTATTTAGGCTAATAAAATTAAATCGAAAAAAACCGTTTTGAGGAATTAATTTCCAGCAAACTGGAAATCGTTTTAATACCTCTATTTGGTCCTAAATGCGTGTAATCTGAGTTTGCACCATCTCAGGTGGTGAGCTTAACTTTTGATAGCCAAAAAACCGCCACATTTTTGCATTTTTTAAATTTTTTTGCTTATAGCTGCAAAACGGTGCGTCGGACGGAAAATGTTATTCCATTCAATAATACGGAGGACAAAATTCTGCGTCGAATGACATCTGAAAACATCAAATTCCGTTCAGAGGTATAGCCGAAATCGAATGTTAAAAAAAAGAAAATTTCGCAGTGCGGTGCAAACTTACATTTTGCGGCTTTAAAACAGATAGTCTTATTGAAAAAATTCATTGAATAAAAGTTGTAGAGAATAAAATTTCATAATCATAGTTCCTAATAGTTAAGGTGCAATGAAGGAACGAAAACACTGCATTGATGAACAGTTTGTGGCATAAATCAATATGTAATAGGCATGCAACACAAAATGTGGCAGCATTCATGTTCGCATTTTCTTTGATGTCGATGGTCCTTCATCTGAGAAGCTCAGACGGCGCGATTGCATATCGAGGCCCCCTTCATCTGGATCATCTTCAAAGGGACTATCCTCACCTATTTCTGCTTCTACGGCAATGAAGGTCACATCCTCATCCTCGAATTGTTCTGAATTCGAGCATGACTGGCCGTTGCAGTTGAGGCATATTGTTGAACATTTCATGCCTACTTTTCGGCAGCTGCACTTGTCTGTACAGTCCTTTGTACATTTGCAGGACACAGTATTGAGAATTTCAGGTGGAGCTGGATCCTTTGGGTTTATGATGGGGAGAAGACCAAGGTCTGTCCTCCTCCAACCCCAGCTCAGAGGATCATTTGATCTATCATACCAGCCCTGGATTTGAAGGTACACCCGCAGAATATGTTGGGCGGCGGCTGTATTTGTTGGAGGTAGAGAGGCCAGCTGGAAAGTTGGCTTTGTTACGGATTTGGAAAATATCTCGTAGCGGATTTGGTCCAAGGAGGTCTCATCTGCCTTAGATGAATAGAGGGCTGCCAAGAACAGTTGACCTGCTGAACAGAGAACCTCAGGATCTGCATCTTCATGATGAAAAACCTTGACAGTCTCTTGTAATGTCGTGTTCTTTTCAAGAAGCTTGACAAACTTCAACTTCCCTTGGCGATAGAATGCAGAGGTTGTATCACATCCACTGATTGCATGCAGGAACAGGAGATTCTGTTTGACAACAGACGAGAACTTGAAATACTTGGGAGAGTAGAATGTGTTCTGAGAGGTTCCCTTTCCAGGTTTCATGACGTAAATGTTGGATGAATTTGGTGCTTTGGCAGTTAATATGATCAATAAATCGGTGTCTTCCCCGATTATGATGACCGTCGCAAAATTACCTGCCAATTCAATGGCAGTGTTGACAATAAGGGTGTCAGCATCCTCAACACTTTGCCTTACTTTGAACCCATGCTGTACCAATTTTTCACGCAGCATAAAAATAAGCCGTTCTTTGTTATTGTCGTTGGAGAGAAATTGTTCTTTCGGCATGGTTGCATTCATCGTTTCAGTGAACACCACATTTGCAGAAGAGTACTTGCTTTTACGGCGAAGCCGCTCAGCTGATTTGGTACTCTTTACTGATGCCGCATCAGGGTAACCATCAAAAACGATAGTTGTACTGGCAGGATTGTAGTATTTCTTAACGTAGTCCACATACTTGAAGAGAATTGTTGAAAATTTTTCCTTGGATTGCCAAACCACTCGATGTAAAAGAAAACCACCATCAATTACAATTGCACTATCTGCAAGGTTTGGTGGATCAGACACTGGTGAAAATAAATCGTAGAACACAGATTTTTTTGTTTTTCGCATTCCTGTTTCATCAAAGATGGAAAGGGGATAAGGAGCCAACTCAAACTCAAAGAAATTCTTCAACTGTTCCTCTGATTTTTTCAGAAGTGTTATGCGTCGGAAAAGTGTTTCTGGGTTAACTGGTATATCTTCGCCGTGAATTTTTACTTTTGAGTTGAAACTTTTAAGGGGAACAACTCTGTTTTTTCGTTTAAACTTGACAGTACTGAAGTCGTTGCCAATAATTTTAGCAATACTCCGAATTCCTTTTTCAAACGCTTCATGGCAGTCAATTTTCTCATCGCCAGTTACTCCTGTGCTAATGGACATCACAAATTGTCCTAGTGGAAAGGGATCATGGGATGAAAACCAGTCAAGAAGGATCGCAATATCTGCATCGTCCCTCTGTACCCTTGAGAACCTAGCGTCTACGTGCTGATCTGAAGTACCATACTTCACGCCACAAAAGTCTTCCACTTGTACGGCAATTTCCATGATGGTAGGCATTGTGGCAACCCAAGTCACCAGTGTGCTGTCCGTTATGCCTCGTCCATGTGACAGCCCACCTTGGGCTTTCAGAGACCTCATGACGACCTGCTCAATAGTCTGATCAGTAAATACACCAGACCAAAACTTGTCAGACCTTCTGATGGTGAAGAAGCCTTGGTTCACAAATTTGTCATATTCATCAGGCAAGATCTTTTGGTCCAAATCTATCATGTCTTGGAGATACAATTGGCATGACTTGGCATATAAGAAGTGACCGCTCGAATGAAAGTACGGCAACATCCGTTGCACCGACTGTAGATGTAAATGCCAATTGCCAGTTCGCTCAGCCTCTATGAACTGCTTGAAGATGGACACCATGTGGAAATACTGCACCCACAGCTTTGCGGTAGGTCCATTCTGTTCAAGCTCCGACAGTTTCTTGTAGAATTGTTCCATAATGCTCATGAGCGCTGGTTGGTCCAGATGTTGTGGAAAATTTGGAGCCCCTATATTATTTAACGTATCTAATATTGCCTGATTATTGTCGTCAGTGATGGTCATTGTTGACGAAGCAGTTCTTGCCAATGCCTGGTGAACTAAAATATGACCCCTAACAGCTCTTGAATATGCGTGCCCCGTCAGCATCTTTTCTGTAGACTGTCTTGCGTAAATGGTGCTAAGAATATCCTGCAGCCCACTACCGTCCATTATGTATCCAATAGCACCCATAAAAGACATCAGCAGGTGGAAGCCACCTAGGCGTACGATCACTGATGATAATGGAGATTCAGAATTGCATGAAGCCACTATCTCTCTGGCTTTGTAATACAGAGGCTGGTCAAACGTCACGAAGCAGCATTTTTGTTTATCACCTCTTCGTTCAACTGAATCAAGTAGTACAGAGTATATAGTGTCAGGGTTTCCTGGAGGTGCATTCAGGAATGGTATGCACAAAGTACGAGATTTCTGAAATGGCTGATCAGAGGTTATCTTTTCCATGAATCCGTTCCACCCTGGAACGTTCGGGTGGTCTCTCCATTTCCCATACAACCACAAGAAGTCGCTGGCTGAAGGTTTTACCACATCGATTGGGTTTCGTACGTTCATATCATAGATACAAATTGACTTAAGGCCATCCTGCTCGGTTTTTTGAAACGTGACCAAGGGTATGCTTCCGATTGCCCCAGTTGCCTTGGCTTTGGGTACCTTCTTCAATCTTGCAATTCTTGCCTTTGACCAGGCTGAGGTGTGAGGGGTTATACATTGGAGCCCACCCATAGCATGCCACGTGTTGGAGCCGTCAATCGTGTCTACGTTAACATCAGCATTGTCACGCACCCACTGGCTAAAAGAATCTTCCAGAACGACCTGCGGTGGGTCTTGAAGGACAGATGCTTGAAACAGTTGAACTTCGAAATATGAACAAGAAAACCCAAGACTTGACAACACATCCAAGAGTTCTCTTGATCCGTACTTCTGATGAAGCGTTGCACCAAGTCCTATGAGCAGTGGCGACAGGAAGGACCGCGGTCTCGCAGCATTAATTATTGCGTGAGCAATAGCACAGGTTTTCGTTTTTTGTTTAGGCCGAGCGGAAGTTGTTTTTCCCTTTTTGGTGTTTACAATTGACCCTACAAGCACCTTAAGGGTTTCTGGAATGTCATTCTCAACGTCCTTCAGAAATTCGTCCACTTTGGGGTAAGTATCAAGGGGATAAAACACTGACCTAATATCCTCGCGGACAATGGCAGCAGCTGCTTTCACTATGCGAAGTCGCTCTTCTTTTTCGTCGACATTTCTGGAGTCATACCAAGCCTGAGTTAAAATTTTGTAACCTGTATTTCGAAAGCATATTACCGGTGGCTTATTTTTACCCCTTCCGCTAGTGATAATAAGGTCGTCTTCATACTTTGTTTTCAGCTTTTCGAACAGGGATTTATGAGTCGGGATAAAGCCTTCGAAGTCTTTCAAAATTTCTGACAAAGTAAATTGGCATTGGTCTTCATTTTCCTCGATGTAATTGCAAATATAGTTAAATGCCAGAGACACATCTTCATCTTCAGGTCGACCAACTGACGATCCAGTTTTTGCATCTTTTTTCAGAAACTTGATACTGCAGGAGCGGTGGTATCTGGCCTCTACCGCAACTAAATTATTTTCAAGACGAATTCTTTCAAGTACCTCTTCATCCTGCCACCATTCAGCTGCAGCCAAGAGGGAATTTTTGAACTCAATTGTTGACACATACTGCACGGTAACTCGCCTCTTCAGATGCTTCTTGCTTTCTCTGGCCACAAATTCCTGTGATGCGTCTTCCCCACAGATCACACATCTCTTCTTAAAATCAAAAGTCGGGACCCTCTCTCTAGACCTCTTGGGGTTTTCTTCTTCACTTCTTTTCTCCTTTGAATATATTTTCCTGCAACTTTCGTGAATCACTACTGAAGTAAGACCTTGAAGTTGAAGGTGTTTCTCATCCTTCCTTGCAATACTTCTTTTTATCAATGTTTCTATTCCTCGTTCTTTTACTGTAGTTAAGGCCTCATCATGTAATGGTTTGTAACAAATTAAACACTTCGGGTCATTCATGTTTGTAGGTGTTGAACACGCCAGATAATAGAACAACAATAGAACACTTCCTTTCAAGTATAATCAACTTTTCACTCTGTAATTATCAAAACAGAGACACGAACTTAAAAGTAAAAAAACAGACATTTTTCTACAAACGTCAATAAATGACAAGGTGCACGCATTGATAACAATGTACGAAGTGACCCTTTTTTTCATTGTCCTTCGTTACCATGACACCGTGCGCGAAGTAGCAAATCATTGTGCGAAATAGGCACCTATTGCGAAATAGGTATTTTGCACACTGCATGTAAACTATGTGGGATTTTTATATTTCAACCTTTATGGTTTATGGTACTCAATGCAAAAAATCCATGGAATCATTTGTTTCTGAATGTTTAGGTAACAATAATTAAGGCTTTTAAACTTTTTTCAAATTGTGACAAAATTTTACACTACCTAATTTTATTTATTATTTACAATTAATTTTGTTTGGCGTTTGTAAAAAAAAATTTGTTTGCAACTCGTGCGCGAAATACTTTGGTGATTTCGACTATTTTTTAACTTGGCTTCGCCTCGTTAAAAAAATCAGCTCTCGATCACCAAAGTAGCATTTCGCGCACTAGATGAAAAATAATTATTGATGCAAAATTTGGGACCGAAGCTGAACCGGGCATTCAGATATCCGGATAATTGGACAAATCAAGAAAACTTAAACATTTGGACATCTATCTATATAACGTAAAATTTTATTCTCTACAACTTTTATTTTATGGGTTTTTTCAATAGGAGTATCTGTTTTCAAGATATGTCGTCTTGGAAAGCCGCAAAATGTAAGCTAGCACCGAACTACGAAATTTTCTTCTTTTTTAACATTCGATTTCGGCTATACTACTAAACGGAATTTGATGTTTTCAGATGTCATTCGACGCAGAATTTTGCCTTCTATATTATTGAATAGAATGACATTTTTCGACCGATGAACCATTTTGCAGCTATAAGCAAAAAAATAAAAAAAGTGCAAAAATTTGACGGTTTTTTGGCTATCAAAACTTAAGCTCAACTCCTGGAATGGTGCAAACTTAGATTACACGCATTTGGGACCGAATGAAGGTAATTAAATGATTTCCAGCTTGCTGGAAATTAATTCCTCAAAATATAATTATTTTATTGGCCTAATTTTGGTTGTTTTTTTGTTATACCCATACCATATTTTACGAGTACAGGCATTACTCCCTAGAGATTTTCCACAGCGTGTGAACTTCTGTCAGTGGTATCTTCAAAGTATTGCACCAAATCCGCAGTTTGAGTCACAAATTTTGTTCACAGACGAAACAAATTTTTCTCGGAATGTTATTCAAAATTTCCAAAACAATCATATGTGGACGGAAGAAAACCCCCATACCACAACCGAAACCCATTTTCAACACCAATTTTCGGTTAATGTATGGGCAGGAATTATTGGTGATTATCTAATAGGCCCATTTTTTCTACCAGGACGCCTTGATGGTGGGTCTTATTTACACTTTCTCGAAGAAGAACCAAATGGGTTGCTTGAAGATGTGCCAATTTCGTAAAGGAATCGAATATGGTACATGCACGATGGAACCCCTGCTCATTTCAGTGTAATTGTCTGAAATCATTTAAATACAGTTTATCATAATCGTTGGATAGGTCGCGGAGGACCTCAGCAATGGCCAGCAAGATCCCCTGATCTCAACAGTTTAGATTTCTTTTTATGGGAACACCTTAAAACTCTAGTGTATAAAACTCCCGTTAATACTTTAGAAGATTTAAGAAAGCGAATAGTTGCCTCGTGAAACTATTCGAAATACGCCAGGAATATTTGAACATGTGCGTAATTCCATGGGTAGACGGGCGGAAGCATGCCTATTAAGTGAAGGTGGCCATTTCCAACAATTTTTATAATCAGTGTTAGTAATGTCAATAATTAATGTATTTGATCCGTTCATTTAAACTTACTTTTATAAAATAAAATAAAATTCGTTTTTGTAAAAGCTAAAATCCATGTTTTTTGGATTCTCATTAATTTTGGAACAAATCTGATCCCTTAATTGCTTTAAGTCGATGCACAATCATTTCCACACCACATCAGATTTTTGAGGAATTGATCCTGAAGTAAAACGATTTTTATTTTTTTAAGCGAAAACCATGCGTCGGACAAAGAAAACCCAAGAGATTAAATTTGCTCAAAAATTAATAAAAATCTCAAAAGTTTTTTTTATTTTGAGTAAAAGCAGTGGCGTAGTATTTTTTTCAAGAATATTCAATGCAAAACCAGCGCGGACGCCACTGGCAGATAAAACGAAAATTTTTGTACATCACAAAATGCACCTTGATGCACAGAAGACATGTACCTAATTTTATGAAGATGCGTACAATAATATTCCAGTTATTATTAAAAAACTGTTTATTTTTTCAAAACTTTATCACCCTGTACCTCAAAGGTAGGACTTTTAGGACATACGTTTACGAAAAGGTTTTTTCTTAAAATAAGTCAATGAATCACCCTCTCAAATATTAGCATGTCTTTAAGGAACACCCTGTATGTGGAGTGCAGCCCCTAAATACACACTGAAACTTTTAGTTTCTGCCCAAAAGAGCCATTCGTCTCGTCGGAGATGCTGAGCTTATAAGCACACTCACTTATCTGGAACACCGCAGACAGGATGGTGGTCAGTCTCTGTTTTAAAAATATTTTTCTGGATGACGATGCTCTCCTGAAATATCATCAATAGTTCCACCGTTAGCGGTTCCATCGAGACTGACCTATCGAGGTCAGTTTTCACATCCCTTTGGAGACATGCCAAACATCTCTTTCCCAGGGCTCGTTCTTTCAACGATTGGCAAAGCTTTGGAACCCACCGCCACGGGAGGTGTTCCCTGAGGCATACAGCCTATAGAAATTCAAGAAGAACTCCAATAGGGAATATGCATAATTTTTTTTTTATTTGTTTAATCAATTTATTACTTCGTTACAACATAGTAAAAAATATAAATACTGTTGAAAGTCTTGGAATTAATTTTTAAAATAATAATATATAGAATACCGATTGAAGGGCGGGGATTAGCGCAGTGGTTAAGCGCTCGCCTAGTAACCGAGAAGTTGCAGGTTCGATTCCCAGACGGTGCGATCTTTTTTCATTTTCAGATGTGAAAGTCTGAATGACTTAGTCTCGTGTCGGCTGGGAATAATCCTCCACGATTCACTGTTGCGTTAAAAATTAACAGTGCTGCTCCTAAAGTGGCGTATGGAGTTAGTAACAAGGCCTATCCAGAACACATGGCTAATGACCATAGCAGTAGACGCCAAAAAAAAATACCGATTGAATTTGACCTATTTGAACGCCTCCATTTTCGCGCGCTGTGGATGACGTCACATGGCGCGATCAGTGTTGTTCTTCTTCAGTGTCGTTCGTTGAGACGTACTCTAATTGCTCTATTTGCTTGAAGTTGATATTTTATAAAAGAATAAGACAAATGCAGTACAAGTGTTAGAGAGAGATGAACATATGTTAAAGTGATCTCGATCAACCAGAGCAGTCTTCAATGAACAAGCATTTCTATAGTTATGGCCATTGACACTATTAATTAGGTTAGGGATTTGCAGTTTTGATCGCTATTACGATAATGGAAAATGCTAAAAAACCATTTTATAGGTATTGCCTAGTACCGGAATGCCAAAACATAATTATAAGTACACCAAATGACGTATTTTTTTCTGTTCCAAGAGATGCGAAAATACGTAAAAAATGGTGTAAGGTCACAGATTACATACACCCCTATGTAATCTGTGATATTGTATTTCGATAGTTAACATGATGTGAATTGATCAGAAGTAAGTTTTGTATGCATAAATGTTTTGTATATCAAGCGGGAGATAACTCTGTTTATACCTGCCTCACCTAAATTACAAAAGGAAAACTATCATTTGATGAACTATTACCACTTATCGTTCAGGTATTGTCGGATTGTGCTTTGACAAAACCACTTTCAGTCGTTGCTCTTGATAATTTACAATTGTCACTAGACCAAAATCGCACTATGTAATGGAAAACACTACAAATATATGAATAAAAACAAATTTTCTATGAAAGACGACTAGCACAGTATGAATATCATCAGAAATAAATTTCATAACGTGCCATGTGACGTTATTCTTCGTTTCGACCAATGGTGATGCGTTTCGCAAATTTGAATTCCGCGCGCTTATTATGCACTTTTTGATCAAAGTTTTATGGAGTTGAATACAAACTAAATGATAAACTAATAGTTTAGGTGTAATGTCAAGACAATAAAGTATCGGAGGTAAAAAAATCAAGTAAATTTAAATCACTTGCATATTCCCTATTCCTACCTACTTTCTTTCTTGCTCTTTGAACATTAAAGGATTTTCCTATTCGTGAGAACCAAAACTTAAAAAAAAAACAGCATGAGCATGAGAGATAAAAATTGAAAGTCTACAATTTACCATATAAATATTATTCATTTTAACAGTTTGTAGACAACAGTGTAGAAAATTGTACGATTGATAATGTATACGTTTATTTTTTAAAGGAACACGAGGATGGTTTAGTGGATACAATGAAAATATTGCAGGTGAATGATTTTATTTTTCAATCTTATCAACAACTCATATCATGTCCTTATTTCCAGAAACTTCTTCTCTCAAAACATAAAACTAATATGGAAACGACAGAAGCCCAGGATTGCAAATTAATGAGTTTAATAGAATTCAATGGAATGATAATGCCTTTTGGCTTGAATTGGACAGCACTGTTTCAAGGAATCGCAAATAATATCGATATTTCAGATGATACATCTGTGCAAATATGCCACTTGGACTATTTGAAACCCGTTTTCGAATTATTTAACAAAACTAGGTGAGTAGAGTACATTAACCACTAATTGGAAAAAAACGGAAAGGAAATTGTACATTTTAAAAACTTCCTGCAAAAGATTTTGTAATAGTACTTTACGTAACAAGTCCGGAAAATACTGTTTTTTTGGACGAGTAGACCAAATTCTAGGACGACTGTTAGCGAGTCCTGGAAGTCTGCGAGTCCAAAAAAACTGTTTTCTGACGTGTTGCGTACACTACTTTTTCGGCAACCATGTAGAATAACAAATCAATGAGACGCATTTAGTCTAAGAGACGAAGAGAGGTCGACCTTCACCCATGTTTTAACCGGATGAAACATAATTTTTATGAAGTTACATAAATAGACGAATATGCCTAAAATAGGTTGCCTATCAGAAGGTGGTCATGACTATATACAGTGAGTTTCAAACATTTGGAAACTTTTTTATAATCGATTTGTCAGAAAATGTTATTCTTCATAAAAATTGGTGCATTACGAAATACTTGTATTCGAGTTATCAAAATTCTAAATTTACAAATGGTGTACAGGAGGGAACAAAAAATAGAATTTTGATCAAGAGTAAACTACCCTGGCTGTGATTCCAAATTTGAATATTTCAAATATTTATATTAAAATTCGAGCATTTCTCGACCTAGTCCGGGAAGTACGTACTTCCTGGACTAGGCCGGGAAGTGCTCGAATTTTTTTTCCCAAAAAAAAAAGTGTCTGGGAAGTGAACACTTCCCGGATGGTTGCCGAAAAAATAGTTTTATTGCATGAAACAACGTCCAATTAATTATTTCTGTTAGATTCTTTATTTGATTTCAAATTTATTTAATTTTAAATCCAAAATTATGCTTTGAATACGTATCGGTTTCAACCATTTCATTTTTTTTTTAATTCAGTCTATATAGTTTTTACATATGCATTTGAAATGTCAAGTATAAGTTCAAATCTGAATGGGGAAGAAAATATATTGAATAGTATTATCATAGTTTGAATAGGAGTAATAAAACAATGGTCAAACCATTCAAAATTTAACAAGGGAGGGAACCAGTAAAAAGCAGCTGTAAGCGGAAGACTGAATGTACTCGGATATTTTTCAAATTTTATACTCAGTATTCGTGGCCAAATTTGTAATTTTCCATGCTTGAATATCCGACTTTCTAGTAACGTTTGAAGAAATTGAAGCTAAAAATCAATTTTTTTTACAGGTAATATTTTACGTTGTATAATTTAATAGGAAATATGCATTTTTTTTGTTTAATCAAATTACTACTTCGTTACAACATAGTAAAAAATATAAATACTGTTGAAAGTCTTGGAATTAATTTTTAAAATAATATATAAAATACCGATTGAATTTGATCTATTTGAATGCCTCCATTTTCGCGCGCTGTGGATGACGTCACATGGCGCGATCAGTGTTGTTCTTCTTCAGTGTCGTTCGTTGAGACGTACTCTGATTGCTCTATTTGCTTGAAGTTGGTATTTTATAAAAGAATAAGACAAATGCAGTACAAGTGTTAGAGAGAGATGAACATATGTGAAAGCGATCTCGATCAACCAGAGCAGTCTTCAATGAACAAGCCTTTCTATAGTTATGGCCATTGACACTATTGACAGTTATTAATAAGGTTAGGGATTTGCAGTTTCAATCGCTATTACGATAATGGAAAATGCTAAAAACCATTTTATAGTTATTGTCTAGTACCGGAATGCCAAAACACAATTATAAGTACACCAAATAAAGTAATTTTTTCTGTTCCAAGAGATGCGAAAATACGTAAACAATGGTGTAAGGTCATGAGAAGAGGCGAAGAATCTCCAATATTACATTTACATTGTTGTGAAGATCATTTCAATGTGAGTATTTCGATAGTTAACATGATGTGAACTGATCAGAAGTAATTTTAGTATGCATAAATGTTTTGTATATCAAGCAGGAGATAACTCTGTTTATACCTGCCTCACCTAAATTACAAAAGGAAAACTATCATTTGATAAACTATTACTACTTATCAGTTCATCAGTATTGTCGGATTGTGCTTTGACAAGACCACTTTCAGTCATTGCTCTTGATAATTTACAATTGTCACTAGACCAAAATCGCACTATAGAATGGAAAACACTACAAATATATAAATAAAAACAAATTTTCTATGAAAGAAGACTAGCACAGTATGAATATCAACACAGATAAATTTCATAACGTGCCCTGTGACGTCATTCTTCGTTTCGACCAATGGTGATGCGTTTCGCAAATTTGAATTTCGCGCGCTTATTTATGCACTTTTTGATTAAAGTTTTATGGATTTAAATACAAACTAAATGATAAACTAATAGTTTAGGTGTAATGTCAAGACAATAAAGTATCGGAGGTAAAAAAATCAAGTAAATTTAAATCAGTTGCATATTCCCTATTATTGCATTGAAATATTATTTAACTAACTTCAAAAGTATCTGTAAAAGTATTCGAAGCAAGTAACCGAATACTTGTATCCAAGTACATTTTTAGGCGGAAGTATCCGTACATTTTTTAAAAAAATATCTGATGGATACATTCGATGTATCCGCATCCGGTATTCAGATACTTTTTTCGTATATCCGTCGCGTCGTATAGCCTTGAATTTCAGCTAGCATTGGAGATTGGTTAGAGATGCGACACAAAGACATTTTTCTCAGATGTATCGGTATCGATAGACAACCACATCCCTTGTTGGAAGCAAGTGTGATGTGGGTTGTGATGTCATCGACCACCCGTGGTGGTGCAGACGATTTTCCTGGATTTATTATTGCTGAAAAGTGAATGCGCTACCAAAAAAGTCGGGACGGACCGACACGGCATATAATGATGATACCCTTTCTCTGCCCCCACTGTCATATCTTTGGGTACACTCTATTACTGTTTATGCGGGATTATTATTATGACCTAATTCGTCTTATTTCTATTATATTAGTTTATCTTATGGTATTCCGCCAAGAGGTGGAAATTTGTTTCCATTGTATAATAGACCGGCCGGTAACACATGCGTTGCAATTGTTTTGTTAATATGCGAGTTTTTTGTAATAACTCGAAACAATTATTTAATGTATGCAATTGAACTATGTAAAAGATAATATGTAAATGGGCCCCTAAATCAAAAAGCACACATTGCGGAAGTGTATAACATGGTTGCATACGCTGAGAAAGTTGTAAAATAATTTATGCAATTTGAACAATTATTATTATAACGTATGCTTTTTGAAATAGTGATTAATGACGTGATAATAATGAAGAATATTCATTTGCATACAATTCTGGAATGTTCATTAATGAAAAGAATAGTAACAATATTGCAAAAAAATTCCAGTAATGTTAAACAATTTTTTAATATACGCTTTTTCACAGGCTCATTTATTATGTTATATGGATCACGAAAATTAAAATGCATACTCTTCTCTCATGTAGAAGGCCCTGAAATTACCAACTGAACATTTAAAAAAAAGGTGGTATCTCAAAAAGATTTTTTAACGTATGCTTTTTCACATGCTGATTTTTGGTGTTATATGGATCACGGAAATTAAAAAGCATACTTTTCCCTTGTGTAGAAAGCCCTGAAGTTATACCGTGTGACACAGATTCATGGTACACCCCCTTTTTCTCCTTTGTTTCTTGGTGAAGAAGTGACGTCATCGACATTTTATTTGGTATTGCTAGATAGCTTGTTTTCTTTTGTCATTTTTGTAGTACCGATATTATTCTAATTCTCTCGATAGGTACAGTATGTTTTGTATTTTTGTGTCCACCTCTGTAATTCACTAACCTATTTCTAAATTTGGCTATTCTCAGCAATATGACAATTGGATTCAGTTCAGACAGTGGCGTACGTATGTATAAGTTTCTCAGATGCTTATTTTTCGAAGATTTTTTCTAGTTATTTTTCTATAGGAAAATATCAATAGAAAATGTCCTTATTTTCATTCAAAAGATAGTAATATTTTGAACTATTGGAAAAATGGCTATTTCTGCTTTTTTTTTCTCACCTTCTATTTAGGAAAAATTCAGGATTAGGGCACTTCAATTGTTCTGGAACAAAATTTTCTATTGACATTTTCCTAGTGTCATCCAATCTTAATGTGGTCCTTCTCAACTTCAATCACTGTTTCAATCTTTTTCTGCCAGTCTAGTTTGGTAATATCAAATTTTGGAAAAGTATATTCACACCTGATGATGTGTTTAAATTTTTCCCAAATGAAAACCAAAATAAGGGAAAAGTCTCAATATAGTGTGTAAATGCTTTTCAGCACTACTATCAAGGGCGTATACTTTTTTATATTTCTCTGTTTGTAAAATTTCAAGTAGCTGTTTTTTTGTCCAGCAGCAGTCTTCTACACGAATTATTATCCATTAAAAAACTTTGTTTCTCATCTTTCCTCGAGTTTTCATCCGTATATTATTATGAACAGTCATATAATTTTTTTTCAATAATTTTATCAGACGAATAACTGAAGGTTTTGATAACTCTTCATCACATCGCTTCTTGAGTTCATAAGGTTTGTTTTTCACTTTTTGGCATACAGTTGAAATAGGAATTTCGGTTTAATGTGATGTTGTTGCTTGTTATAATTTGTTATCCTCGAAATCAAACTTAACGTGTTTATTCTTATACAGTGCGGATTTTTCAGACCCCCTGTTTACTTTCGAACGTTTCGACGTAGAAAGATGGAACTCAAACCAGTTTGAATGATATCACCGATACTACTTTTTGAAATAGACTTTTAGAAATTGTGGTTGCACGATATAGGGGGTGGGGAGAACATCAATTTAAAAATTTCAATTGGCATGGGGAGTCAAATTGCACATGAAAAGAGAATTCTATTCTCTTTTCTTTTGGTTCTCACGACGTTATCTCAACACAACAGGATTTATCTTTTTGTTAAACCACAACAGGAAGAAATAAAGTTGTCTTTTTTATCACAGAAATACTAGATCATGAAATCGTGACTCAGTTTTGGAATCGCTAGTTTCATCTCCTGAATAGTCTTCTGAAGTACCATTCAGATCCATCCATTCTGATCCGCACTTATTCTTGATATGATATAAATGTGATATAAATATGGTTGCAATTACAGACCGATTGTTATAGTATGTAACTTCAGTAAATTGTTTGAAATGGTCTTATATGATGTTTTATTTGCGCATGTCAGATGTCAGATCGTAAAAAATCAGCATGGTTTCATTAAGGGTCGATCAACTACAAGTAATTTAACATGCGTCACTCAATTCATTGCAGATGCCTTGGACAAGTCTTCTCAAGTCGATGTCATTTACACAGATTTTTCCAAGGCCTTTGATAGGATTGATCACGGTATACTTCTTAGAAAACTCTCATCATTTGGCTTGACCAACAACTTCATTCTTTTTCTGGAGTCTTATCTGAGCGGAAGGCGTTTGAGGGTTCAGTACCATGGCTTCAGCTCTGTAGAAATAAAGTCATCTTCTGGTGTCTCTCAAGGATCTGTACTTGATCCATTATTATTCATAATTTTTATAAATGACATTTGTATGGGCATTGATTCGAAAATCCTCCTATATGCAGATGACTGTAAACTGTTTCGTCAAATCACCTCTCTGGGTGATAGTTGCTGTCTTCAGAACGACATAAATATATTGAATGAATGGTGCGAAGTCAATTCCTTACCTCTGAATATAAAAAAGCGTAATGTCGTCACCTATACTCGTAAAAAAACACCAATTGAATCCACCTACACCGTAAATGGCTGTCATCTACAGAAAGTGGCAGAGTTCAAAGATCTAGGAATAGTCTTCGATGCAAAGTTAACATTTTCACATCACGTAAGTACCATTGCTAAAAACGGTTTCAAAATACTTGGTTTCATTATCAGAAATTCCAAATGGTTTATTGAAACTGAAACTCACTTACTCCTCTTCGATGCACTTGTGAGATCGAAACTTGAATATGGCAGCGTTGTATGGAATCCTGGATACAGCACTTATATAAATAACATAGAAAATATTCAGAGGTGATTTTTGAAGTACATGAGTTTTAGATGTGATGGAGTTTATCCAAATCGTGGCGTTCCACACGATCAACTGCTCTCAAGATATCAAGTCAACTCTCTGTATAAACGTCGTGAATATTTAGGATTAATATTTTTGCATAAAATCCTTGTCTCATGGATTGACTGTCCATTTTTGCTCTCAAAAATAAATTTACATGTGCCTCGGCTACCTGTACGTAATATTTTTACATTTTACTTTCCCTCTCCACTAACGAATGTACTTCATTTCTCGCCTCTGTATACTATATGTCGAGACTACTTGTCAATTCAGAGTAATGTGGACATTTTTCAGTGTAAGCTAATCGACATTAAGCGGGCTATTCTAACATGATTTTTCTTATTTTTTATTATACATCAAATTCTTTCTATCACTGCTGTAGTGCCGTGTGTGAACTTTTTTCTCACTGAAAAATTATTAACGGAATCCGAAAAAATTGGGATGATTGGAAAGATAATTGAATTCTCTTTTCAACGATGTCTCACGTGACACCCCATTCCATTTGAAATATTTAAATTGATGTGCCCTCCCGTCCTTCTGTCAAGCGATCACGGCGAGTGATATCGTTGTAATAAACTTGCATATTTATGAACGTTTTATAACTTTTTTCAGCAATTTAGAGGGAATTTTCAACTTATGGAGCAACCTACAATCATACAGAAACACAATTGTCGACCATCAGAGTTTGAAAAGGCAAACTTTCTGTATGAAACTTGCAACCGAGCTAATGCCGGATGTTGCTACAGACTTCGTTAATAATTTGGCCGCTAAACAACAAACTGTACTTCCCATTATCACAGAACTGTTTGATGAGCTCAAATTGCAATTCGAAGAATCTTTGAAGATAGTTGCCAAAGAAGGAGATTCCAATAGGGAATTTCTAAAGAAATTAAAAGAAATCGAACTATCAGCAACCGTTCCCAATGATTTAGTATCACTCAAAGATAATTATCAAAATGTGGATATATTCAAAGATTCGTATCAACAAAATGTGAAGAATCTGATTCGTAATTACAAAAAAACACTTTATTCATTAGTCCACCAGGAACCAACTCCAAAAAATCTGTAAGTATTGAATTCCTATCGGAGGTAATACCACGAGTGCTCACAATACTCTCGATAGTAATTCTGTTGGTAACAAAGCAATTTGTTCGACTTCAAGATTTGTGACAGATCTATCGATAGTATTGAGAGTAAGAGTTGTATTCATTCATTGAGATAATTCCACGAATAAACAAAGTCAAGAAAGTTTCAATGTCGTAAATTCTTGGTTATTGATAATGACTAATAAATATGACCTCTGTCACTGTCAGGCTGACATTTATGTCATATTAGTCAACAAGATAATATTATATTCACCGTTGTTTTTTTGTTGTTGTGTTCTGGATAGGCCTTGTTACTAACTCCATACGCCACCTCAGGAGCAGCACTGTTAATTGGAACGCAACAGTGAATCGTGCAGGACTCACCCCAGTCGAGCCACGAGATTTTGATAATTTAATCATTTAAATTAAATTAAAATATCCCAGCCCAACCAGGGTTCGAACTCCGGACCTTTCGACTCAGAGTCGGACGCTCTAACCACAGCGCCACGCCCCGACATTATTCGCCGTTGTTGTTTAGATTCCTAGTTATCAATAACGACGTGGTCTTACCTTAGATTAAAAGGGTCTTACCGACACGAAAGGAAGGAACTATATGCTATAAAGACATACCGTTTTGATTGGTCCTTATGTAGCAGAAGATGAGAGTTTCATATAGCGAGTGAAATAATCGGTAGTAATACCACGAGTGCTCGCAATAGTATCGAATATTTCATTCACTCATTGCTACACCAATAAAATTTCATGATTGAAGTCACATGATGTGTGATATGAGCGGCTATTCAGGTAAACAAGCGGATATTTAGGTAAACACGGCTATTCATGTATACAAAGCTCTCTTTTGTTCGTACAAGTGTCACAGTTTGATGTATCTTGAGTTTGACATAACTTAGTCGGTCAAAATTGAAATGTCTCGTTTTGGGTTATCTTCTATGACCGAAATTAATGCATATATAATGCATATATAATCCATCCCAGAATATACCGTGAAGAGTAAACAGTCTGTCTGGAGACAATTTATGTCTTTTTGACAGCAGAAGAAATATGAATTTTGTGCGACTACCCCAACTCGCATGATTGCCGAAATCCTCAAAGATTGGGCATGGAATATGCGTAAAGAAAATGGCGAGGAATATAAAGAGTACACTGTTAGAGTGCAGATGCGGAATTCAAGTGCGAAAACTCTCCAGGAATTTTACTTCAATATTCATAAACGTAAGATAAATCCATTTGATGATATCGAATTCCAAAGTGCTAGGAATGCGAGTAATGCAAAAATACAAAACCTACATTATTGTCCTCAAAAAAGAAAGGAAAGTTAAATGTTGAAACGTATATGATCGAGTATATAAATGATTTGATGAAATCATTCATGAAATAATCTTCCTAAATATCACTCGACCATGACAAATAGAGACTATTATTTTTTGTATTTCATCTCGAGTAACTTGTATTTTGAGACAATTCAATTCGACCATATGAACATTAATAATCAAAGAATAACTCCCTCGAGCTAAAGCTCTCGGGAGTTATTCAGATTGTTAATGTTCATATGGTCTCATTAAATTGTCAAAATACAAGGTACTCTCGATATAATTATGGAGAAAATAATAGTCGGCTACTTGTCATGGTCTTGGGATATTACCTCTACGATAGTAATTCTGTGAAATCAACGATATCAAATTGCTTGGAAATACCACGAGTCAGCTAGGACAAGTGGTGTAATGTTACAGCAATTTGATCGGGTTCGAGATTAAGATTTCTGAAAGAATTTTCAGTATTGTGTGCACGAGTTGTGTTTATTGAGATAATTTCACAAACCAACAGTCAAGAAAGTTCCATTGTCCTGAATTCTTCAATAATATCTATAATAAAACTAAAAATGGATCGAATGTCGGGGCGTGGCGCAGTGGTTAGAGCGTCTGACTTTGGGTCGAAAGGTCCGGAGTTCGAGCCCCAGTTGCGGCTGGGATTTTTAAATTTAATTTGGCCGATTAAGTCCTGCACGATTCACTGTTGCGTTCTAATTAACAGTGCTGCTCCTAAGGTGGCGCATGGAGTTAGTAACAAGGCCTATCCAGAACACGTGGCTAATGACCATAGCAGTCGATGTCAAGACACCAAAGAAAAAAAAATTGAACGATTTTCACCAAAAAGGTTTACAAAACCACGACAATCGTTTCGCTGTACAGCAGCTTCTTCAAGTGGAGAAGATAATCTTCACCGCTATTCATAGCTATTTCTCTAATAACTACCACGGCAAAAACTTTCGAAAAAACTTTGAAAGCGAGACTGTCGGATTTTTGCACAAAAATAAATTACTCTCTAGGAACCAATATGGATTTCTCCACGGAAAATCCACACAGGATGCAATTGCTGACTTGACTTCAAAGGTATACAAAAGTATGGACGATTGAAATCCCTCTATATGTATCTTTCTTGATCTTTCCAAGGCTTTAGACACCGTAAATCATAAACTCCTTCTAGAAACCATCGAAAGATAACGGAGTTCGCGGAAATACCTTGAAATTATTGGATAGTTATCTGAGTGAAAGAATACAAAGTGTACAAATTGGAGATAGTGTTAGTCCTCAAAAAATGGTGAACTGGGGAGTACCCCAAGGAACGGTGCTTTGAACACTTTTTTTCGTTATTTATCTGAATAATTTACTAACAACGAGATGTGGTGGTGAAATAACAAGTTTTGCGGATTATACTGTAATATTTTACAAAGACAGCTCCTGCCAAAATTCGAAAAATAAAATTGATATATAGACTTTGGGAACATCTTAAACTGGTTTAACCACAAATATTCAACAGTTCCATATCAAAGCAACTAAAAAATACATCCAAAAAAACATTAGGCCAACGTTGTTATACATACCTGGCCTCGAGAGTATACAATTCCCTGAACACCGAAATGAAAAATTATATTCTGCAATTCATTAAATTTGTTCAAAAGTAGAATCAAATTATATATTCTGAGTACTGATCGATCGATCAGAAAATATGATGAAACCTGATAGCAACTAAATTATAAATCGCTATCTCGATGATCTTTGAACGTCCATAAAAATATTTTATTAATATATTCTTCAAATTTTTTAATAGTTTTAATATACATATTTTAGGTCTCTCATTATACTTGTTAGTTTGAATTATGGTTTCAATACTTTCGTCATGAAAGAATCAATATGCTCACAATGAACCTAAATCAAACCCGCGCACAACTCCGGTTACAGCGGATTTTATGTTTGTTCTGTGATTTTAGAATTTTTTCAATTATTTCATGAAGAAGAATGAACATTATTATATTACCACTTGAAGAAGCTGTTGTACAGCGAAATTATTGTCGTGGTTTTGTAAACCTTTTTAGTGAATATCGTTCCATTTATCATGGGTAATGATGGCCGGCCGGTATTTACCGCCTTACATCGGCAGACATTACCTGAAATAACCTCTTTTATATGTGTCAAAATTTTCCCTAATTGAATGTATTAATGAATAGTGCATGAAAAATACAAAACACAAATTCATTTACGGTGACAAAATATTCAAAAATAACTGTTGTACATAGCTCTAAAAAGGTCTATCTGCTACATCAACAAATGCCAAATATTGTTAAGCAATGTATACCAATAAAATTTCGAGCACACATTTCAACATGCTGTAACCATATATCTATTAACTACAAATATTGATAACACTCCATAAGACGCAATGTAATCAAATTGAAGCTAAAAATATCTATCTTACCTTTTCTCAAACTGACGCTGGGAAACTATTGCGCATGCCGAATTCTGAATCACGAGAAATGTCATACATTTTTAAGGTTATGCTTCTTTTGACATTTTCAACCATCCCATATTGAAAATGGACTAACATTTTTCTATAATGTGGATAAATGAAGAATGAAAACTATGCAGTTGGTCAATTAAACTTCGTGTCATTAAAAAAACGATTCATTGATCCATTTGTAACTCTAATAATAAAATGTCTATTTGTTACCTGCTACCGAGTTTCATCAATCAATTTTCTGCCAAAAACGGATGAAAACTCATCAAACTTGAAGAAATATGGATTGTGTATGTGACGGACCAAGTGACGGACAATTGTTTGAAAAGGTAAATCTCCTTCCACATCGGCCTCATAACCGCCGAGAAAAATAGTTTGCTAGTAAACAATGCTAGTAGTGATGTATTTTTTGCCTCCTGAACACGAACTCGAAATAAAACGCGGCGATCTTAAATTCTTTCAGGCATGAACCTAGAAATTTATAAAATGTGTAATATTCTCAGTAATAAAACCCATCTAGTGCCGCCCTCTTATAATTAGCACAATCTACACTTTCTCTCTGTAAACTTGTCCATATTATGAGGTTATGTTGGAATTTGCCGAATCAGCACCACATAAGATATGCTTCGATAATTTTTGCTGCCGAACCATGCACGCTAGAAAGAGATGAAAAAGCAAAATCGTATGTTCGAATAGGAATGTCTGGCGCAAGCGCATTAATTCAACAGCGTCCAATTCGAAGTCGATGCTCATTTTTTTTGGCATCACATAGACTTTCTTAATTATCCATATTCGTAGTTAATAGATATATGGCTGTAACAGACGTATTCCCCACGTTTACCCCACAAGCGAACCATTAAAGCACGTGCAATGAGTTTAAGGACTCTTGTAAACGTGTATCATACGCCATTTTTTATTATTCCTGCATCGTAACTTCAAAAACAATGCTGGAAATGAATTTTAGGTCAGAATAATGTCCTTTATATTTCATTAATCTGAAAAAGTAGGTAATGTACATCTGATGTCTAGTATTGTTGATACGGAGGCTTACTTGACATTTCGTATGATATATAACTGAGAACTTGGCGTTGTTACCCAGCACGGCGTGTTTTAATATTGAAGATTCCTCACGCTTTTCAGTGCACTTGACAGGGTCTATGCAGGTATACGGCACATAATAATAGCCGTTCTCTACCCGCACAGGCTACCCGCGAAGGCTATGCCTTCGAGTGTTTATGAGGGAGGATTATTATAATAAATTAAGTTATATTGTATTGAAAACGTTTAATTTAGGAATAGGCATTGTTATACAGGGTGTTTCTTAAGTAAGTGTAGAAACTTCAGGAGCATGTTGCTGACGTCAAAATAAGAAAAAAAGTTCCTATAAACACATGTCCGTAAGTTATTCGTTTCTAAGATACAGAGTGTCAAAGTTAAATTATTATATTTGTTTTTTGTGAATAAATTCCAAAATATTTGTGATATTCGAGTAAAGTTTGGTATCTGGGATGATTTTTCAATGACAAAATCAAATTTTATGTCAATTGTGAAAAAACTAATTTCTAATTGAACATATTTTTAATTAAAAAATCTTGTCATTCAAAATCACTTGCATCGATTATTTCAAATCTCAATAACTCGAAAACAGTTGCTCTCAGTGACCTCTACCAAGAATATATTTTTTGAACAAACTAAATAATAAATATTCCCAGATATCAAACTTTACCCAAATATCAGAATTATTTTTAAATTATTCACAAAAAATAAAAATCAGAATTCAACTTCGACACTCTGTATCTCAGAAACGAATAATTTGCGGACATATGTTTATAGGAACTTTTCTTATTTTTATGTCAGCAACACGCTCCTAAATTTTCTACACGAACTTAAGAAACATCCTGTATAAAGGAAGCCCAGAATTCTATAGTAGATCCAGTGACTATTCAATTAAACAAACCTTTTTTCAGCTTGAAATACTATGTGGATCCATTCGACACCAAGCCACGAATGTTCTATCCTGCTAAATACCTAGGTAAATCACCGAATTGTGTATTTGTGACTACCCATATCTGCAATATTATCTTTTTGTTGCAGTTTTTCAACCGGGATTTTTAAATGGAGTATATGCAGAGCTATCTGATTACACGAAATTAGCAACGTTGACTTTGCCATTAGCAGAACAGTTACTCACATTTTTCAAGAGGAGTTGTTTGCCAGAACCAAATGATGCAACAACAAACCTTTTCAATGATTTTCTCAATAACGGAAGTCGACGAATAATTCGTTCGGAATACTTTTTAATCGACGAAGTGGAATACGGACTCGGAGGGGAGCAATATAGAATAAACGTAAGTATACCTATAATGATCAACTAAGCCATCATAGTTGAAATATTACATAAAATATCGAGCGCGATGTGAAAATTTCACTAGTTTACAACAATGTTCAGCCTGCAATTTGTCAGAATCTTGTAAAATTGGTAACGCCCGAAATGCTCATACCCAGCGACCACAAAAAAATTTCAGAGATGTTAAAAGTAAGAGTTTTTGAGACATCAACTGCAATGTTCTGTTCATACATGAATAGAACGTGTATACAGGGTGTCCCTGGACTTCCGCTTTTCCTCTCGGGAATGTATAGATGGGGTGAAAATATCACCAGTACTTCATATAACTTTTTTTCCTAAAATCCTTCGTTACCAAGTTACGGGCCCTCGAAGTTACAAAATGAAAAATGTTTTTCTTTGATAACTTTTCAAGTGAATATTCAAAATCAACAAAATTTTGGTGATTGACTAAATAAATGAATTACTTTGATGAGCTTTCATGCAGGAGTCAGTTGTTTTGCTACAAAGTCAGGAACGGGCTGCCCCCGATGGTCCACACCTCAAAACTTTTAAATGACTGGGATTTTTCAATATTTTTTAACAAAACAAGGTTACCTGGACCATTTCCTGAACAAAAGTACTCGTGTGGAAAATCGATCGGTGCAACGATTTTTGATAAAAATTCACTTTTGTTCGACGACATCCAATATGAGATGTCTACCATTATTCGAAAATATTAATTTTTAAGGAAAATGGAAATGATAGGTAAAATGTTCATAACGAATTTTTATAATGCAAACACGTTTACCTAACGAAACTCAAGAGCCTCAAGAGCAAACAGAAATGAAAAATCCGCTACAGAAACTGCTCGATATGACCACCTTCTCTCTCTATACATTTTCTTAGTCTGCGAAGACACCCTCTCTGTACTTGAAATAGCATTCCAGGGTCGTTTCGTATGGCTTCACAATGTAATGTTATTCTATTCAACAATGCATCTCTTGTGTGAATAGGTGTAGCGTAAACAAGGCTTTTTAGATGCCCCCACAGAAAGAAATCCAATGGATTTAAATCCGGAGATCGCGATGGCCATGAATATGGCCCACCTCTACCAATCCATCTATTGTGGAAAATATGGTTCAGATGGTCACGCACAATCAAACTAAAATGAGGAGGAGCGCCATCATGCATAAACCACATATCTCTTCGGGTTTGCAATGGAACATGTTCCAAAAGTCCATTCAAATCGTTCTGAATGAACTCCAAATAACGTTCTCCATTCAATCGGTCATGTAGAACGAATGGTCCTATAAGATGGTTTCCTATGATACCAGCCCAAACATTCACGTTGAATTTCCGTTGATGTTTGGTTTGCAATATCCCATGGGGATTTTCTTCGGCCCATATATGGAGATTATGAGAGTTGATAACTCCATCTCTACTGAAACCTGCTTCATCAGAGAATAAAACTCGATTAATAAAAGTCATATCCTCTCTTTGATTATCAATGAACCAATTGGCATATTCCAGTCGTGCTGGAAAATCTTGAGGTGTCATGGCATGTACCTTCTGGATGTGAAATGGGTGGAGCAGTTGTTCCCTAATTATTCTATGAATAGTGGACTTGGATGTATGGAACTGTTCTGATAGATTTCTGATGCTCATTGAAGGATCATCAGCGACGGCTTCCAAAATATTTTCCTCCAATACAACGGTACGTACAGTCCTAGGAGCGCCCTCACCACCTCGTTTTGGCAAAACTGTACCTACAATAATATCGAAATAAAACAACGTGCTCAAATTAATTATCAATTATTACATACCTGTCTCC